>CM033621.1:3237500-3797500 GCA_019453435.1 Rhinogobius similis
GACATCTTTTAATAATATTGATCATATTACAGATACAGTTGGTATTGCGTTATAGGCGGAGTGGTCTGGCATGGGTGACAACTCTCTGTTCAGTTAATGGGAAACACAACTTTTTCCCTCTTTTAAGACGTTTCCTAGCTAATTCTGTACATTATAACCTTAACTAAAAGTCAAGTCACAATTGAGTCTGTAGTAGAGGCAACTGACATAGTGCTCCCAAATAGAAGTAAACGGATTGTTCTGTGGATGGGGCACTAGCATTGCGTAGCATTTAGACCACAGGCACTGTAGGCATTCTGAGATATTTATATAAAAACAGCCCTGTCTGTACTTGGTACAATATAACTCCTAAACTCGACATTTGCTCTGTACCTGCTGAACAGTCAATGAAAGATCATTAAAATAAATTAATTGTTTCCTCCACAGAGCTCAGTTTGTAGGTGTTCCCCTGAATGCCGACTGTATCTGTTCATGTCTCTAAGTTTTTTGTCATTCCTTTTACCATCACTCAAAATCCCTCCATACATAATGATACATTTCAGTGATCAAGTTACATTTTGAAGAAACATTCCCACAGCCTGAGCAAGGAAGAGAGCAGTTGGTAAAACTGTTTAAAAATGTAATTCCTGTTACCAAACTCCAATTTTAATCCCATACAAAAAATTATATATAACATAAATAACATTTTTTTGACCCTATTCAAGTTTTGATCTTCTGAACTAGGTACTATTTAAAACTACTTTGTTAAGTTAGTTTGACCTGGTTCAGTCTGAGTTTAGGCAAGAATAGTCTGAATAGTCAAGTCTAAAGACCTGGTTTTACCTGGATCTGGTTGAGAAGGAAAATGGTGCTACTTGATATGAAAAGTTTGAGAACAATTTAAAGGAGACTAATATAGTGTACTTCTTTATAATAGCTATGTAAGAGTGAAGAAATAAGTGTTCCTAGTTTCAGTTGCATGTGTCCATCAAAGCAGATTTCTTAAATATAATCTGAATGAAACAAAATATAACAACAGGTTTTTATGATCTTAAAATGTTGTTAATATAACCCTAATCCTGACTACTGTTACTGCGTTATGTTTTCTTCAGTGTTCTGTGAGCTGTGGCAGTGGCACACGCTGGAGAAACATAACCTGCTCCAGAAACACCGGCGCCGACTGCGACCCCCAGAAGAGACCCCCAGCCCTGGGCACCTGTCACCCCCAGGACTGCCCCCCGCCACCGCAGGACAACTTCGACTGGTCCGGAAGCGGCTGGTCCAGCAAAGAGGTGCTCAACGAAATCAACTCCATCCCAGAAGTGAAGCTACCCCCAAAGTTTGTCACCACCAAGGCCCAGCCCAAAACCCACCAAGATGTGAACGACATTATCGAGGGAGACTTCCACTACCACAACAACATAGAAAACACAGAGATTTCTCAGGAAAAACGGGTCAAAGTAGACGATTTCTACTACGATTACAACTTCATCAACTTTCACGAAGACTTGTCCGATGACTTTGAGGGTGACGGAAAATACTCAGGGAATGAAGAGTCACCTCCAAAGCCGGAAAACGTGGAGTTGATAAAGCCTCCTACGGCTGCTGCATCCACCCAAACACCTACAAAAGCTAGCTCCGCTTCAGATAACAAAACCAAAGCCGGCGACGTCTTCTCGACAAAGAAACCAATTGAGAAAAGGGCAGACGGCGAGGATTTTCTGGCTGAAGACTTTCTCCTGCCAGTTTCCACCACGCACTCGCCTCCGTCGTCTGCAACAAATGATCCACAAGGACGAAAAGGTGACGACGCAAGTATTGCAAAGACTACACAGAAGCGTTTACAAGATTCTGATAAATTTGGTAACTTTGAAGACCTTTCTACGATGTCAGGTGTCACATCTCGACCTGAAGCGAAAGCCACGACTGCAACCACTGACATTGCGCAAGGAACGGAAACTCACCCAAGCTTTTTTCAATCCTCAACTCTAGAATCAGTGCGAGAGGATCCAATCAAAAGCACGTTATCACCAAATGTATCTTTACGGGATAACTTGGCAACTAACTCAGAGAACTTTGGTGCTTCTCCTCAAACAGTAACTTTAACTGGAAAAGAACTACCTCTCAGGAAACCAGCTACAACGCGTCAGCCACACTCGATCACAACTGGAAGCTATGAGACGGATTCGGAGGGTTTTGTTGATTATGAATACGGTGAAATTCCTTCTGTCTCGACAACGACTGGGAAGGCGTATCCTGACATTTCGCAGCAGTATCCCACGACGACGGCAGCTACGGAACAGAAAGAATATGCAACACCTGCTACTTCTATTTCTTTCACATTCTCTCCGTCCAAGGCATCGCAAGCTAATGCCTACTGGGTCACGGGCAACTGGAGTGCGGTAAGTGTTTATGTGCAGTTTACTTACAATACGATAGATAGCATGGTCTCTCCTTTCACGTCGATAAATTCTATTACTGTAAGTCAAGCTTTAAAGTGATCATGACAGGTTAGACCACACATTTCACGAAAATGTAGTGAACATGATTATATTTAAGATTTTACTAAAAAGTTGTCCTATTTTTCTCATTTTCACCATTTTGATTAAGTTAATAATTATACTTCCTGAATATGTGACGATTCCATTACAAAATCCATATCAGTTACACAATAGTTATGATGTGACAAATAATAAAACCTTTAACAGCTTTACTTAGCTGAATGCTTGTTTAAACTATCAGAAAAATGTGTCAGTTACTGCAAATTGTACATTTATTGAAATTGCAATGTAATTGTGTAAATGTAAATGTAAATGTCTTGACATTTTAAACTTTTATTTTTGAAACTTGACTGATATAAAACTATGATAAATATGTACCACAGGTTCTATTCCACCAAACTAAGTCATAATTAGAAAACATGAGAACCTGTCATACGCACTTTAAGTTTAGAGATCCTACATCAGGCTTTTGAAATATTTAAAAGATAATTCTACCTGGACTTAATCCTAATCGTATAAGACAATTGTAATTGTTATCTGGACTATACAGACTTTAAAACAAATGCCAAAAGACCTTCTATGACAGCAGCATTATTAAGTAAAACTAAAGAATAAGCAGAGAGATATAAGCAAAGAATAAGACTTTTGTCAATAATACACTTTCTGTAGAATATTCTTGACGTCTTCACTCACCATATCAATTCATTGAAAATATAATTAAAAATGTATTTTAGTGTACCATATAAATAATAGTTTGACCAGTCGGGGTTACTCTCTATGGGCATACTTCACAGTAATGTACAATTAATTGGCTTGGGGAAAAAAAACATTGAAGCAATTGAGTTAAAAAAAAAAACATTTGAGTACAGCACCGACATAATTGCTAAATCCTGTATTATCATGATGTGCAAAAGGTTAATAACATCTGTGTGTGTGTGTGTGTCCAGTGCTCGACCAGTTGTGGCCTGGGGGCCGTGTGGAGGTCCCTGAGCTGCAGCTCAGGCTCTGACACAGACTGTGACCCGGCCAAGAGGCCCGCTCCTGCCCAGAGGTGCTACCTGCGGCCCTGCTCCACCTGGAAGCTCGGCCCCTGGAGCAAAGTAAGACGAAGAGAATATATTTTTCGACAATATACGTGTCATTGCTGAGACTGCTGTTGTGTTAATTGTACAACTGTGATTTTTATTCATTTATTCTATTCATTTTTGTTTAGGGCTGCATGGTATTGGAAGTTAAAGGTCCCATAACATGCAAAATGGACTTTTCAGAGGTTTTAACCTTCCTCCAGTGCTATTTGGGCCTCGTATGTTGTGCCCAAAGTGGTTTTTTGATTGATTCCCGCATGTTTTCGCTAGAGAACTGTCTTTTTGTCCCCTCGGCTGAGCAGGCAGACGGGGCCCATCCCATGGATGACGGCTTCCCATGGATGACGCGGTGTTTAAGCCACGCCTCCAGGAAGCGCAGCCGCAGTAGAAAAACTGCTAATGCTAATGCTACAGAGTACTTACGATGGATCACGACAGATCGAAGAGTTAGCTTGTTATTTACCAAACGGCAACGTCCGTCGTCGAGGTACTGGAGCACGTCAAACTCCAGGTCAGATCCAGGACGTAGGACTCAGCACGACGCACCGTCAGGACGGATAAAATGTTTATTCAGTGTTTGTGTATCGCTGTTTACCGGAGCACACGGCGCATGCGCACTATCTCCGCTCTAGGCTTCGGCACGAGTTGGGCGGGGGAGGCGCGCGAGTTGGGCGGGGGAGCAGCCTGCTCTCTGTTCGGGGGGGTCAGATCTCAGAGTGAGCCGTTTGCTTTTGCAAGGAGGGGGGCCAGTCCAAGAAATGGGTGTTTTTTGGAAACTGTTATGTTATGGATATTACACAACGAGAAAATGTATCAACAAAGCCCTTAGAATAGACTGTGTAAAGGGCAAAATAGCAGAATATGGGACCTTTAAGTTCTGCAATATCGACGTAATTCCAATTTTTGAATTTGTTTTTGGCACAAAAATGCAGTTATCCAAATCCACTTTATTTTTAAAGCACAAATATAATACAGTTTCCAAAAAAAGAAGAGAAAGAAAAAGAAAAATATTATTTTGAAAGTCATTCAAAAGGACAATGCAAGTTAAGATTATTATGGAAAAAAAACAGCATTGCTGTTTTGTTTATTGCCTTTTGTCTATTATATTTTCATTACAGAGCTCTAGGTGATCAAAGCATCTCCCACATAGTTTGGTGTCCATGCTTCTAATGCCTTGTTTGATCCCAGTGCTCCCAGAACTGTGGCAGTGGCGGCGTGAGAGTCCGCGAGGTGCAGTGTTTCGACATGAGGGACGCTCGACCCCTGCGACCCTTCCACTGCAGAGCCACGTCTGCACGGCCGCCCTCCCAGAGCCCCTGTAACCTCCAGCCCTGTCTGGACTGGGACACGTCCTCCTGGGGACAGGTGAGGAGCACGCACGCATTCCACAGCAGCAGCAGGCTTTGAGGGTGAACAAGGTGATGAAGTTTTACTCTCAGTTTGAGTGGATGCCATTAGCCACTCACAAAGATTCTTTGAGGTCATCTTTGTTTTTGGATGTTATACGGTCCTCGACAGTACAGATGATCAATAAACTGTCTCTGTGGGGTTTTATTACATCAGTTTAGACCTCTAAAACAGATACATTAATGTGATTGTTGTTTTAGTTCAGCAGTTCATATTATAGTGTTGGTCACAAAAGGATGTGTTTGAAATTAACACGGAGGACATGGGTGAGGGCTGTCCAAGTAATTGCTTCTTTGATGCCTCAGAAGCTTTTGTCTGCATCAACCCTGGCGAAACTGTAAAGTATTAAAATCAAAGTTACAACAAAGAGTGATTCCACTCTATTAATCCAGGTTCTACATTTCTGGTTACACACAAAATCATGAACGTTAAATGGGAAAATGTAACTTCTGAACCATTACTGGGGACAACTGGGGTGAGGCAAGGTGGTGTCCTGTCACCTCTCCTCTTCAGTTTGAATATGGATGATCTATCTGAGACAGGATACATGGTGGGAGACAGACTCATAAGGTGTGATGGGGTCAGATATCTTGGTCACATCATCAGGGGTGACCTCTGACCTCTGTGACCACGAGGACGTTCATAGGCAGTACTGTCAATCGCACGCTCGAACTAATATGCTGGCACGAAAATGTGCACAGATAATGTCAAAATAACTCTAAAGTTTACTGCACTGCCCACTTGTGGCACAGTTACAATCAGAGTCAAAGAAGCTACAGGTTGTTGACAATGATGCACTGTGTGTGTTTTTGGATGTCCCTCATTGGACCAGAGCCAGCCTCTGTCACAGCCCCAGTGCACTCCACACCAGCCTGTGACACAGGTCTGCGCAGGACTCCACACCTCAGCACACACGACTCCCCCGTCACTCCTTTTGTCATGGCCCCCTCCCCCATTACTCACATGGAACTTGCTGAGAATGTGATAAAACAAAAAAGCCCTGGGTTGTTTCAGTAAGTTGATGACTTAAATGTGCCCCCACTGAGTGTGCTCATGTGTTTTTGACATCTTTAACAGCTGTTGAAACTGTAAAACTGGTTGTCTGTAGAAGTGCTCCACGTCACTCTCTCTTTCGTGGTGTGCTTTCAAGTGTCTGTCTTGACTCGAGGACAGCCTATGGAAGTTTGTGGGACATTTTTTAGCAAATACATCTCGATTTTTATATAAGTAAACATGAACGAGTGATGTGGTGTTCATTATGTTTTGTAACAATTGGCTCCATCCCTGTCATCCATTTTAGTTCCTTGTTTGTTTGTTTTTTTGCAGCGAAAACTACATTCCACAGGTATCCATCTTTGCTTTCTATTGTTGGTGTTTTACCTCAGAGACACATTGTTTTAAAATCAAATGGAATGTCATTGTCGGTGTTGAAGACAGTTTGCAATGCCTTATTTATGAATAATAGGATTGTCCCAAAACATGATAGAGATGAGTTATTTAACAGTTTCTCCAACCAGTACTTGGTGGATAATGTGCACTTTTACAGAGTGCCATAAAATACTCAGATTTTTTTTTTTTCCCAAAACATGAAATTCTCCATTGGGATGTGCATATATATTAAGTTCAGTTGTAATACAATTTCCCTACAATTTTTCATCACATTCTGCTTTTTTCTCTAAAAGATGCAACTCACCAGATCTTTTTGTTGTATCGGAACCAAATGCAAACACACGGAAAAACATCAAGCGAGATCATTTTCCATGTGTGCTCAATCTTGAGACAATTATGCCTCAATCTTGTGGCACGAAACAAGTTCAGTTAAAAGAAAACAGGCATTAGACTTCAGGACAGTAGTGACAGGTTATTCACGTGTCCTGAATCCTGACAGTGAGCGCTTTCTCCTCCTCAAGGACTGCATCTATAACAGGTTTGGAAAGCCAATATGTCTCTTTGACCTTCTGCTGTTGCCATTTGTGTCACAACAAATGCAGCAAGAAGGTATTATTGGTTAATATATTGTGTCTGTTCTCTTGGTAAATGTCAGTCCGGTTTAGGTGAGAGGCCCATCTGCAGATAATGCGACTCCAATTCATTTTATAGCAACAGTCATTTACAGATTACGGAACAGAGTTTGTCTCTTTACTACAGCAGGTACCAGACGACAGGGCTCGCTGCACCAGACTTCTATATTTAATGTATGTTCATAGTTACATGCTGAAACCAGGGCAGTCAAATTAATTGCTATTGCTATTAAGAAAGTGGAGCATGTATGTTTAATTGAGCACGTTTAAGAACCACGCCAAGGAAGGACTGTTTATCAAGTAAAGGAGTCAAATTATGGAACGACAAAGAGCTAAAGCGAGTTTCATGTGTGCGGTACTTGCTGCGATTTTGGTGTTTGGGATGAGGCTAGGCACTGAAAAGCTTGTATACAGACGCATTTAAACGTGCACTCTTTTGTTCAGTGCTCGTATATGAACATTAGTCCTCTTGTGTTCAGTGCTCGTGTATAAAGGTGTCCTCTTGTGTCCTCTTGTGTTCAGTGCTCGTGTATAAATGTGTCCTCTTGTGTTCAGTGCTCGTATAAAGACGTGTCCTCTCGTGTCCAGTGCTCGTATAAAGACGTGTCCTCTCGTGTCCAGTGCTCGTATAAAGACGTGTCCTCTCGTGTCCAGTGCTCGTATAAAGACGTGTCCTCTCGTGTCCAGTGCTCGTATAAAGACGTGTCCTCTCGTGTCCAGTGCTCGTGTATAAACATGTCCTCTTGTGTCCAGTGCTCGTATATAAACGTGTCCTCTTGTGTCCAGTGCTCGTATATAAACGTGTCCTCTTGTGTCCAGTGCTCGTATAAAGACGTGTCCTCTTGTGTCCAGTGCTCGCATAAAGACGTGTCCTCTTGTGTCCAGTGCTCGTATAAAGACGTGTCCTCTCGTGTCCAGTGCTCATGTATAAACGTGTCCTCTTGTGTCCAGTGCTCGTATATAAATGTGTCCTCTTGTGTCCAGTGCTCGTATATAAACGTGTCCTCTTGTGTCCAGTGCTCGTATATAAACGTGTCCTCTTGTGTCCAGTGCTTGTGTATAAACGTGTCCTCTTGTGTCCAGTGCTCGTATATAAACGTGTCCTCTTGTGTCCAGTGCTTGTGTATAAACGTGTCCTCTTGTGTCCAGTGCTTGTGTATAAACGTGTCCTCCTTGTGTACTCTTGTGTCCAGTGCTTGTGTATAAACGTGTCCTCCTTGTGTACTCTTGTGTCCAGTGCTTGTGTATAAACGTGTCCTCCTTGTGTACTCTTGTGTCCAGTGCTTGTGTATAAACATGTCCTCTTGTGTCCTCTTGTGTCCAGTGCTTGTATATAAACGTGTCCTCTTGTGTCCAGTGCTTGTGTATAAAGGTGTCCTCCTGTGTCCAGTGCTTGTGTATAAACGTGTCCTCTTGTGTCCTCTTGTGTCCAGTGCTTGTGTATAAACGTGTCCTCCTTGTGTCCTCCTGTGTCCAGTGCTTGTGTATAAACGTGTCCTCTTGTGTCCAGTGCTCGTATATAAACGTGTCCTCCTTGTGTCCTCCTGTGTCCAGTGCTTGTGTATAAACGTGTCCTCCTTGTGTCCTCTTGTGTCCAGTGCTTGTGTATAAACGTGTCCTCTTGTGTCCAGTGCTCGGAGGTGTGCGGTGGAGGACAGCAGCAGAGGATAGTCACCTGTCCAGAGCAGGACCAGTGCGACACAGATCTTCAGCCTGACCACATCCAGATCTGCAACAGCCAGCCCTGTGCGCAGTGGCTCACCGGCTCCTGGGGGCAGGTACATCGCTCTGCTTATTATTATTTTATTACAGTGTTTTATATGTATTATTAATTTTAAATGAAAAAAAATCAAAACTGAAATACTACTTCACTACATGTCATGTTAATACAGAAGTGAAATCCAGGGTGTCTTTTGTGGAAGAGTCTCATTATTCCTTTGGTTGAGCTGACATGATGAAAACCTTTGATGGGAGCACAGAGCTGAATGTCCTTTAGGGAAATATGAGGTATTAAGGGACCTCTGTCTGTTTAACAGGTCATTACAGCACTTTTGTGTGGGGATCCGTCATGGATTTCCTGCATTGAGAGCCAACACATGAACCTGCTGCTATATTTCATCTCATCTCAAATGTACAGCTGAACATGCATGCAGCACTCACGTCATGACCATATACTGGATTAGAATTTCTTTTCTTTTCCCAGACATCCCATAATAAACAGAGTTCTGCTCCACATGGGTCCAGTGTGGATAGAAAATGCTCTTCTTTCCGATAAGGCCTTTCTGTGATGCTAATCCCTCCAACTCATCTGAAGCTGTGTACAGGCTCTCTGCAGGACCAGTGCATCTGCAGCACACGGCCTGCAACGTGACACCTGACTGACTTGTGCAATATGAATGTGCAATTAAAGCCGCAAAGCGGCGATGGTGGCCCTCGCCCCGCGCGCGACCGCCTTCCCACGCGGCCTCGGCCGGTCCCAAACCGCCCCGGGGCACCGTCCTTCGCCTCTGAGCGTCACTCGGGCCCCCGTGACCCCCCCTCCCCCCACTCACACCGGGTGGCGTCCCTATAGAAGTGCATTGGCGGGCGCTGCTCTCCAGAAGTGGCGAAACCGTCTAAAACACGGCTTCGATGTAATTGACTTTTTCGATCGGAATGCTCTAAATAATGCGTCTGCTGAGTTTTACTGACTTTGCTGGAAATAATGTTGGCCTCTCCATAGACTTGTGACATGTCTCATAGGAAATGTATGGGGGATATGCGGGCCCCCCCAGGCCAAACGATCCAAAATAGGACATTGATGTAATTGACTTTTTTGCAGCTTTTGACACTTAAAATCAGATTCCAATATTTCGTGGAAATCCGATAATTTTGGTACTTTTACATGACCAGCAGGGGGCGCTATAGTGAAAAGTGCTCATGTGCTCCTGAGTCTGTTCTGTTTAATATTTGATTCTGCATCTGTGGTTACAGTTTGTGCTCTGTACGGCAATGTCTGTGGCTTGGAGAATAAGTTTAAGATACAGGAAGTGAAGGCGAATTCTGACAGGAAGTCATGACTAAACCGAATGAGACAGGCCAAAAATGTGGTTTATTATAAAATTTCAATGCGTTCTGATCAGGAGCGTGTATGTAAGACTGATCTTAGCCCAAAAACCTAGGACCCTTTTGCAATGGAAAAAAAACACTTAAAGTGGCGTCTAAAATTAAAATCAATATGGCTGCCTTGCCGTTTGTCTGATCACTGCGCACCAATTATGTTTTAGGGTCGTCTTTATGTGTACTATCACCGTGCCAAATTTCATAGGCCTCCTCCAAAATAAATGCATCTCCCTTTCCATAGGCCTGACCCAACAGGTGGCGCTGTAGAGGCTGTATATGACTTGCATGAAAAATATGGTTATGAAGCATTAATGTCTCTTATATGTAGACATTGTATTAGGTTTGGTGGATGTTACTCACTGCTTAGTTGGTTTTTGCTGCCTCTTAGTGTGAAGACAGTCTGACTCCCATAGAGAATGAATAGGAGCTCTGGAGGGCCCTAGAGGCAAAAGTGTGGAAAATAGGCCATGGGTCTTATTGACTTTTTTGCATCTTATATAGCAAAGAATCATGTCCCAAGATTTGGTGTCAATCGGACAATCTGGACACTTTTAAGTGAACTGTAGGGGGCGCTATAGTTATTAGTGGCCCTGTGCTCCCTGGTCTATTTTGTGTAATATTCAATTCTCCATCATTGGTGGCAATTTGGGCTCTGTAGGCACAGTCCAAGTGCCTCTGAGGGATAAGCACAAAAACAGGAAATTATGGCGATATTTGACAGGAAGTCACTCGCAAACCCTTAGAGATATCGCCAAAATTTGGTTTTTTATCGAATTTCAATGCGTCCTGATCAGGAACGTGTATGTTAGACTGATCTAGGCCCAAAAACCTAGGACCCTTTTACAATGGAAAAAAAAAACTCAAAGTGGTGTCTAAAATTAAAATCAATATGGCCGCCTTGTCGTTTGTCTAAGCACTGCGCACCAATTATGTTTTAGGGTCGTCTTTATGTGTACTATCACCGTGCCAAATTTCATAGGCCTCCTCCAAACTAAATGCATCTCCCTTTCCATAGGCCTGACCCAACAGGTGGCGCTGTAGAGGCTGTATTTGAGTTGCATGAAAAATATGGTTATGAACCATTAATGTCTCTTATATGTAGACATTGTATTAAGTTTGGTGGCTATTCCTCACTGCTTAGTGGCTTTTTGCTGCATCTTTGTGTGAAGAGAGCCAGACTCCCATAGAGAATGAATAGGAGCTCTGGAGGGCCCTAGAGGCAAAAGTGTGAAGAATAGGCCATGGGTCTCATTGCCTTTTCTGATCAGTAGGCCGTCTAGGAATTGTCTGCAAATTTTCACAAATAAAAGTCAATGTAATTGTTTTTCTCCCCATTGTAATTTAGTGCACTCCTACAGATGGCGCCGTAGGGTTGATTGTTATTGTGCACACATAAATGGATTCAGCTGCTTGACGTTTACGTGTGTTTCAAATTTCATGTCGATCGGAGTATGCATGTGCGTGCAGGAACTATTTAAATGATTTCGTGATTACTCTTTGCGCCCCTGGTGGCCAACGGTGATAAATGCACCATATCGCTTATTCAGTTTTTTTCATGGCGCCCTGCACTGGAAATTTCACTTAATAGGTAGGGGGCGCTAGCGAGTACTTTTAATTTATTTTTATTAATGCATTACATTCAGATCATAATTACCTCGTGACTGAAATTACAGCCTCTCAGTCCGCGTGTAGCCGTGACATGCGATCGGAAAAACAGGAAACGTAGGCGTTGTTCGATGGCGAGCCGCGGCGAAACCATTTGAGATATCCGAAAAAAAGTGGATAACTATTGAATTTCAATCCGTGTAGATCAACTACGTATATGCCAGACCCATGTCGGACCAAAACCCTAGGACTCATCGGAGCTCAAAAAAAAAAAGTCAAACTGGCGTGGCGACTTCGGTCCAATATGGCCGCCGTGCGCTTGGTCCGAGGGCCGCGCTCCAATGTCATGTTTTGCTCGGGTCACTGTTCTCTATCACTGCTCCGAGTTTTGTGCGCGTCGGGCAAAATTTGCTCGTCCCATTTCCCATAGGGGTCCGGTCGGGCGGCGCTGTTCGTTCGGTTCGGGTCGGACGCTCTCGAGACGCGAAATACGAAATTTTTTCCGGGCGATCGCGACTATACCCCCATTGAAGACTTTTCGTGCATGTTTACTGGGTCAAAAAGGCCCGCGAAGAGTAAGAAAACAGGGCGTAATAAAAAGCAAGAAACGGACGAAACACAATGTCCCTCGCCAGTTTACTGGCTCGGGCCAATAATGTCATAGCAACCATTAACGTCATAACAGCCAATAACATAATAATGGCCAAATACGTGTTAACAACCAATAACGTAAAAATGACCAATAACAGAATAATTTTGGTAAATTTTAAATGTCATAAGCCCAAAACATACGAATATTGTAATAACCTGGGTCAGATAATAACACAATAACGTCTCACCGATAATATAATAGGTTATTACATAATTGGCCTTACAAGGAGAATTTTGCAGAAAACTGCAGCCAATAATGGGAAAATATAGCAAATTTAATAATACACCAAAAGGACAGTTTTTATTATGGGGTAAAGAGCCCTGAGTACAGGGCATAGAGAACAACACAAAGACATTGCACTGATGACAGTCAGTTTGCTGTGGTTCAGGAAGTACATTTTCCATTCATTTTTGCTGATTATACTCCAGCAAGCTGTCAAATGCTGTTGTTTTTTTTTCAGAAAGCCAATGGGAAAAATAATGAAAAATGTACCTCCAGAACCAAGCGGTGGGCGGTCACTGCTCCATTGTAACACTGGTGAAACAGTTTAAAGAAAGACAGATACTTCATTGATCCCGAAGGAAATTTAACTCGAGCTGCAGAAACATTTTCTGCCTTTCCCAGATGCCTTTGTATCTCAGTCAAAGGTCCCAGAGCAGTTTAACTGGAGTCAGGTCAGATAGAGTCAGCAGATTGTGTGTCAGGGCAGTTTGAGGGGAGTAACAGCCCTCAGGACAAAAGACATAAGCCACAGTGTGGCCCTGGCTCACCACGCCAGTTCATTTTGAGACGCTTTTGTTAATGATGGTCTCCGTCTGCGTTTCCATGGCAAGGTCCTGGCTCTCAGGGGTCCATCTACAGGCGTCTGCTACTCAAACATAGCACATGTTTTATTATTAAATTAAATCTAAAGCACTAAAAGCTGTTTAGTAATTATACGTTTGTGGCTGTGAGATGTGGCTAAAGCTAGAGCTGTTTATTCTCTGCCTTTTTAACTTCTCTGTGCCACGTTTAAATCTCTCTTTATGAAATGTGTTGGGTTTGGATAATGTTAGGTGCATTGGAAATGTAAGTTATCATCTCTGGAAATGTGCCACTTTATCAGGAGATCAAATACATTTTTTAAAGTCAAAGTATAATTTTTAATTTAGCCTCTTTTTGTCATTTCATTCTCTCTTCCCTCTTGTCCAATCATCTCGGATTAATGTGTTCCTGAAGCCCAAAGCAGGCCAGCACTTTCTGGAAGTTAGTACCTCTCATGGCCCACCATTTACATAGCCGTACCATAGAAATGTGGCCATAGGAACTCTCTCCGAAACCATACTTAGTTGTTTCGGTTGGTGATGAGATAGGACAGTCCTTGAAGTATTTCCTCTTAAAGGTCTTCTGCTGTATTTGGTGTAAAAGTCTGTAGCAGTTCAAAGGTCCTCATGGCCCTATATAATGAGGTACTTGAACAGTACTTGTTAGCATTGAATATGGTTATCGGCAATAAAACGCTCTAAAAAGCACTCAAATGAGCAGAACATGAAAAGTAACGCTGTTGTGATTGTGACAGAATCTCACAGAGAAGGAATGAAAGTGCTGCACAAGAGCACTATTTTAATACTGTATATGTGAAGTTATAAAACATGGAACGAGCAATGCAGAGCTGTGTTTCAAGAGCATGTGACAGGCTCTTGTGTTTCTCTAATTATGACTTAGTTTGGTGGATAGCAACTGCGGTCCAGTGTCATTTTGTGAAGGAAAAGGTAAAAATAAAAGGTGAAAATGACAGGAAGTAGCTAAGCTGAGTTTTTAAACAAAATCCATTTAAACAATCATTCAATAAAATAAAGGTGTTATCAGATATTATTATTTGTCAAATCATAACTATTGTGTAATTTATATGGATTTTGGCCCGTGTTTACACTCGTTGCTAGGTAACAGTTGTATAATTATCTCTACCTATGTCACATATGCTGCTCATGTTCAACCAGGAAGTAAACTTCACCAAAATTGTCAAACTAGGCACAATACAACATCTTTAGTATATCATAGTCCAACCAGTCATGTGCATGTGCCTATTGAAGAGGAATGACCTCTTATTATTTGCTTTTAATTTAATTTTTGCTTTTAACACTGCTTGAGCAGATACCATGGTTTACATTTGAACATTAATGCAGAATATTTACTGTTTATATGTGTATTTATGTTTCTAAAACTGTACCTGTGAGGCACTTTGGTCAACCATGGTTGTTTTTAAATGTGCTATATAAATAAATGTGATTGATTGATTGATTGATTGATTGATTGATTGATTGATTGATTGATTGATTGATTGATTGATTGATTGATTACACCTAATTCAAGGTCTTCAAAAAATGATGAAACCTTTTTTATTATGATTATTACTCTTATGTCAGTCCTGATCTAATGTGTGCCGTGCTGACAGTGCTCTGCGTCGTGTGGTGGAGGAGTGCAGCATCGTCTCATCAAATGTGTGGACACTAAAGAGGAGCCGGAGCAGGAGCTGGACTGGTCCCAGTGCAGTCTGGAGCAGCAGCCCACCAGCACGCAGAAGTGTCAGCTGCAGGAGTGCAAGAGCGCCCCCTCTGGTCAGTACAGCACACACAAGGCTACACTCTGCAGGGGACACTAACTTTAGACATTCTGGACTGAAAGTAAATAAGATATTGCAAATCTGGGAAAAAAAATAGTAAATTATTTAAAATAAAAATTATAATAATAACAACCAAAAATGACATTGCATGTGAGGTGTGTTTTTCCACACAAGGACTCGTCGTCTGCACACAGTCAGCACAGCACCAGTGTGATATGACATTGTCATTTTGTCTGTTGGGGTTGAGCTACGCTGAATGAATACAAATATTTTGGATCACTCGTAATCAGTAATAACATCTGCACAACACAGCCACACTTATGAGGCTAATATCACCACAATAAGAGCAGAATACACATTTGAAATACATGTAAAATGAGCTGAAAAGCGTCTTAGATTTGCCTAAAACTGACCAAAACAAAGGTCTACCCTTGTGTGCATCCTCTGTCTGTGTGGTCCTGTTTGCTTTTGGTTTTGTCCGATGCAAAGAGCTGAAACAGGTTCAAGTCCAATTCCAATCTGGTTTGTCAGTTCTGGAGGATTACGTGAAATAAACCACAATATTGATCTAAACGGCTTAATAATAGAACCAGGTCCATTGACTTCCTGTTTAAAACTGATAAAAATGTCATAGTGACATTTCACTGTAACAAGCAGCAGGTTGTCATTTACATGTTTTTTTAAGTGACCACATAGAACTCTATGTATATCACTCAGAGTCTTTATTTTTCACTATCACTATTAAGCACAGGGATGTGGGCGGGGACAGGGGGTAGGTGAAAAGGAGTGTGTGTCCTCAAGACAAAACATGGTCAGAAGCTATAACTCCGCTTTAGAGAGTACAAGACCTTTAAGTCAGCAGTTCTCCTGGAAGTGCAGAGGCTTAGTTTCAAAGCACACAGTTTCCATGAATTGCAGTTGTTGTTGGAAGAGTGGCATTTGTTTATCAGAGTGATATCAATCAGAGTGGCTGCGAGGCTGGCTGACATTTCCAACACACTGAGCTCAAAAAGTCTCCTCCATATCCGAGGTGTTTGATAAGCTGCTGCTGAACGTGGAGTCGCCCAGCGCACACACCCTTCAGGGACTCGTTTGTGTTACTGTTGGAAAAGGTGTCCTCTGCAGAGCCCTGAGGTAGAGCTGTGTGCAAACGCAGCTTGAGCTTGTATCATATCATCATATCACAACACTCCTGATGGAAAATTACAGTTCTGTTCACTCGCTCTACCCACAATCCCCCCTGCCCATTGCACACACCCTTATTTCAACCTGGAGAGACTCAAAGAATGGGCTTCATTTATCAAGCATTTTGCTCACACACTAAAAATGGAGCAAAAGCCAGGTGCAAATGACATTTGCATCTCACACAGATGCTTATTAGGGACACGCCACAGTTTCAGTCCTGTGAGTGAATTACTATGCAAAACTGGTCATTTTCGCCAACAAGCTCAAAAGGAAATGCAAATGAAGCTGTTTAACACGTGCTGCCTGATTTATTACAACCACCAGAGCCAACTCTACAGTACGAAGGAAAGAATGGGGCAAACTTTGTGTACAGGAGAGCTGGGCAACATTCACAAAATTGAATATGTTTTTACTGGAGTCTCTTTCTTTCATTCATTTTATTTAGTTTTCCATGTCCATCATTTTACTCTGCTATAGATATGTTGGTTCCCTCTGGACACAATTTTGAACATCAAGTCTTGAATGGAATATCTTGATGTGTGTGTTTGTTCAGATTTAAAATGTGAAAATAAATGACAAACATACAGAAATATTCCCCTTCACCTTTACTTATGATAAAGGTGTAATTTATACCTTTAATTCATTTGGCATTGTCCACCTCTGCCGTGTCGTTGGTTGCCGTGTGCATGTGGCATTGTAACTTTTTGTCCGTGGCTGCCCTCTCACAGCACACACAGGAGCACCCAGTGAACTCTCACTTACAGATCCGTTTGGTAGAAGAAATAATACGCACATTTTCCATTTGTAAATGAAGTGCAATTACAAATAGTGCATGTTATTTTTCTGTTTAGACTCACAGTTTTGTACCTGGACTGATAAATGAGTCCCAGTGTGTCCAATAATGAATGATAAACAATCATGGATGAGATGTATAATGATATGTAAAGGGTTTATATTTCAATAATGAGTGTTTTGGTATTCCATTCATCGTCGGCATAGTTCAGATTTAACAAGACATTCATTTGGAGACACTGAATCCACAGAAATCGGTGTTAGATGAGCATGGAAGAGAGAGCGGAATCATTTGGACCTTCACATGGACTCTACACGTGAGCGGAGAACACGTCTGTGGTGTTTGATCCATTTCTATAGGTTTCTTAAGCTCATGTCAGAATCCTTTCTCCAATTACTGCTGTATGTCTTAGTCCTGAGGCTGGACGTGTGCCTGTGGTGGACGATGCTGGACGTCTCACCTGCAGTTCACAAGGGCTGGTTAGATATTTCACCTGCTGGTGTGGAATGAGCAATATTATTAACAAAAATGAATGCTGTAGGGCTGTACAAGTATTGCGCATAATAATAGGATTCTAGTCAAAGTTCACATTTTAAACTGGCTCAGGAGAATTGACAGAAAGGCTGAAATAGGACTGTGAACAAACTAATAAAAGAATATTACTACAGATTTGGTAGTTGTTATGCAAAATAAATTTGCTGTTTGGGAAGGACATTTTAGTACTTCAAAAATTGCAGCCTGATTGCGTTTTCATTTGGATTGCAGTTAATCTTGTAGTCTTAGCATATTTTTTGTGATTGTCTGCTTCTGGTTTGTGGGACACTGCCGTTTGATTATTTGTTTCATTCAGACCCATATCTATTAATGTTTGTCTTTCTTTGGGTTAATCGTTGTTTGGAACTACTGAATCCATGGTTTAGTCTTATTTAAGACCTGGTTTTGCCTTAATTTATTCTCAATATTGTGTGGTTTTAGATCTGTGATTGTCAAAATGCAAAAGAGACCCCTGTTAAGACATTAGGACATCCCCCTCAATAAATCATCTCGCCTCTAAACACCTTCCCATATGGTCAGTAGTCGGCTCCAGAAGGACGGAAGTGATGTGGTTGTCATGGTGATGAATTAAACGTCTGTTGCTTAACAGGCCTAAACTGGTATGTGCTTTATTTTATATCATAAGATGAGATAAAGTCATACTTTTTTTTTTTTTTAAGGAGTGTGAAAGGAGAGGTTAGATTTTGTTGCGTTTACGTTTTTGAATTTGACGTTTGACGTTTTTCAATCTCAGATGGAGGGCAAGGGCCAGTGTAATACGGGAGATTGATTGGTTTTTAAAGATATATTCGAAATAGAAATCCATGAATGTTAATCCTTATCATTTCAACATCCTTGAAATCCTTTTACTGACAGCAATCATGTCTTTGGGGTTGAATAATGGCCCCACTTTCTGAGGCTATTGTGGAAAAAAACAAAAACTTTTGTTTATTTGCCACACAACAATTATTTTTTCAACACATGGACTCAGAAACATGTTAATTTAAAGAGAAAAATGTTATGAGTTCAACTGTGTGTGATCCCAAAGTCTGTGTCAGTGATGAGTGTGAGCGGCGCTGCTGTGTTCCTGTTGTTCATCTGGTTTTCTTCAACTGTTTACTTGGTTTTCGTTTTTTTAGACGTCAGGTACAAAGTAAATACTGAGCAGAATGATATACTTTTATTATTGTTATTAACCTGTAGCAGCTCTTTCACAGTTTAATTGTGTTTTGAGCATTTACCATAATAAATGCCAATAAATAAAACAGTCTTGAATTTAATTGTGCAGTTTTTTCTCTCATGGTCAAGCAGCCCTACATATGAGTTTTCCAGCGCTTGAAATAAGCTCCAGTGGGCAGTGGCCTTGTCATGTTTATAGCACAAAGAAAAACTGAATATCTTTTCTGAATATATACCCTTTGCACAGAGAGAAGAGTGGCAGTTAGTTCAGGCTCATTGTGGGGTTATGCCACGGTACATGTGGAGGCAGGAGGTTGTGTCGTTCACCCTGTCCTGCAGTCAGGGAACAAAGCATCGATCAGCGTGGGTTTGTAGACGGTTTATCTCACTGCCGTTCTGTGAGGTCAGTGCGGTTGGTGATGAATGGTGGACTTGTGGACAGTACAGTGGTTTGTGCAATCCCTGCAGACCATGACACACTTTTATTATATTATTTTTTTAAGAACTGGTTTGAGGACAAAGAAACCCGAGCCTTGAAAGTGGTGGCATTTAGATACGTACATTTTGTCCTTGTAAGAAAATCTGCCGTCCGCATTTGACCCATCCTTAAAAGCCCCTGATGCAGTCTGAAGCAGAGCGTGACGGAGGACCTCTAAATCTCGAGCTAGTTTTGGTCAGGACTGCCTTAAACTGGAGGATTTTGCCTGTTTAAGGTTGATTGGGGAACATAACCACATAATAACAAATGTTTTCTTTATAAATCACATCTAAATCTTACATGAATTATACTTTTTAATCATGACCCTGATCTCAGCAATTCACAAAAAGATGTTTAGTGATTCCAAGTTGGTGGCTGTGAGACGTGGCTAAAGCAAGAGTAAACACAAAACTTCTGGTTTCTCCTCAACTTTTTCTGCATGTATTTCCCTTCTCTGCAAAGACGCTACATCGTGTTTTAACCTCTTTATGTGACGTGCTGTCTTATGTTACTGGAAATGTCATATTTTGGGTCTTGACACAAGTGCTGTGCAGGCTCAACAAATAAGTTAGCATCAGTGGATATAAAGCAGTTTATCACAAGATCAAGTCAGTGTTTGCTGAGAATTTATTCTTGTCTCTATCTCCTTTTTGCCGTCTTGTTTTCTATGTTCTCTAATCTCGCTCTCAGACCTCAGGGTCCACTTTGGATCACTTATGTCGGGAGCTGCGCCTGTGTGTATTTATGGGTGGGATTCATAACTCATTAATAACTAATAACTAGGGACACCGTTATTTTTTTTAAAATCTGGAAATAAAACCTGATGGTCTAGCTCTTTGTGTAGTTTTCAAATGTCATACTTTTCTCTATTCTTTCCACTAATGGTAAATGGTAAAATGTCAAATAAAGCATCAAATGTCTTCTCTAATTACATTTTACCCACTTTTACCCAGTACATGATATGAAAATGTAAATTGCTAATATCTACAAGTAATGAAGAAGCCTGACGTTTTTGGTTTTGGGCAATTCTTCTTTTCTTTCTTTTTTTTCCCCAGTTGCAGTTCGACAGAATTCCATTTTTTTTTGCTGTGGAACCTACCTGGATGCCAGAGTGATTACACATCCTGTAGTTACATAACCACAAAGGATGTACTAAGCATTATATTATTTTTCTTCCATGCTCAGGGGGTCTTCTTTGTTAGATAAGAACAGACCATGTTGGTTTTTTATCTGCGTTGTGTTCCGGCCCTGAAAGAGCTGATAGTGTTCAGAGCGACATATCAACATTTGAAAGATATGCCACAAAATGGTTAACATCACAGTTATTATAGAGAGGAGCTAAATTCATCATCATCTATTTTTGTTTCAGCTCTTGGTTTCACAAATTGAAATATAATATTCATAACATAAGAAGAAACAAAGTTAGCATTAGTTACACATCAGTGCTCAGAAGGAGTAGGCAGAAGCTCGCAGGAGCCTAACCCCTTTCACATTTGGAATTTTGGTAAAATCTGTTTAGTTTGTGCATTAAATAAATTATATAAATTGTAGTTAATCCAATACCCTTACACAATAAAATCAGTACCTTGTTTTAATCTAGTAGTAGAATCTTCAGTGGGTGAATTACCAGTGGCGAAAGACGCCTTTTGTTTGTCCATTTGTGTGTGGGTTTGTCAGTGATACACACAGTCCCGTATGTGAGAGCATGTTTGAGGGATGTGTCGGGGTTTGAGTGTGGAACCATTCCCAGGCCCACACACACACACCGTGTGTTTATGAGTGAATGTGTGATGTCTGAGTTGTACCCATACCCAGGCCCATGCACACACACAAATTAGCACGGATGTTAACTTGACTCACTCTGTATCGGTGTTCTTGATCCAACAAAAGCACACTCCGTTCAGCTGGAGGAGTTTGTGTATGTTTCACTAACAGCCTATTTGCAGACAGACTTTGGACAGGACTCCCTCTCTTGAGGATCCCTCTTGTCAGGCTCCTACTGTTGTGAATAGTTGTGAGTGGTGCGGGGCCAGTCGATCCGTCCAATCACAGGGCAGCATTGTGGTTTAAACGGAAGTCACAGGTGAAGCACCCAAAACAACATAACGATGATGACTGACGCACTTCGGCCTGTTTTAGCAGAAATAGGTTGTTGAAGTCTTTGTGTTGTTTAAATGTGCAGAGAGGAGGGCTTTGTGCATTTGTGGGCAGGAATGATGTCTTTTCTCTCAGCTGGATCTAACCACCTCGATCAGTTTCAAATATTCATCATGGAGATCCACCTTTTCTCAGTGGCTTTCAGCATGACCCTCTGATAAATGTGTAGAACTCAACAGTAAGTTTATGAGCAGGCTAGAGAATCCAATACTGTTATTTTGTAAATTACGTGTTTATTTTTTAAAGCCTTTATATGCAATATCAGGGTTCATATAGCCTGCTTTAGACCTGCTTTAGTTTAGACCTATTAACTTACAAATAAATCCCCTTTCAATTCAGGTTTATTTAAAATGTATCAGCGGTTTTATTTGATCTTGATCTCTGAGGTAAAATCATCTATTGAAAATTCGATTATCGTGTATCACTTGAGGACATTGTGGGTGCGCCTCCAGCTCTTTTGTCTCTACAACTCTCCCCATTAATGAACCTTCCATCCAAAACTGTTTATAATGCAACAAAAAGAGTTGATTCAAATGAAATGAACAGAATGTCGCAGTGTAATGTTCAAACCCCAAAGTATACAGTGGTGTTTCTGCACTGTACCTGAACCTCAAACTGGACATTTAAAGAATTTTATCAGAATAATCCACATAACTTTGGGATTTTATTTTTGCAAACTGCTTTGAACCACTTGACCTTGTATGAGCTCTCTGTAACTTCTCATTCTTGTGCTTTCTGGTAAAACCATCATGTCCAACAAACTCACCTGAACTCACACTCCAGCAGCAGGAAGGAGTGGGCCGTGTGTGGACTCCTGGAAGAGTGCTGCTGCAGCCCTGCTCCTAATGGGAATAATGAATGAGAAAGATTGTAGCTGTAGATGGACATTTTCTGACCCATTTACACGTCTATAGTGCTCTCCACTTCTGAACACTGTTTGATGAGCTGTTTCAAGGTTAAAACCATGAAGCTGTTAAAGGAGGAAGAAGGTATTTGATCTGTGAAGACAAATGTGCAATCAAAACTGAATACAGGCTTGGGGAATGTGCTATACATGCAATTAAGTTCAATTTATTTCAATTTATTTCTGTAGTGCCCAAAGTCACAACAACTGTTGCCCCGATGGGCCACAGGTAGAAAGCAGTTCAATTAAACAATGTTCAATAGAATTTAGCAGTGGATAAAAGTGCTGGAGCGCCCCCTGTCCTTGATCCTCCTTCTCTCAAGGAAAAACTACAAAAAACCCTGTGGGAAAAAGTAGAATCCTCGGGTAGAACCACATGAAGGAGAGATCCTACTCCCACAGGACAGACTGGAGGAAGGAAGGAGGAAGGAAGGTGGATCATCTAATGTGGGAGAGTTCCTCTGGACAGATGGCTCCTCTAGACAGTCCATCCAGCACCAGCAACAGTTCATCTAGAGTAGAGTAGAAGTAGTTCCTCCAGGGAGAAGAGGATCAGTTCATCCAGATCAAGGAGAGCTCCTCCTGGCGTATAAGGGGGGTCATCACTGGAGCAGCCGCCACAGTGTCTGTCTCCACTCCTCGAGGGAAGTGGAGAGAAAGAAAAACATGTGAACAGCAACGAACAGACTACAGGTGAACTAATCTTAAATATTATTGACAGAGAAAGTAGGAAGAACCAGAGGACAGTGTTCAAGCTCCATACTTCCCCCAGCAGAGTTGCTCCTGGGGCAGAGTAGGTAAAACTGTAAGTTTATATTTCTGACTTCCGGCAAGATGGCGGATGAGTAAGACGTGTAGTTGGGAGCTCCGCTAGTCGGTCAACTAAAACTCCACAAAACTTTCATAACTCGAAATAAAACGAAGTACAGACACGAGATGAGTGGAGGTGGCAAGCGTAGAGGCCGAAGTACAAAGAAAGATATGCTCGGGGGTGGCGAACAGGAAGAAAGCGACCACGAGGTTGCCGAAGATGTGGCTAATGAAGCTAGAGAAGCGGAGCAAAGCCAGTCAAAACTAATGCTAGAAGGGCTGGCGAAGATAAGCTGTCAAATTCACGATCTCGACCAAAAGCTTCGAGGGGTTAAAGACGAGCTGAAGCAGGAAATATTCTCTCTCAGACAAGACATGGATCAAAAATTCCGAGAAAACAATAAAACACTGGAAGATCAAAAATTAGCCCTGGCCGAGGCACAGTCGCGCATAGCGGTGCTGGAGGAGTGGAGTACCGAGGCTAACGGTGAGCTGGTAACGACGAAAAAACAGATCCAGTATTTGCAAGACAAGAATACGGATCTTGAGGCCAGGGCTAGGAGGAACAATATTAGAATCTTCGGTCTACCAGAAGATATTGAAGGGGGTTCGGTCGCTGCGTATTTGAACCAGCTATTTAAAAAAGAACTGGGAATACCTGAGGAGGTGGAGCTCCAAATACAACGAGCGACAGGACCCCTCCATACAAGCTGAAGTCAGGTGAGCGACCCAGGCACATAGTGGTCAACTTCTTGCAATTGAAATGAAAGAGATGATTCTGAAGAAAGCCTGGCAAAAGAAAATACGAGTGGCGGAGAATCTGATCCAGCTTGACCATGATTATCCCGCAGAAATCGTACAGAAACGGCGCTCGTATTTGGACATTAAAAAAGTGTTGAAGGAGCGGGGTATTCGGTTCCAAACCCCATTCACGAGGATAAGGATTCATTGGAAAGACGGCATCAAAAGCTATAACAGCGCGAGGGAAGCCGCGCAGAACCACGAAGCCAGAGGGTTTTCCGTAAACCTACCAAACGCCCGACGACAGCAGCGGAGCCGACCCTCACCGGACCCCCACGGCGGTGGGCTGGCAGCGCAGCGGCGCCGGACGACCCAGCAAAGACACAACGCTGCGTGCACGGAGAAGCTTCAAGAATACCAAAGACAGTGATACGTCTTCAACCTGAGATATGAGGTAACGGGCCTCTGTTTGGAGAGCCCATTTTAAACGAATGGATATACGGTGCTTTACTTCGTTACATCCGCATTTTCATTTGAAATTCGGGAAAAAAAAAAAAAAAGAAAAAAAAAGGCCTATGTAAACATAAATGCCGATGTGGGGCTCAGTGATAGGTTAGATTGGACATCGCTAGACCATGATTCCATCTACGAGATGTGTGTCTAGAAGCAGGCCCCCATCAAGTGTGGGGACCCCTGCTCACCCACCAACAGGGACATGAGTGGAGGTTTCGAGTTTGCCTCCTTATGGAAGTCACCAGTTCACTGTTCAGGTTATTTAGTTAGTTTTAGTTCCTTAACTCGTTTGTCATTGCCTGGATGCACGAATATTTTCTTGTACTTAATTATATGCATAATTTAAATTTTGTCTCACTGAATGTGAATGGTCTAACAACACCAAAGAAGAGGGGGAAAGTCTTGCAAAAACTGAAAAAGGAAAAAGTACAGTTTGCTTTATTACAAGAGACTCATTTAAATGATCAAGAGCATGAAAAACTGAAAAAACTAGGATTCAGAAATACATACTATAGTTCATATAAACAAAGTCGCAAAAGAGGAGTGGCAATTTTAATATCTAATACAACAAAATTCGATATTGATAAAGTGGTAAAGGGAAAAGATGGGCAATACATTATAGTGAAAGGGAGGTTGGAGAATACATTGATAACAGTGGTCAATGTGTACGCCCCACCTGAAAGTGATAAACAATTTTTCAAGTCTTTGTTCAATGTAATTGCAATGGAGGCTGAGGGTATTCTGGTCTGTGGGGGGGATTACAACGTGGTCTTGAATCATAGATTGGACACAACCAGTACTTACAAAAATAAAAAGAAGGTAGCTAGATTTGTCAGATTATCCCTAGAAGAATTAGGACTGATCGACATATGGAGAACCATGAACCCTTTTAAGAAGGACTACACACACTACTCTGCCAGTCACAAAGTGCATTCACGTATAGATTATTTCTTTATTAACAAATCAGAGGGATTTAGAGTAGAAGAATGTAAAATTGGAGGGGCAGATTTATCTGACCATAGTGCTCTATATATGAAAATTAATATTTCCGATAGGAAGAAACAGACGTTGTGGAGAATGAATGTGGGAATTCTGAATAATGAAGCAATAGTAAAAGATATAAAAGGTGAAATAAAACAATATATAGAAGAAAATGATAACGGAGAGAGTAGACCCAACAGTGTTATGGGATGCTTTCAAAGCGGTGGTTCGGGGAAAGCTAATAGCCAAAACTGCATGGTTGAAGAAAAGCAAAATGGAGAAGTATGAAGAATTGTCTGGAAAACTCAAAGAACTCGAACTACAATTTGTAGAAAAGAAAACAACAGAAATCTGTCAACAAATCCAAGACACAAAAAAACAAATTAATCATATACTAGAAGAAGAAATGGAAAAAAAACATATTTATTTTAAGCAGAGCTATTACGAATTGGGACCTAGGTCAACAAAATTGTTAGCTAAAAGAATAAAGAAACAGCAAGCATTAAACACAATTCAAGCAGTCAAAGACCCAGATAGCGATGCATTAACTCAAAAACCCGAAGATATTGAAAGAATATTCACAAACTTTTATAGAGAACTGTACACTCAGCCCCCCTCAGCGAGTGAAGAAGAAAAGAGAAACTTCCTTCAACAAATGGATCTACCGTCAATAGGCCTGAATCAAAATAATACATTAACGGCCGAGATCACAAAAGAGGAAATACTAAAAGCCATAGGCTCCTTGAAAGGGAATAAATCACCGGGTAGTGACGGTTTCCCGGCCGAATGGTATAAAGTATTTAAAAACGAATTGATATCAATGCTACATAATTCTTTAAATTGGACTCTAAAAAATAATAAAATGCCAGCTTCATGGTCAGAAGCAATAATATCAGTTATTCTAAAACCAGGCAAATGTAAACAATCTTGTTCCAATTATAGGCCTATTTCAGTATTGAATATAGACTATAAAATATATACATCTATAATATCTAAAAGATTAAACACGTTCTTATCTGATTTAATTGATGAGGACCAGACGGGGTTCATACAGAGACGTCAGACACACGACAACATTAGGAGAACTTTACATATAACAGAGCGGGCCCAAAGAGAAAAAAGAAGTACAGTCTTGTTGAGCATAGATGCTGAAACATCAGCATCAGTGTTAATTGGGATTTTTTATACTTATCTTTGGAGAGAATGGGTTTCAATACAGAATCGGTAGGAATCATTAAAACACTGTACTCCAACCCAACAGCCAGAATCAAAATAAATGGAAATCTGACCGAAAAAATCCATTTAGAAAGATCAACGAGGCAGGGATGTGGACTTTCTCCAGCCCTGTTTGCCCTTTTTATTGAGCCTCTGGCACAGGCAGTTAGACAAAATCCCGAGATTAAAGGAGTCACAATAAATGGGATTGAGCATAAAATTGGTCTTTTCGCAGATGATGTGATAGCTTTCCTCGAGCAACCAGATACATCTCTTCCAAATTTGATGAAGCTATTAGAAACATTTCAATACTTGTCCGGTTACAAGATTAACATTTCAAAAACTCAGATTCTAAAGTTCAATTACATTCCCTCCCAACATATTAAAAATAGCTTTAAATTTAACTGGGAAAAGCAATTAATTAAATACTTAGGGGTGGAAATAACATTGGATTTCCAGGACATTAATAAAAAAAATTATTTTCAAGTAGAAGAAAAGGTACGGAAAGATATTGAAAGATGGTCTACACTTCCGTTAGATTTCAGCTCTAGAATCGAAATTATAAAAATGAATATCTTGCCAAGGTTTTTGTTCTTATTTCAAGCTCTGCCAGTAGGGGTCACTAATATTCAATTTACAAAGTGGGATAGAATTTTATCTGGGTTCATTTGGGAGGGAAAGAGACCCAGAGTGAGATACAATACTCTCCAGCTGCCCAGGGAAAGGGGAGGGATGGCGCTACCTAAATTAAAAGAGTACTACCATGCTGCGCAGTTGAGATACTTATGCTGTTGGTGTAATCCATACTATAGTGGAAAATGGAAAGATATTGAATGTGTAATTTCGCAAGAACCCATCCAAAACATGATTGGAGATAAAGATTTATCTGAGAAACAAAGAAATCAAATTTGGATCCTATAACAAATCACACTTTATCTACCTGGTTCAGAATACTCCAAATACACCAAATTCAAAAAAGCGCAAAGAAATTAAAATGGATAGCGTTTGACAGTCAATTTAAACCGGCTCAATATGATCAAACTTATAAATACTGGACAACAAAAGGGATGACAGCCTGGTGTGAACTGGAGAAAAACGGGCAGCTGGAGAGCTTTCAAAATTTGACAAAGCAATATCAACTTGGAAAGCACGATTTTTTCCGATATCTTCAAATGAGAGACTATCATAAAACAGAAATACAGGGTGGCTCCCTCATGGGCGAGAGAGCGGTGTAATTCAAACAATAACTAAAGCCTATAAAGATGGCAATCTTAAAATAATTACAACATTATATAAAGCCCTAACTGAGAATGACAAAAACACAACTCTTAAAGTGAAGGACAATTGGGAGAAAGAATTAAACATTAAAATTAATGACAATGATTGGTTAAATATGTGTAGACATCATCACACCACCACCGGCTCTCGGGCGTGGAGGGAGTTTGCCTGGAAGAACTTAATTAGATATTTTATTACACCTAAGATAAAGAGCAAACAGCTAAAGATGCATCAAAGTTGTTGGCGTGAATGTGGTTTGATAGATGTGGACCATTTCCATATATTTTGGAGGTGTCCAAATATTGTGGGGTTTTGGGAGATGGTTTGTAATGTACTGTGCCAGGTGCTGGGATATACATTCCCTGTGACACCTGAACTGGTCTATCTGTACAGTTTTCCAGAAGGCGTTATTCCCCAATGTGATATATATCTGTTCAAGGTGATGTCATTAGCTGCCAAAAAAACAATTACCAGAAACTGGGGCACAACATCCGTACCCTCGAAGGATCAGTGGACATCAACTATAAGTGACATTTATCAGATGGAAAAAATAACATACAGACTGAGATTGCAAGAGACGCAACTGAACAAGAAATGGGAAAAATGGACTCTATATAAACATAAGTAGAGGATCAAAGTGTTATCCAGGCTTGACATGTATGTTCCTTTTTGTTTGTTGTTGTTGTTGTTTCCCATGTTTGTTTTGAAAGACGTAAAACTCAATAAAAACGAAAGTGGAAAAAAAAAGTTTATATTTCTGTTCCTGACTGATCTGGCCATAGACTATTTCAAAGAGGAACGTTTTGAGCCTGGTCTTAAATGTAGAGACTGTGTGGCCTCTTTAACATGAACAGAAGCTGGTTCATAACAGGAGCTTGGTATAAACGCTGCTGTGCTTTTAGAGACTCTAGGACCAACAATAGTCCACATTTTGAGAGTGAAGTGCTCTGTTCAGATGGTACTCTACTATTGCATCTTTGAGGTCGGATGGGGCCGTATCATTTATGGCTTTATAAGTCAGGAGGAGGACTTTAAATTTAATTCTAAACTCAATGGAAAGCCAGTGAAGAGACTCCTATTACGCAGGTGAAAGTAGCTGTCTTACAGGCTCTATTTATATGTGCTTTGAACGAGAGCTCTTGGTCAAATAAGACTCCAGTGTTACTTACTGTAGAGCTGGAGGCTACAGTGATATTGTCCAGAGAAACTATCTGGTCAGATAAACAGTCTTGCAGATGCTTAGGGCCAAACACAATGACCTCAGTTTTTTCAGGGTTAAGGAGCAGATAATTAAGTGTCATCCAGGTTTTTATATCCTTCGCGCAGGCACTAAGTTTGTCTACTTGATCGGTCTGATCAGGTTTCATTGATAAATACAAGAGTGTCATCCGCATAGCAATGGAAGTTAATGCCATGCTTTCTGATAATCTTACCTAACGGCAGCAAATAAAGAGTGAAGAACTTTAGGATGCAATCAAAACTACACATAAGCCTGGGGAATGTGCAGTCAAAACTACACATAAGCCTAGGTGCATACAGTTTTGGAAATGTGCAATCAAAACTGCTCACAGGCTTGAGGGAATGTGCAGTCACTCCTGACAGATGAAGGATGAGTCAAAGGTTTTAAGATGAATTTCCCAATGGGGACAGGGTTAGGGTTCATGCTTAAAGTAGGCTGGTACAGTCACCTGGTACATGAATATACAACATCAACAAATACTTAGAACAATAAATACTCAAAGTATAGATTTGTGATCTACATCAGCTCTTAACTCCAAACGTGTGTGTCCTCTGGTCCACAGGAGCAGTGTGCGTGCGCGACCGCCTCACCTCTCGCTTCTGTCAGACGCTGCGCTGGTTGGGCCGCTGCTCCCTGGTCAACGTGAGGTCCCAGTGCTGCCGGACATGCAGCCTGCGCCCGCGGACAACTCATCCAGGGACCCGAGCACCAGGGCCCCAGCACACAGCAGCAGCACACCCAGGCACCGGAGCATCAGGGCCCCAGCCGACAGCAGCAGCACACCCAGGCACCGGAGCATCAGGGCCCCAGCCGACAGCAGCAGCACACCCAGGCACCGGAGCCCGACATTCACCGCAGAGAGAACCACTCAGGTGAAGACAACTCAACTCTCCGATGGAATTCTTCTGGAGACATGTCATCTGGTCTATGCAAAAAGAATGTTGTTTTGCACTTGATAAATACTATTAACAGGGCCGTTTCTAACTTTGTGTGGGCCCTGTGCAAGACAGGGGGGCCTTAGTTTGTCATAGCACAATGGAGAGCAACACAGGCTGTAGTCACCAAATTATCTCAACAATTGCGTTTCTGTCACATATATTGTATAGAAACAATGGAAACTTCAGATATTTCGTTTTGAACAGTTAAAGGTGCTATAACTAATCTTGAAACATGAAATATAGACCTAGTTCATTTGAAACTGCAGTCCAAATGTATTCCTCTCTTACCTAACACATTCCAAGCATCTAAAATATTCACCGCAAGGTTTTTTTTAAAGTGCTTTTCACAACTTTCAGTGTGAACAAGTTTTGCTGTCACTGTAAAGCTAACGACAACTAGCATGCTAACAGCACACTGCCTGCTAAGAGGAGAATAAAACGGTCTATAATTAGATGTAGACAGCACAGAGTGATCTAATTTTCACACAAAGAGCAGCTTTTACATAACATCTGTGCTGGAGCAAAACTGATTTAACGTTGAATTGCGTAACAAAATTATGTACAGCCCCTTTAAGTCCATATAACAGTTTATTCTCTTGCTTCAGGCAGATTTCGATTGTTGCACTCATGTCTTAAAGCTCACGGGACATCTGATAAATAACCCAGATGCGCACACATTGTCTAATCTTTATATAAGAGACACTCAGGGAAAATTTGTGCCGGTCCAGCGTTTCCAAACTATTTCCACATGTGTGCTGAGAAAGCAGCCAACACATATCTGTAGCATTATTACAGTTAACATTAGAGATACTGTAAGTGCACAGATGCTTTTATGCAGCTTTGGGGACCCCTCATGGCTTTTGAGGGCCTGCACAGCTAGAAACGGCCCCGGTTATTAATGTTTTGTAAATAGAGAACTCCTTAATCCTTGGTACAACAGTGAGTAACATGTAAATGTGGTACATGATGGATAACCAAACTGTGTGCGCTGTATTCAACCAGGCGTGGTAAAAGGTCCTGTATTACGCATTATTCAGGTGTCTAGTGGGCACTTAGCCTTGTTCTTCAAATCCTGTATATATGGAAAACAAGTCAAAGTAGTTCCTTTACCTTTGATCACCCTCTGCCAGCTGAGGACACAGGGACTCGCTGCTGGTGCAGAAGTGAGTGCAGCAATTTCAAAAAAGCTAATCAGTCTAATTGCATTGTTTCAGAATGATGAGAAATTACAATCGTTGCCACTTGCAATAGTGATTATCAATTTAAAATGAAATATTATATAGTTTGAAATCAAAATGTTTCCTATAACAGGAGGGCCACACATATGAATAGAGGTTATGTAGATTACATTAGCAGTAAGTGGCAATGGTGAGTAATGACATTTTCTCCTGTAAGAGCTCAAAACACAACCAAAATGTGAAACAGCTGATACAGTCTGATAACTAATATACATTTCTTCAACTCTATAACTCTTTAGTTTGGAGAGTTTGGACCTGTCATCAGCAGAATCAGTATAAACGTCACACTGCCTCTCCACTCACATTTATTACATTTATTCAGACGTTGCGCTCACAGTTGAACTCATTACCTTTATCTCCTTAAATAACATGTTTCTGAGTCCAAGTGTTGAGGAAAATAATAGTTGTTTCGAGTTGAAGTGTCCTTTATCTCCCCTGATGTTAACAAACAAGCTAAGCTCTGCACAGTCAGAGCAACAACAGATTAACCACTTTCAGTTTCCATTTTACCATATTAAATTTATTTAATAAAGTCCACAGATAAAAATTAGGCAGTTTTTTTTTTTTTTTAATGCATTCATCAGTTGTGTTTCTCAAAATCCTTTCATTCACTGCCACTTAACGAATGTTAAGAGGTGTTTTTCCAGTGAAAATAATGTCAGTGCATAAGCTCTATAGTACCTTTGAACAAAATCTTAAAGTGCCTATGACGGGTTGGACAACTCATTTGACTACAGTTAAGATAAATATATTTCAAAGTTTGCTAAAATACAAATTTTATCCCAGTTTAGCTATTTTTTGAGGTTTTTAATTTTACTTCCTGGTTGTAAATGATGACATCACACTAGGAACATACAAAGCGACCATCCAGTAAACTGAGCAAAAACTCCTCTAACATTTCAGATTTTTTTATTTGACAAATAAACATACATGTGAACACCTTTATTTTGATGAATTAATGTTTAAAGTCTCAAAATAGTATGCATAACTTTTGTGATCCCTGTGATGTCATCAGTCATACTTACTTCCTGTAACTTTCTACATACAATGTGTTTCCATTCCATTTCCAGCTACTTGATTGGTCTAAAACTATCATTTATATTTCCAACAGGTATTAAAGGACACATATTCTGCTACAGTGACTCATAAAAAAACACCTGAAGTAGCATTCAGAGGAATGTTTATCAGAAAATCCTCTCCCCTCCCAGCGTCAAACACACGTCCTGCTGAAATTCTGGGCTTTTCGGACATATTCTCACATCACCTGCATCACTTCTCAGAGAATCTTCCACTGTTTTTAGTCCTTAAATCATCACAGACTCGTTCTGAGCATTTCTGCCTCTAAACACAATAACTGCTCCAGCAAATCTGTACCATAACTTCTTCTCAGCTCTAACTTCACTAGATTGTAGAAGACTGGCGCCATCTGCTGGCTGGATGCACTCAGTGTCACTTCATAGTGACTGATAACACAGATCATAGAATGAATAAGAAGTTGGTTTTTTTTTTTTTTTTTTTAAAACCTGAGATTGCAAATTTAAGGCACTCAAGAGCATGTTTAAAGGCTAACAGCAATATGAAGAATGCAGAATATGTTTCCTTTAATACACCAAATAAGGGCAAAATTAGAAAATAATAAATAACCTGTCATACGCACTTTAAAGTGTCTTGTGAAAGGACAAACCCACATGTGATCACGACTCTAGAACGCAGCTTTTATCCAGACCAAAACTCTTTAAGCACAAAATGGATGACCACTCGCACAGCCTGTAAACGAGCCCGTGTCTCTGGACTGTCGGGACCATGGGTAAGGCACGCGCTGATGTCACTGTGAGAGGTGCTGCACAGATGTTTGGTGCTACATGGTCAGGCGCTGGCTGGACCACTGCCGCATGACTTCAGTATTTAAACCTGCCAATCCTGTGTTTTTATACTAACTCTTGTAACATTTGTAATAGACGTGACGATTGCAACAGTGAGGGAAACAATGAGGCCTGCTTGGTGGCACAATGGCAGAGTGGTTAGCCGTCTCGCCTCACAGCTAGAAGGTTCCGAGTGCCTGGATCAGGAGGTCTATATGACAGGTTTGACTACACATTTCTCCAAAATGCAGTGGTTTTGATTATATTTAAGATTTTACTAAACATTTGGCTTATCGTCGATGTAATCCCTCATTCGTCCAGGCGTGTTCCATCATAGAACAGGTTTCAGGGGTTGTCATCCAGACGCTGTTTTGAAGATTTGGACGTTTGGTTAATCGTTTGCCCTGCCTAGTGTCACCTGACCCTGAGAATGGCTGAGAAGGTTAATAGTCCAGTCAAATGCTAATCAGGTCATCAGCAGTGATGAGGTAACAACAGCCAGCTATCAATAGAACAAAGGCTTTCACCACAGATTAGCCTCAGGTGACACTAGGCAGAGACAACTATTAACCAAACAAGAACAGGCTATCAATGACTCCTCCCTGTAGGCAGGGCTCTCACTACTCAGAGTAGCATATAAGACAGAGTTCCCAGACCAGTTCTCTGATTGACAATGACTTTTGGAAAGAAGTCGAAACGTCTCGATCTTCAAACGGCATCCGGATGACAACCCCTGAAACCTTTTCTACAACTTATTCGTCTTAGTTTATAATGTTACTTCCTTGTTGACATGGGCAGTAGTTAGAGGTAATTTCACACCCGTCACCTAGCAACCATTTTGAAAACAAGGGCTAAAATCCATATAAATTACACAATAGACCTTTTAAAATGCTGTGTCATCAAAACTCCGAAATGGAGGCAAAATGAAGCAGACAGTGATTCATTTTTAATCATTCGCTGACATCAGATATAATTACTAATGGTTTTAAGTCGTAATGTGAGGGGAAAAAGCAACAAATTAGAATTTCCAGTGTAGAAACGTCAGCTAGTTCGCTCTTCCATTACAAAGATTGGACAATATACTGCTTTCTACTTTCTGTATTTGCGCTTCATAAAAAGTATAACTTATAGTAAAGTATGTGATATATCTGTAGACACAATGAAAAGCGGGGTGGGTTCATCATTTCTGTGAGTATTTGTCCAGTTAAACCTAAAAATCTGGATTTTTCCTTCATCAAAAACACTAAGAGTTTATCATAATCTCATATAACATAAACAAATCATGTAAAATACAATAGTAAACGTCTTTAAAGCAGCTCTGATGTCACTCACGTGTATCTGACTGGCTTTCATTGTCTAAAATTATCCTAATTTTTCATATTTTGTGATATTCTGAGGTTAAATCCCAGTTTATCCCATGAAATCATGTTCCACTTCACTTTTGCCTCCATTCTGTAATAGAATGTCTTTGTTTACAGACTGTTAAAGGGTCTATAGTTATGGTTTGAAAGTTTCTAGACATTTTGTAGTTTTCACTTTATTTGGTGGAATAAAACCTGTTGTAAATATTATTAGGAGTTTTAATCCAATCAAGTGTCAGTTTGTGAAGAAAAGTTGGAAAATACATTACAGGAAGTAGAGCAGAGTTCCAAAACATGATGACGTCACACTAGGGGGACACACAAGGGACAATTTACAACCAAGAAACACATTTTTCTGACCCTTTAAACATCAATTGAACAAAACACAAGTGTTACCATCTATTTTTATTTGTCAAATAATAATTTCTGTGACGTCAGAGGAGTAACAGTTACATTATTTCATGGTGTGACCTCATGATCTACAACCAGGAAGAACAAATGTAAACCTAAAAAATAGCCAAACTGGGATAAAAATGGTTGTAATCTTAAATATAATGATCTTAACTGTGTTTGGTTAAATGAGTAGTTCAACCTGTCATGGGCGCTTTAAGGCTACAGTAGGCTAATGACATAAATTAGCATAGCCACAGGATGAATGTGGTAGTTTCATGAGTAAAACAGCTCCTGAAACAAAGTCTGGAGTGAGTCTTTGGGGACGTTTATCAGCACCAACGACTGTGTTACATCACTTCGGGAGGTAAACAATATATGTGGAATTTTAGTTAATATCATTTGAAGATACCGTTTGAAGATCTGCAAAATTTGAATATCAAGTGAATCGTTTAGTCAAAAGTGCGTCAAAAACAGCTGATTAAAAATGAAAAATGAACATTAAAAATGAGTATGAGCTGATATTTCTGCACTTTTGTGATTCATTTTACAGACATTTCCCATTTGTCTGATAATTAAACCTCAACTAAAACATTTAAAGACATACTTAACACATTTTTGTTGGATTGACATAATACCGTCTGAATATCGTTGTCGGGAAACTAAAAAAAAAAAATTAACCCGAGAATACAGGGCGGGTTTGGCACATATTTTGAGCAAAAGTACTGCGGTATTTGCATATTTGATGTCATACAGTGATATAGAAAAGCGAAAAATATAATACAAGGCCACAAATCCATTGCTAGATGCACAAATAAGACCAGTGTGTGAGTGAAACGGAAGGAAAAAATGAGTAGCATTACATTCTATACTCAAATCTCAAGTGTTTACCTCTTTCTTATGAGATGAAGGGAACTTCCTGAGCAGAAATGAGTAAAGCGTCGAGGCATTATTCGTTGTAACGGAAAAATGTGAACACGGAATTCAAAGGAGATGACGCAGGCGCTCAAGGGAAGTACTTATATTGACGTAAACCTTGTACAGTAGTTGCAGTGCTTTGTGTTTCTGGATACGGTGTGCTGCAAAATATGAAAGCGGCGATCTTAAGTGCTGCATCTGAGCATGTCCGCACTCTCTCTGACAACGCACCGGGATTGAACCGCCAACCACTTTAGCGCCCAACTCTTTTCACCGGGATTCTGTAAATGTCTGGTTTTCGTTATTGTCGTATTGTCCATTTTCAGTCAGGTTTTTGCTGACTAAAACAAAATAAAAAGGTAATCATCTTTGACCAAAAGAATGGACTTGAAATTACCTACAATTTTGTACTAAACGTGTATTTTTGTTGAATCATTAAAACTAAGCTTAAATAAATGAAAGGAACAAGTGGAAACTAGATCCAAGTTCCAGTTGTCTTTGCAAATCCTATGAAAAGAAAAAAACTATTTACCACAATAGAGAAAAAAACGACATATACTTTCGTGTGGACTTAAACTATTTTGGATTTGTTTGACTAAATCTTCAAAATGAACACAAAATGAAGACAACATGAACATTGGAATAGAGCCATATCCCATGATCCTGATGGAAGTGGTTAGGCACATTTATGTCATTTTAAAAACTGAAAAAGAAAATGGATGTACAACGTTTTAACATGTCTTTTGTTCTGTGACTATATGTAGCACACATGATATTTCATTAAAAACAGTCTGTATATAGCCTTCAGTTACTGCATTGAATATGAATGTGTTCCTTCATGTTATTGTCCCTGTGCTTTAAACTACTAAATAAATACTACCAAACAGAAAATACTATGAGAGTGTCATTCCCGGCCCATTGAGAAAGAATCCACTGTTGTGACTGAACTGAGCGTGAGTTTAACTGAGCTGGACAAGACTTTTATGAGAGAAATAGAGATGACAGCTATGGATTTACAAATGTATGAAGGCCGTGTTTTGCATGTGTGTTCGTTCTCTTGCTGGTGTCCTTGACTCGTGAGACGGCTGCACAGTCAATGGTCGGCACATGATCTCTTAATGTTATTTACAGAAGCAGCCGTCTTTTAAAATGTTCTGCTCTGAAGACTGTCCAGGTCCAAGCGCAGACGTCCATTCTCAAAGAGCCGCTCACAGAGACTTGGGATTTACAGGATTTATTTGTTTGTTAAGTAATTGCTTTTAAGTAGGTCTGGGTGACACAGTGATAAAAATGGAATAGTGAGCTCGTCTCTGTGACACTCTGCTGTTTTTGTGTCATCTTTGTATCATGATTGACTGTTTGTGTCTTTAATGCAGCTGTCTGTTCAAACACACTTTTTCTCCTGTTGTTTAGCCTCTGAAGCCTCTGAACAGATGACTTTTTTTTACCTCTTAAAGGCCAGGGCTGCACAATTAAACCAAATCCACACAAAATCACAATTTTAATGGATGCAATTATTAAATCACAAAGGCTGCAGTGTTTGTAATGCAATAGTCTTCAACAAACCACAAAATGTCTTACTTTGATTTGAATAGAAACTTCTAACACTTTAGTTTGGATTTGTACAAACTTGTTCTGAAACAAGTGACCAAAAATAATAAAAATGTGCTCAAAAGTGACAAAAACACGCCAACAAACAACAAAATGCACCAAAACGTGACTAAAAGTGACTAAAACATGACTAAAAATTACAAAATTGTGTTTAAAATGTGAATTTTAATAGAATCCTATTAATCCTCTTCTGTCCTAATCCTATTTAAACATAAATCACAAACTCAATCACAGTCGCACTGGTCAGAAAAACCACAATTCGATATTTTTTCTAAATCGTGCAGCTTTATAGGCAATAGAAAAATACAAAGTGAAGATGAATCGTGATAACATCAAAATCATGACCTGGCCCCAAAAAAACTGGGATACTTTTTGCCGTATGACCCAGCGTTTAAGTGTCAGATTGCAGATGTTTTCACTTGTTTTATGGTTTATAAATGTAAATCTCTTCATCATTAACTTATTTTCATCGTGATTCCACGACCGAACACCTGGCTGGCTGTAAGAGGAGCACTATTCTGAGAGGAGGAAGTGGAGTCGCCATGGCAACGCTAATCTTTCAGCCATAATGAGACAAGCTGTAAAACCTGACAGGTAATTAATGCATTCATTAAACATAACTTTTATTATGAAGCGTATGGACTTGTGTTTAACGAGGCAGGCACACTTTTCATTCATGCCTGCTCACAGAAGAATGCAGGTTTTGGGTTCGATTTTCAGTGTCAGTAGAGCTCCTGCAGTTGTGGTCACACTTTCCCAGCTGATTTTTTTTGTTTTTACAAAGCTCTAGATGGACAAGAAGTGATTCATGCAAATAAACGGGCTGCAGGGAATCAAGCCTCACTTTAATCAAAAGGAATCTCTGCATTGATTTCGAGGGCTTTGGGGCAAGATTTAACCATTGTCTCATAACGGCTCAAAATCATTCATAAAAGTGTGTATTGACGGTTCAATAAAATCACAAACCAATGATTTTTGGCATGTTTATTACACTGAAGAAGGTCTTACATTAGTTACATGTTTTCACTATTTTATCAAGATCACAGCATTTTAATTGTCAGTATCAGTAAACGTTATATGTACAGGGTTTTATAATAAAGTGTAAGTGTATTTCTCACATTTTTTTATGACATTAGAGGTGGAAAGTGAATCAGACTACATTTCACTACATTTTTTCAGCTGGACTGAAAAGTAGAAAGTACTTTTCATTTAGTTTGAGGGTCTTTAGCTCGTTGATGGTGAAGTTCTGCCTGAAGGTTTTGAGTTCAAGCTCAACAACAAGCAAAGCAAAATATACACATGAAATTAAAGAAATTCATTTGAACTGACTGAGTCAGTTCATTTGAATTGACTCTTAAAGTTCATTTTCAAACAGGTACTTCAACACTTTTACTTTTACTTGAGTCATTTTTTGCACACGTATCTGTACTTTTACTTGAGTAGCAAAATTGAGTACTTGTTCCATGGCTGAAATGAACACTAATCGGTTCGTCCTAGTTGAGATACTCATATGGTTAGAGCATATTCTTCAGATCGTTTGAAAACATTGTTGAATCTTGGAGTTCCTTAAGAGCCGTTTCTGAAGTGCCTTGTCCTCCTCCGCGCTGTGTCCTCAGTGTCTCCTGTGTCCTCAGTGTCTCCTGTGTCTTCAGTGTCTCCTGTGTCCTCAGTGTCTTCTGTGTCCTCAGTGTCTTCAGTGTCTCCTGTGTCTTCTGCCTCTGTCCTGCTGCAGTGCCGTCAGTAGTCCACCAGGGGCAGCGTCACCATCTGAGTGAACTGCACGTAGTTGACGCTGCCGTTGGGTTTGATGTTGGCCTCCTTGAACAGCTCGTCCACTGCACACAAACACACACACATGAATACACACCAACACACATAAACACACAAACACACACACATGAATACACACCAACACACATAAACACACAAACACACACACATGAATACACACCAACACACATAAACACACAAACACATACACGAATACACAAATACACAAATACACACACACACACACACACACACACACACACCTCTCTGAAGAGGACAAAGAAGGAGAATAGACCTGAATGATGGGATCGTTGGATTTTGTTTAATGCATGTCTTCTGTTGTGAGTTTATATTTTACTCATATTTATCACTGTTTAACGTTGCACCACTTCATTGAAGCAAGTTTCTAGTTTGTGAAGTTTGTTATTCAAAACAAGGTAATGGAACTTATTCTGATTCTGCTGTTAAAGTGCGTAAGACTTTGTATGATTCTTATTTATATGTATGTGTGTATACATATACACACATACACATATATATATATACCTGTGTATATGTATATGTGTGTGTGTGTGTAGGGATAGGGAGCTGGTGGGGTTGGGATATTTGTGTTTACCTCAGCACTGTACACTGCAATAAAAATGCAATAAAAAGGAGCCAATATAATTAAAATGTGCTTGACAGGTTTTTATAATTTTCTAAGTTTTACTTTATGAATTCCTGGAGCTCACTCACCAGTCTGTCCCGCACACATGTAGCCGCGGTTCCGGAAGTAAAATTCTCATTCGTTTTTGCCATAAGGATTTAGAAAATTCAAATATTCAAACGCCATGACAGAGGCTAGCTCTGAGGTAACTCATGTCCCTGACGCGGTTGTTTTCAGCCCAAAAAAAACACATAAAACGTACAATTCTGCATATGTTTAAATAACGTAGTGGTTTATGAAGTTTCAGAAAAAGATTTGAAATGAAACTGCAGGTCTTATGTTTATTACTCACTACAGGCTGATTAGCTTTGAGCTTTCAAACATTTTATCATTTCTTTCAGAATCCCTACGAGAAAAATGAACGGAAAATGAACTTCCAGAACCAAGGGGTGGGTCACTGGTGAGCTCCACACCTCTCATAAAAACTTCTTCTTCTTCTTCTTCTTGGTTGAAAATGAGCAGTGAATATGACAGAGGTAGAGCTAATTTTACAACTGTTACCGAGCAAACTTATTGTAAACAAGTGCCAAAATCCAATCCCAATTATTAAGATTTGACGAATAACAAATCCTGATAACACTCTTGGTTCTGTTAGATAATAGCTTAAATCAGTGGTTCATACCCCTTTTTGTCTGGAGTACCCCTTGACTTTAGTTTCAGGCAAATAAATTGGTTTATGGGTTGAATATAGTCAATTATTACTATTATATTTTTGTTTACATTTTATTTATGATCCAAGATACTCCAAAAAGATGATAAATGTACAACTAATGACACTTATTTATTCAGATAAAAGTACATTTCATCTTCATTTATGTTTTAGAATTAGGCTCTAATTTCTGTAATTTTCATTTTTTATTTCCAACTTTTCTTTCCAAACTGTCACTTGACTGAAGTAAAACTATGGTTAATATTTGCCACATGTGACTACTGTAAGTCATAAATAGAAAGAGAACCTGTCAAATCAGCTCAGACTTGTTCGAAGCATCTTTGCCTCAAACGCTCATTACGACTGCGTGCTCACATTAGCATGTCGGGTGACAGCTGGCTTTTGTTTATTTACTCTTAATAATTCCATATGCTGCCAGTAGATGGCGTGCAAACATCAGGCCTGATTAGGGAACGCCTGGCTGAGAGAAAGTCATGTGCCCTTTTCAGTCCAAACACTAATTTAAGGTCTAAAACAAGAGACGCAAAAGCAAAGGGCAAATCAGATGAATCCTGGTGTGTCTGAGCCTGAAGCTGCTGCGGGGTGACTCCAGGTGTGTGTGAGGAGCTGAATCCTGGTGTGTCTGAGCCTGAAGCTGCTGCAGGGTGACTCCAGGTGTGTGTGAGGAGCTGAATCCTGGTGTGTCTGAGCCTGAAGCTGCTGCGGGGTGACTCCAGGTGAGTGTGAGGGAGACGTTACCTTCTTTTTGGGTGAGCTTCTCCCCCATTGTGGTGAGCTTGGCCCTGAGCTCCGTGGCCTGGATGTAGCCTTTCTTCTGTTTGTCCGTCATCCTTAGAGCCTCCAGGATCTCGGCCTTCGGGTCCTCCTGCTGCATCTGCCTGTGCATCATGGTCAGGAACGTGGAGAAGTCCACCGCCCCGGATTTATCTGAGGCACCGGAAACACACGGGGAATGTTAGGGCTTTGGACGCTGCAATAAATCTAACATCTGTCTGTAATAAGACTAAAACCTGTACAAAAAAGTCAATGACCATGTCTTATCTAACCCAACCAACGTGTGTGTGTGTGTGTGTGTGTGTGTGTGTGTGTGTGTGTGTGTGTGTGTGTGTGTGTGTGTGTGCGTGCGTGTGTGTGTCTGTGCTTGTGTGTGTGTGCGTTTGTTAGTGTGCGTGTGTGTGTGTGTCTGTGCTTGTGTGTGTGTGTGTCTGTTAGTGTGTGTGTGTTTGTGTGTATGTGTGTGTGTCTGTGCTTGTGTGTGTGTGCGTCTGTTAGTGTGTGTGTGTGTGCGCGTCTGTTAGTGTGTGTGTGTGTGTGTGTATCTGTTAGTGTGTGTGTGTGTGTACGTGTGTGTGTATGTGTGTGTTTGTGTGTGTCTGTTAGTGTGTGTGTGTGCGCGTCTGTTAGTGTGTGTGTGTGTGTGTGTATCTGTTAGTGTGTGTGTGTGTACGTGTGTGTATGTGTGTGTTTGTGTGTGTCTGTGTGTGTGTGTGTGTGTGTGTGTCTGTGTGTGTGTGTGTGTGTGTGTGCGTGTGTGTGTCTGTGATTGTGTGTGTGTGAGTTTGTTAGTGTGTGTGTGTGTGTGTGTCTGTGCTTGTGTGTGTGTGTGTCTGTTAGTGTGTGTGTGTTTGTGTGTATGTGTCCAGTGCTTGTGTGTGTGTCACTGTTAGTGTGTGTGTGTGTGAGAGTGTGTTAGTGTGTGTGTGTGTGTGTGTGTTTCTGTTAGTGTGTGTGTGTGTGTGTGTGTGTGTGTTTGTGTGTGTTTGTGTGTGTCTGTTAGTGTGTGTGTGTGTGTGTGTGTGTGTGTGTGTGTGTGTGTGTGTGTGTGTGTGTGTGTGTGTATCTGTTAGTGTGTGTGTGTGTGTGTGTGTGTGTATGTGTGTGTTTGTGTGTGTCTGTTAGTGTGTGTGTGTGTGTGTCTGTTAGTGTGTGTGTGTGTGTGTGTGTGTGTGTGTGTGTGTGTGTGTGTGTGTGTGTGTGTGTGTGTGTGTGTGTGTGTGTGTGTGTGTGTGTGTGTGTGTGTGTGTGTGTGTGTGTGTTTGTGTGTGTGTGTGTGTTAGTGTGCGTGTGTGTGTGTGTCTGTGCTTGTGTGTGTGTGGGTCTGTTAGTGTGTGTGTGTTTGTGTGTATGTGTGTGTGTCTGTGCTTGTGTGTGTGTGCGTCTGTTAGTGTGTGTGTGTGTGTGTGCGCGTCTGTTAGTGTGTGTGTGTGTGTGTGTGTATCTGTTAGTGTGTGTGTGTGTGTACGTGTGTGTGTATGTGTGTGTGTGTGTGTGTGTGTGTGTGCGTCTGTTAGTATGTGTGTGTGCGTGCGTGCGTGTGCGTGTGTATAACGATGTCATGGTCTGACTCGTTGGTGTTGATCTGGTAGATGGGTGAGTTGGACAGGCGGAAGGTCCACGAGGCAAGATTTCACCAATAAACCACCAGGAAGGGAGAATGAGGCTGGAAGTTGGAAAGAAGGGACAGATGGCTAAAGCATCCAGCACAACTGTTTGTCCTGAAGGATGGTCTGTGGTGCAGTGGTCTGCATTTTCAGAAAGTCATGATGGTCAGTGATTGTTAACTTGCGTTGTATCTCTAAAATCTTGAGCAACGCTCTGTATCCAAAAGGCCCTGGATGGAACTGTGACTGTGACTGACAGTGAAGGTCATAGACAGCCTCTAGTGTGTCTGTGCATAGGAGAGCAGGGGGCAGTGAAGATCAGGCCAGGAACAACCAGAGCCAGAGTGTTAATGTCCATCTGGTCTCCCAAGAACTCTGGTGGAAATGTCATACCCAGTTCCACATATCCAATATACGACACACTCTGTCTTTTAGCGCCCTCTACCTTCGGAAGACGGTTCAACAGCTTTATTTCATGTTCCGGAAGTATAGTATATGAGACTGTAGTGACTTGGGAACCTGTGTCAAAGAAACAGCAGAATTTCTCTAGGCCTCTCGTTGAGATGAATGCTTGGTGTGGTGTGGTGTATGATTGTCCACAGCTTCCACTTGTCCCTCTGAAGAAGCTGATTTAACGGATGGCTATTTTCCCATTTTTGCTGTTTGTGTCTGAGTTGTATCTGTTTTTCTTCCACTAGACTGGGGTTTGGTTCATTGGAGCAGTTTGACGCTTAGGTCTGTTGGTTTGTTGTCTTGGTTTTTGTTTGTTCAGATTTTGTTCAGGTGTAGCAGAAGTGAAGGACTTCTTTGACAGCTTCAGCATTTGTTTTCTTAAGTCTTCAGCTGCCCTTGAATGACCGCAGGAACATGCACTTTGAGTTGAAATAGTGGCACAATGCCTGGTCGATGGAATATGCTTTTTCAATAAGATAAGATAAGATAATAAGATAAGATATCCTTTATTGTCTCCCATGAGAGAAATTTGTCCTGGGACAGGGGACCACATGCTTCAGCTCAGACACAAGACATCACAAGCGAGTGCAAGCGAAACAATCAAGTATCTTTTCTGCAAACTGTCTGCAAACTGCCTGTCTTCTTCAGTTCTGAACATTAATAACAAATATTTTTTTGTAACTTTATAACTACATTGTCCCAGCAACCTCTGCAGAATTGTTTTAGCTGGTGCTAAAACTCATCAGTTGCTGCAATTCCAGTGCTCCTCACCACTGTATTGAGAGTCTTAAGCAGATGGCTTCTTCTTCATTATCTTGAAGTGTGTTTAAGAACATTGCAAACAATGTTTGCGAAACAAAACAACTTCCACAATAGCATAGATTCTACAGGGCATAGGGTCCAAAGCTTTTTCCAGATCAGCAGCAGAGGGGAAGTAGACTTTTGAGGATGCTAACAACCTCGTAATAAACACTTGTTAAATTGAATTATATTCTGGTCAATAACGCTCCAAAAACGTAGCGGGCCACAAAAGTTTCACAATTTAACATTTAACATCACTCTGAACTTCTCCCCTTTTCGATTCTAAAACAGTTACTTGCATCTTTGGATTACTTACAGAATACAGCTGCACATTCATGGATTACATATAGAATATAGTCAGAGCTGAATCTAAAAAAAAAAAAATTACTTGCATCTTTTATACTATGTATGACCGCAACTTTATGTTGTGTCTGTTTATTGTCTATAAATGTAATTGTATACGTTATGTTGTACGGTTTAACTGTTTGTTAAGCGCTTTGAGTGCCTGTTAGGTGGAAAAGCACTCTATAAATAAAAATCATCACAACAAAAATGTTTGTTTTGTTTCACTAAGCGCCACAGGTCCCACAGTAAAGTGAACTTTACAAGCTAGTGGCTGAAGTAAGATAGTGACAGTTAGAACTCGTTGTATGAACATATAAACAACAACTATGTGTCTGTGTCTACAAACGATATCATGACTTTTTTTTTAATTGCTGCTCTATTAAATGAACGGGATAGAGTGTAAACACAAGTATTGAGCTGTTCTAAGCACATCACTCTTGGACGGGACTATACCTGGAGTTAAACTGTCCTAGGCCAAACTATACAACCAGCAATTCGTCCCGCGTAACTTTAAAGGAGCAGTATGTCATTTTTCTGGAAGAGGATATGCCATATGGTTTTCACCATGGATATGTTATTGCTTTGCCTAGAATGTTCCACTGCATGGCATTAAACATATCTATCTCCATGAGACATGCAGGTGATCATAGTAAGAATGCTTCCGTTTATGAGCAATATTCTATATATTAAATGTATGTTTTGCCCTCCTTCTCAGCAAGGAAAAACTTTTTAAAAAACTATCGTCATTGAAAAACTCAAGATCTCTTTTTTGAGTGGATAAAAACCTTGTAAGTCTTGTGCCTATACTCAACTGAATGTCTTTCACCTCTAAAACAGTTGCATGTGTTGTACTGCAGCCCACCCACAATAAATCATCAAGCATCAAACCAAAGGCCTCACTTGTGGATTATAATGCTAGTTTATTGAGGCTGCTGTCCCTCAGATTCGTCTCCTGGTCTGTCAGCTCTTCCTGCGTGGACTGCTCTCAGAGCCCTTGCTCTTCTCCTCTCTCTCCTCCTTCTTAGTGTCGGTTCTCTCCTCTCTTGATTTCTTGCTTGTGTTCTTGCTGATGTCCTCTCTTGCATGCTCCGTCGTGTCTCCTCCTCCATCTGTGTTGTCCTCCTTTGGGTCAGTCCTTGCATCCATAGGGCTGCCCTTTCTTCTGCCCTTTTCCACTGCTCAATTTTTTCCAGTTTCTTGATGGTTTCCAAAACGTCTCTCTTTTTTTGGTCCAACTCCACTTGACCAAGATCTTCCAAAATGTTCTTCCCTTGTGCAGTGACATTGTTTGGTGCTTCTTCTTGGTTGGGTGTCCCTGAAGGCTCTGCTGTCTTGTCTTGTGTCCTCTCCTGTGTGTTTCCATCTGTCTCCACTTTCTGATTGAAGTTTTTTTCTTCTTCCATCATCCTTAACTGCAGTGAGGACTTCCTTCGAACATCTGAGGACATGGTTGGTTTGGAGGTTGTTGTTTTTTTTTCAAAAAAAAAATGTTTCTACACTTTTGGTTCAAATCCTGGTTCTGTTTCCAGGGTGAACTGTTGTCATCTTTCTCATTCAGGTTTAAATGTAAACAAAATGATTGCACAAGTTGGGAAAAGAACACTTTTGAGCTCTTGGACTAAACATTTCTACATTTATGGGTTACTTCCAGTTGTACATTTTATCAGAGCTTTGCACAAGAAAGACATGACAATTGTTTCAATAAAGGTCAAATATTATGCATTATTTGTATTTTTATTGGTCTCATTTCTTTGACCTCTCATTTTTAAAGCAAAAAAGTGAGGAAAAAAGAGGAGGAAAAAAAGAATTCCATGTTTTATCCACGCAAGGAACTGACACGGGGGTTCCATGAGTTAATGAAAAAATAATGTATGAAGAAACAGGGGAGAAGTTTCTTCTAAGTTCACATGGTCTTCACACACAGATAATCTATGCTGCCCAGAAGAGAAAGAGGTGCCAGCAGCGGCCCCATGTGCTCCATTAGTCCTGACAAAAGTTTCAAGATTTCAGGCTGTGCGGCTCACACTGGAGAACAGGCTGAGAGCACAGAGAGGAGCAGAGAAAGACTCACACTAGGTGTAGACTTGTAAGTCCGTGTGGTGGTTGCAAATGTATTTTCGCTGCATTTGAAGCCCCCGCCATCTCCCTCTGCTGTCTCTGCGCAGAAAACCAGCTTCAACATTTGCTGACGTCGACCGCCTGAGAAACCCTGGCTCTTATATTTTGCGACATAAAATGTTTTTGTATGTGACTTTAAAAATCTTTTACGTCTTTTTACTGCCAGTGTATTTCCACAAGAGTCCTGCAAGGGGAGCTCTGTCGCTGAAGTTACTCAGTTCTGCTTTAAGTGATGAGCTGCATGTGAACAGCACAGGGTAACTAACTGTGTTCTTATTATGTGCAATGGCCCCATTTGAATCTTGGAGAGAAGAAATCATGACGGAGCACTTTGTAATTTTGTGTGGAGGGGCTGTCACTGGCTTTTCACATCTTCATGATATTTATTTACAGCACCTAGAGCTGCAACCAAACTCTCATGGGCTGAGACTTCATCAGAAGTTCTGTTGTTATGGAGAAATGTTGAAATACTGAAATGTTATTTTTTTAATAGTCACAAAACGGTAACAGATTTATACTTAACCACACCCACTATGCCCTGAAAGATCAAAGTTCTGTTCAGTCAATACAAGCTGCTATGACTGCAGAACAGGAGCTGCAAGAACTAAATGATATATTTTGCAGCCCTGGGTGCAAAACAAACATCAAAACAGTATTAAAGTACCACAGAAGACCTAATGAACCTAACCTAACCAAATCTGTCCTGATTATAATGATAATTTGTTAATCTTGTTTCTATTTTTTTTTTATTTAATGGATTACTGCTAATGGAAGAAATACGGGGTAATCTATTAAATCCCAAACCATGATAGAAATTTAGTTTTGTGTGTGTTTTGTAGGAGAGTAGTAGTAATAAAGTTCAACATTGCACAGTACCATTTGCAAAGTTAAAATGCTTTTATTTTGCGAATGTAAGGTGAGGTGTACCACACAGTGTAGAGGGGTTCCTACTTGTTCCCATTCCAGTAGTGGAACCTTTCCAACCAATATATTGGACTGAAACACTGCAGTACCCATTTGCAGATTGTTGATTGTCTGTCTCTTGTTTCCAGTTGCATCCTTAATGCCGTCCTTTGCTCTGCATTCTCTTCTGTCACTGCTGGTGTCCTCTCTTGTGGCATCCTGTTTTGAATTCTCGCTGGCCTCTCCTCCAGTGTCCTTTGTGTCCTCTCTAATGGCCTTCTATCCTGATTTCTTTCTTGCATCCTTTGTTGTATTATCCCCTCTGTACTCCCACGTGTCTTATTTTGTGACCCTTCCGGTATCCTCTCTTGAATTCTCCTTTCCTCTGGTGTAATTGTTGGAATTGGAGGCACCCCAGCTTGCATTCCTCTTGTCCTCTCTTGTGCTTTTTCTGGCATCCTATCTTGATTTCTCTCTTCCCTCTGAACAGGTGCCCTTGCTCGTCTCCTGTCCTGCATCCTCAATGGCGTCCTGTCTTGATTTCCCTCTTGCATCTGTTGCTGCATATTTTGTTGTATTGTCTCCTCTATCCTCCCATTTGCCCCCTCTTGTGTCTCCACAGCTTTCCTGTATTGAGTTCCCTCTTGCAGCATGTCCATTTCCCTTGCTCTTGTCCTCTCTTGAGTCCCTTCTGGCATCCTCTCTTGATTTCTCTCTTCCCTTCCCTCTTGCATCCTCAGTGGTATCCTGTCTTGATTTCTCTCTTGCTTGATATTTCCTTGTCTTGTCTCCTCTATCCTCCCACTTGCCCTCTCTTGTGTTTCTGCTGGTCTTCTATATTGAATTCTGTTTTGCAGCCATTCTGGTGTATATGATGGAATCGCAATTAATGGCAGCCTAGCATGAATCCTTTGTTGCATCGTCTCCTCTTCCCTTGCTCTTGTCCCTTCTTGTGCCCTGATTGGCATCCTATCCTGATTTCCATCTTCCGTCTGTTCTGGTGCCATTTCTGGTCTCCTCTCTTGCATGTCCGATGGCCTCTTGTCTTGATTTCTTTCTTGCATCCGTTGCTGAATATTTTGTTGCGTTGTCTCCTCTATCCTCCTCTCTTGTCTCTCTGCTGGTCTTCTATCTTTGATTCTCTTTTGCAGCCATGCTGGTTTATATGATGGAATTGCAATTGATGGTACCCCAGCATGCATCCTTTGTGGCATCATTTCCGCTTCCCTTGCTCGTGGCCGTTCTCGTGTCTCGTCTGGCATCCTAGCTGGCATCCTCTGTTCTGGTGCCCTTTCTTGTCTTCTCTCTAGCATCCTGGATGGCGTCATGTCTTGATTTCTCTCTTCCCTTTGTTCTGGTGCCCTTGCTTGTCTCCCCTCATGCATCCTCAGCAGCATCCTGTCTTGATTTATCTCTCGCATCTGTTGCTGCATATTTCCTTGTGTTGCATCCTCTATCCTCCCACTTGCCCTCTCTTGTGTCTCAGCTGGTCTTCTATCTTGAATTCTGTCTTGCAGCCATTCTGGTGTATATGATGGAATCACAATTGGTGGCAGCCTAGCATGCATCCTTTGTTGCATCGTCTCCTCTCCCCTTGCTCTTCTCCTTTCTTGGGTCCTGTCTGGCATCCTACCCTGATTTCTCTCTTCCCTCTGTTCCGGTGCCCTTTCTCGTCTCCCCTCTTGCATGTGCAGTTGCCTCCTGTCTTGATGTCTGTCTTGCATCTGTTCTGGTGTCCTTGCTCGTCTTCTCTCTGGCATCCTTGGTGGCGCCCTCTCTTGATTTCTCTCTTCCCTCTGTTCTGGTGCCCTTTCTCGTCTCCCCTCTTGCATGTGCAGTTGCCTCCTGTCTTGATGTCTGTCTTGCATCTGTTCTGGCGTCCTTGCTCGTCTTCTCTCTGGCATCCTTGGTGGCGCCCTCTCTTGATTTCTCTCTTCCCTCTGTTCTGGTGCCCTTTCTCGTCTCCCCTCTTGCATGTGCAGTTGCCTCCTGTCTTGATGTCTGTTTTGCATCTGTTCTGGTGTCCTTGCTCGTCTTCTCTCTGGCATCCTTGGCGGTGCCCTCTCTTGATTTCTCTCTTCCCTCTGTTCTGGTGCCCTTCGTTGTCTTAGCTCATGCATCCTTAGCGGCATCCTCCATTCTGGCATATATGATGGAATCATAATTAATGGCACAGGAGCTTGCATCCTGTCTTGCATTGTGTCTGCTTCCCTTCCTGTTGGCCTTTCTTGTGTCCCTTCTGGTATCCTCACTGGCATCAAACCCCTCTGCTCTAGTGCCCTTGCTTGTATCCTGTCTTGCATCCTTTGCTGCCTCCTTTCTTGAGCTTCCTCTGGCATCCCCCGTTGTGTCCTTTCTTGATTTCTCTCTTGCATCCCCTCTGGTGCCCTTGCTTGTCTTCTGTCTGGCATCCCTGGTGGTACCACATGAAATCTCTCAAATGGTCCCACAAATACCCTTCTGGGCCTTTCAACTGGATACCTTACTCGATTTCTTTCTGGCAATCTCAATGGCAGCAAGTCAGGCAACATGTTGGGGTTCCAATCGTGCCCCCCATCTGGTCCTCCCTGTCTGAACCTCGGTTGCATTGGTGCATGACGGGGTAAAATTAGCGACCGCAATTCTCTGCCCTCTCCTGAACACTGAGCAGACGGCCATGGTGCTCTTTGAGGTTGTTGTCTGAGTCTTGGTTCTTCTCCCCTTTGTATCTTCTCATCGAAACTTTGTAGCTTCTTAATGGTGTCCAAGGCCTTCTTCAGCTTTCGTTCTAATTTCTTTCGTCTACGCTCTTCTGAGGTCTTCTTCTTTCGTTCTTCTGAAGACATGGTGTGTGAATCTTGATTTGTAGTACTAGATGTTTGATGCGTTAATTAGCAGTTTTTAAGATGTGTTTGGCTTTAAATCTCCGTCTGTTTCTATGGTAGCACTAGTTCTCTCTTTAAATGTAAACAGCTGTGTTCCAGTTGCCTCCTTCCATACATTTCTTAATTCAAAATTATGTTCGACAATAATGCACCTGAAACACAGCAGATCACAGTTACCAATGAATTTTTAGTTTTATTTGATCGAACACCTCAAATTCTACAATTATTTGTGAACTTCAGCCGGTGTAAGTTTGATATTGACAGCGCGTATGTGTGTGTGCGTGTGTGCGTGCGTGTGCGTGTGTGCGCGCGTGCGTGCGTGTGTGTGTGTGTGTGTATAATGTAATGACACAATGTAAAAAAAAAAAAAGGATATATTTCTCCTTTTACTTGATTCAAAGAATGACAGGAGGGTGAAAATCTGTGTTTGTTTGGAAGTCAATGGGAACTAAAATTAAGACGAAAAGTAATTTTTGTCCTAGACGATGAATATATTTGCAGATTTGATGCAAAAAAAACTGTGTTAATAAACAAATACAATCATCCTAACATTAGAAATGACATAATGACAACAAAACACGGTCATGAAGCTCTAAAACAGGACTGTCTGAGGGTTTGGACATCATGTTTAATATTATGACATAAATCATCAAAATCAATTAATCCATTTTCCACCAATAAATCCTGAATAAATATTAGATTTATTTACTGGAAATTCATGAGGAATCAAGCATCGACCTCAGCCGGCTCACTCCGGCTTATTACAACAATCTAATGTAATCATAAATGAGTCATTTTATAACACGCACGAGAGAAAAGCACAGGACTTCCTCTGGCTCTGGTGCGCTCACACTGTGTCAACTCTTTTGGAAGTTCAGATTCGGCTTTTTGAGACAATATACATGCTATACAGTATATATATGCTTCTTACTTCTTTATACTGTACCTATTTTATGGACCTGCAGGTGGCGCTCAATCTCCCCGTGGGTGGGGCTTGTTCCCAGACAGCGCATGACGGTGATCAGGTCCTTCACGTCGATCTTTCCCTTCTGCTTCTTATCGTACAGAGAGAAGCACTCTTTGAATTCTGCGACAGACGTTCAGAGAGAGTCACATGATGAGACAGACTACAGGGGAACGTGACGGGATTGGAAAGAAAAGGACTTGTTTAACGGCACAAATCAGCTCCTGCTGTAGTTTCAACTAAAGTCAGCCTCCTCTGGTCAGATTGTGTCAAAAACTCAGATTAAAGTCTAACTTGAGTCACAGAGCTTCAGACAGGGCAGTGCATCCTGTGAACTTTGCATGTCCGAAAACAGGAAACTGAAAGAGTAACCTAGGTTGTGATCTTTTCTAGAATTTGATGATGTCATAATCTCAGATGGTGGGTGTGGCCTATGTAACTCTATGGAAGATTTACTGTTTTTGAAAGAAATATCCAAAATAGAAGTCCACAAATCCATTGATCATAATTAGCTTGAGATCGGCTCCACAAACTTGTCATATTAATCTTATGCTTAAAGTCCTTGACAACAACCAAGTGGAAGGTTAGCACTCTCGCCTCATAGCAAGAAGGTCGCAGGTTTGATTCCAGAGCTGACCGGCCTTTCTGTGTGGAGTTTGTATGTTTCTCTTTGTGTTTCTCTTTGTTCCTGCCATCAACCCAAAGCATGTTCAGAAAATCAAATCCTCCAGCTGTGGAAGTCCTGACCAAGACTAGCACAAAGATTTCTGCTAGAGGTTAAACTGTAGGGACTCTAGAATGTGGTGATGTGAACACAAACTACAGTCAAGTCTTCATGTAAATGTTAACATTGATCTGATTTGGAAAATATCTCACTACAGAATCCTTCGTCAAAATCATAGATCAGTAGAAAAAAAAATAAACAAATCAAACATTTGTTCCCACTTACCATTGATTTGGACTGGAGTGAAGAACTTGGCCTGTAAAAGTGAACACACAGATCAAGATTAACGCCTGTGTAATGCCCCAGGTCATATTCACACATCACAGGCTCAGATGGACAGCAGGCCCAGTGCACACAGGAACCCCCTGAGATCTGGAGCACTGGCCTCAGAGGGGCTCCTGTGTGTTTTTTGGGGGAACTTGAGTTGACTAGGGTGAGCACCTGTCCCTTTTTTAGCTGTTCTCTACAGACATTGAGGCCTCTGTCCCTCCCCCCACTTATTTACAGACTGTCCAGCTTTTTCATTTATGCCACATGGATTGAATAAATAAGTGAGATTTACCAGGGTGCGTTCACACTTCACTGCATCGAAAATTGGGGCTAAACCTGGACTAATTCAGATCTAAACAAGACCTAGAACAGGTCTAAACCAATTCCTCATCAGGACTAAAATGAGCTCAATTAAGGACCAAATGATGACAAGTGTGAACTGAACCCTATATATTTGCCTCAAATTTGCTATCATTTTTGGCTTAATCCTCTTTACAACTTCTGTGGAATGAGTCATTTGTCAGAGACAGTAATAAAGGTGTTGGCATAGAGATAAGTGTGTCATTACATGACTACACCTTCATCTCCATTTTAAATCTACAGTAGTAGATGTAAAAAATGTAACTATATAAGCATATTTAAAAACACAGTTACACAAAAACCAGAAGGAACTCATCTGTCATTTATCCCCAAACTGGGTTAAGCACACGTTCACACATGTCCAGGTTTGATCCGGGTCCAGGTGCGTACACACGTGCTGCGATTGATTCACTTTAAGTGTTAGTACAGTTCACTTGGAAAAGTGTGAACATAAACGTCACACATTCAACATGTGTCCAATGTCCAGATAATGTGGGATTCAGATGTGTGACTGCAGTGTGACAGGTGACGTCACACTGATGTTCAAACATCCAAAATAAATAGACTCCTTTCCTCCCTTCCTTACTTTTGTTTTAGAACTGAAATGTATTTTTGTATTTGCTACAAAGGCACGTTACACAAGTGTTACACACTCAAACCTCAAGAACCCAATTACAGCACATTCTACCTCACAGCTTTACCTGCAGCTCAGCTCTTAAAACTCTTTCAAATGTCACATCATGAACACAGTCCCATTTAAACACACGAAGGAAAATGCACTCACCATCGCTGCTGCTGCTGCTTTGTGTGTTCCAGGAAGTAGACTGTGCCTCACCTGTCCATCCAAAGTCCAGTGCCTGACAGTCCGCCTGTAATTTAACACGCGTCGCCGTGGAAACGCTGATACCAGAGCTGGGAGGGCGGACGCACAATTACCTTCTTAAACATGGCACTTTCACCCAGCAGGCAGTGTTTCAGCTGGATGTGAGGGAGGAGAGGGGACGTTTAGAAAAGAAAGTTACAGAGCTAATAATAATGTTTTTATCCTGGTTTTATAAAACTATTTGAATCAGAATCAGAATAAAATTCATCAACAAAGAAAGGGCTTTGGCACTTTGGTGCAAACATTTAACACAAAGAAAAAACAGTTGCATGTACTGAAAATATGAGGAATGCAGCGTGAAATAAATAACACATGCAAGAACAAAAAACTCCTGTTGAGCCAAGTACATGAGAAAGAGTGACTTTTGAATCTCGCTTATAGAGGAAGGAGGAGCTACACTTTTACGTAAAAACAGGACTACTTATTACTTCAAGAGAATACAGTATATCAGCGTTATTCAACTTAAGGCCCGGGGGCCAAATCAGGCCCTCCAAGGGACATGATACGGCCCTCAACCCATATGCCAAAAACATAGAAAATATTTAATCTTTGGTTATTTGTCTAGACTTGTTTATTCCTGGTTTAGTCCTGGTTTAGACCTGATTTAGACCTGGTTTAGTCCTGGTTCGGACCTGATTTAGTCCTGGTTTAATCTTTGTGTAGACCTGTTTTTTTGGTTTAGTCCGGTTCAGTTCAGTTCAGTTCTGCAGATGCTGTTAAAGCCTTTCGTGTTACATGTTTTTCGTGTTTCAAAAGCTTTGGGGACATTTCCAACCTCGAGGACAAAACCATCTAAAAAATCTGAAAAAAGCCCTCAATAAAATAAAGTTGAAAAGCCCTGCTGTGTATTATTGTGATGGGATGTAGAATGTAGTAAACATGTAGTAACTCATTAACTTAAAGGTCCCATAACATGCAAAATCGACTTTTCAGAGGTTTTAACCTTCCTACAGTGCTATTTGGGCCTCGTATGTTGTGCCCAAAGTGGTTTTTTGATTGATTCCCGCATGCTTTCACTAGAGAACTGTCTTTTCCGTCCCCCTCGGCTGAGCAGCAGACGGGGGCTCCTCACCAGGATGACGCGCTTCCCAAGGATGACGCAGTGTTTAAGCCACGCCTCCAGGAAGCGCGAAGCCGCAGAATAAAAACAGCTAATGCTAATGCTACACAGTAATTACACGATGGATACGACAGATAGAAGAGTTAGCTTGTTATTTACCAAACGGCAACGTCCGTCGTCGAGGTACTGGAGCACGTCAAACTCCAGGTCAGATCCAGGACGTAGGACTCAGCACGACGCACCGTCAGAACGGATAAAATGTTTATTCCCGTGTTTGTGTATCGCTGTTTACCGGAGCACACGGCGCATGCGCACTATCTCGCGCGAGGCGCGCGAGTTGGGCGGGGGAGGCAGCCTGCTCTCTGTTCGGGGGGGTCAGATCTCTGAGTGAGCCGTTTGCTTTTGCAGGAGGGGGGCCAGTCCAAGAAATGGGTGTTTTATGTTATGTTATGGATATTACACAACGCAAAATTTTATCAACAAAGCCCTTAGAATAGACTGTGTAAAGGGGAAAATAGCAGAATATGGGACCTTTAAACTAAGCATGTCTTAAAAATAAGTATGTTGTGAAAAAATAAGTCTGAATGATGATATCGAAATAAAGTTTAGTCATTATATTTTATTCATGAGTTTACAAAAGCAGAGGTAACCGGAGGAGGCAGTAACCCAGTCGTGTGCACAGAGCGTCGTGAACAAACGGAACAGAAACACTAGAAATGAAACAAACACAGGGTGAACTGCTGCCCAAAGGGAGAAATGTTGTGTTTGATTCAGGTCAAACTACAGCAGATGGTGGTGGTGTCTCGTTCCACAGCAGGATTATGAACTGAGCCTGTGAAGGATTTTTTTTTTTTTTTTTGACTAATAGGAAAAAATAGATCTTTTTAATAATGGGGTTTGAGAGGCCCTGGGTAAATTTATTCAGAACAAAATGTATTTATTATGAATATTTTACCACGTCAAGGCTCCATAAACTACTGCATGTATTAACAGAAATTGTGTAGAAAATGCCAGAATGCCACATTTACTTTAACACCAACTCTAAGGCAGTGGTTCCCAACCTGGGGGTCGCCAAATGATTTCAGGGGGTTCCCAAGTGATATGGGAAAGCTTGTGTTTGCAGTAGTCTTAAACAAGGCCTGACACCTTCAAATGTACCGGGAAATGTGGATTCCTATTCCTTTTCCCTCTCATTCCATGTCCTAAAAAAGTCATTCAAACTAACCCCACTTTACCCCTTTACCACAGGTCACCTGTTCTGTGTTCGGGAGATGTGGTTGTGAAAAGCTTAAAGGTCCTATACCTGATTTTTATTTACTCTACTTAAGATAAATTCTCTTTACATTACACATTTATGATGGAAGCAACTTCAGGTAAAGACATTGTGTTTGTGAAGTATAATCTGTGCTGATTATAAATACACTTTGCTTGGAAAGAACTAGTGTTTGCCAGGGTCACCTCTTTTCAGCCAATCAGACATATTGTACACTATGAATCCTGGGAAATAAATCAAATCAAATCAATTTATTTTTATAATGCCCAAAATCACAACAACAGTTGCCTCGATGGGCCACAGGTAAAAGCAGTTCAGATAACTGTCCCAGAATGCCCCTGTCCTTTGACCCTCCTTCGCGGCGAGGAAAAACTACAAAAAACCCCATGGGAAAAAGTAGAAACCTCGGGGAGAACCACAGTGAAGGAGAGATCCTACTCCCACGGACGGACAGGCTGCAGATGAACTAGGACTGACACATCCACTTGGACTGTGGAGCCAGAACCACTCAAGAGGGAGGTGGCTTTAAAGAGTTCCTCCAGGCGGACGAGGAGCAGTCCACCAGTGTAGAGAGATCCTCCAGCAGGAGATGAGGAACAGTTCATCTAAAGTAGAAGGAGTTCGTCCAGGCAGACGAGGTGTGGCTAATCCAGCTGTCCAGGCGGGTGGCGCATAGATCGTCCAGACAGGTGGGGGTGGGGGGGTCGTCACTGGAGCAGCCGCCGCAGGGTCTGAAACAGTCTCCACTCCCCGGGGGAAGTGGAGAGAAAGAGAAACATGTGAACAGCAATGAACAGACTACAGTTGAAGTAATATTAAATATTGTTGATAGGTAAAGTAGGAAGAACCAGAGGATAGTGTTCAAGCTGCCATACTTCCCCCAGCAGACTTGCTCCAAGGGCAGCGTAGCTAAAACTGTAGGTTTTTATTTCTGTTCCTAACTGGCCTGACCATAAGCTATTTCAAAGAGGAACGTTTTGAGCCTGGTCTTAAATGTATAGACTGTGTCGGCCTCTTTTACATGAACAGGGAGCTGGTTCCATAACATAGGAGCTTGGTAGCTAAATGCTCGACCTCCTACTGTGCTTTAAGAGACTCTGGGGACTAACAATAGTCCAGCATTTTGAGAACGAAGAGCTCTGTTTGGATGGTACGCTACTATTGCATCTTTGAGGTAGGATGGGGCCATATTGTTTAAAGCTTTATAAGTCAGGAGGAGGATTTTAAATTTGATTCTAAACTCAACAGGAAGCCAGTGAAGAGACTCCAACACTGGTGAAATATGATCTCTTTTTCTAGTACCTGTTAATAATCTTGCTGCTGCATTTTGAACCAGTTGAAAGCTTCTTATAGAGCTTTTAGGACACGCTGTAAGCAGAGCGTTACAATAGTCTAATCTGGATGTGACAAATGCATGGATGAGTTTTTCGGCATCGTCTCTGGGCAGGATTTTTCTAATTGATGATGACTGCTGATGTTACGCAAATGAAAGTAGGCTGTTTTACAGGCTTGATTTATATGTGCTTTGAACGAGAGATCTTGGTCAAATAGGACCCCAAGGTTTCTTACAGTAGAGCTGGGGGCTACAGTGATATTGTCCAGAGAAACTATCTGGTCAGATAAGGAGTCTCGCAGGTGCTTAGGGCCCAGCAGAATGACCTCGGTTTTTTCAGGGTTAAGGAGCAGATAATTAAGAGTCATCCAAGTTTTTATGTCTTTCACGCAGGCACTAAGTCTGTCTACTTGATGCGTCTGATCAGGTTTCATTGATAAATACAGCTGAGTGTCATCTGCATAGCAGTGGAAGTTAATGCCATGCTTTCTGATGATCATACCTAAGGGCAGCATATAAAGAGTGAACAGAACTGGACCGAGTACTGAACCCTGCGGCACACCGTAGGTTACTTTAGAACATGGGGAAGATCTCTGGTTTACATTAACAAACTGGTACCTATCAGATAGATAGGATTTAAACCAGCTAAGGGCGGTTCCACTGACACCTACATCACATTCTAACCTCTGCAGTAGAATGTTGTGGTCGATGGTATCAAACGCTGCGCTGAGGTCCAACAGAACCAGGATTGAGACCTGTCCAACATCAGCAGCTAATAACAGATCATTTGTGACTTTAACTAGTGCAGTTTCAGTGCTGTGGTATGCACGGAACCCTGACTGAAAAACTTCAAATAAATTATTGTCCTGCAGGTGGCGACAAAGCTGTTTAATCACAATTCTTTCAAGGATTTTAGAGACAAAGGGCAGATTAGAAATAGGTCTATAGTTTGCCAGTATGTCGGGGTCTAGATTAGGCTTTTTCAAAAGTGGTTTAACCACTGCATATTTGAAGGACTGAGGGACATAACCGCTTTCTAGTGAAGTATTTATTATATTAAGAATGGGATTTATAATTAGGGGGAGAATTTCTTTGAGGAGTCTACTTGGGATTGGGTCTAAAATACAAGTTGATGTTTTGGAGGACATAATGACTGAAGTTATCTCTGCCTGATCAACAGCAGTGAACCTATCTAGTATTACTGAAGGATTTGTATGGGACACTAGCTTTGCAGTCTGGGCTTGCTCAGTACTGATAGTGGGAGTAATTGCATTTATCCATCCATCCATTTTCTACCGCTTATTCCCGTCAGGGGTCGCGGGTGACTGGAGCCTATCCCAGTGACTTTGGGCCTTAGGCGGGGTACACCCTGGACAGTGGCCAACTCGTCGCAGGGCTGACACAGAGAGACAGAGACAAGGACAGACAATCATTCATTCTCACATTCATACACTACGGGCAATTTAGAGTTCTCAATTAACCTACACAGTCATGTCTTTGGACGGTGGGAGGAGCCGGAGAACCCACGGTAACACGGGGAGGACATGCAGACTCCACCCAGAGAGATCGTGTGATGTCAGGATGGTTCGGAATTCGAGACCACGATGTTGGGGTGGTCTGGGATTCGAACCCACGATCTCCTTATTGAGAGGCAGAAGCTCTAACTGCTCTGCCACCGTGCACCCCAGTAATTGCATTTAGTTTATCTCTAATAGTTGTGATTTTGCTGTTAAAGAATAGAAGGAAGTCATTGCAGCTTAGAGTAACTGGTATTGAGGGTTCTACTGCGCTGTGACAGTTTGTCAGCCTGGCTACAGTGCTGAAGAGAAATCTAGAGTTATTTTTATTTACTTCTATTAAATTTGAATAATATCTGGTTTGAGCCTTACGCAGAGCCTGCTTATAAGACAGAAGGCAAGTTTTCCATTCTTTCAGGGATTCTTCTGTGTGGGAGCGGCGTAAGGATCTCTCTAGTTTTCTTACCCTTTGTTTGTGAGAACGTAGTTCTTCATTGTACCAGGGGGAGGCTCGTTTTGGCCTGATGACTTTCTGTTTAAGTGGAGCTGCAACATCAAGAGCAGATTTTAGAGAGTTGACCATTGAGTCAACAGAGTTATCAATAGCACTGGGACTGGCGCTGTTAACGACAGGATCACATGACATAATATTAAATATTGGCTCTATTATTTCTCTGAACTTTAAAATAGATTTTTCAGATATTGTCCTTTTCATTATAGTTTTAGTCTGAGGAGCTGGATAGTCCTTAAGAATAAACTGAAAGGTAATTAGGAAGTGATCTGACATTATTGGGTTTGGTGGGAAGACATTAAGGTCACTAATCTCTATTCCATAAGTTAGAACCAGGTCCAGAGTGTGCTGGTGACTGTGGGTTGGTTCATTTACATTTTGAGTGAAACCAATGCTGTCTAATAAAGCGCTAAAGGCATTACTGAGGCAATTATTTTCATTCACATGAATGTTGAAATCCCCAACCACCACGATATTTTCCCAGTCTAATACTAAATTTGATAGGAAGTCAAAGAATTCTGTTAAGAACAATGAATAAGGACCAGGAGGTCGATAGATTATTATGAACAGAACAGCTTTTTGGTTTCTCCAGTTTGGGCAGGTGATTGATAGGATAAGGCTTTTAAATGAGGAAGACTCATTATTAATTTTGTTAATTTTAGGACTCAGGAGTAAACTAGAATGTGAAATTACTGCCACCCCACCTCCCCGGCCTGAGCTCCTGGCAGCTTGAAAGTTAACATGACTCTGTGGGGTGGCCTCATTTAATCTGACATAATCATCTTGTTGAAGCCAAGTTTCAGTTAAAGCTAAAAGATCAATATTATAATCGTTAATTAATTCATTAACTAAAAAATAACTGCTTGACACTCTCCCAGACTGTGATTCTCTCATGGTGCAGTTTCAAAAGTGCTAAAAGCTAATTGTAAAGAGAGTTAGAGGAACTATATGGAAACAACTGCATCCGACTATTCCAGACAGTCGTAGTCATGGAGCAATACTGAGTGAAAGGGAGGACTGTGTGGGCGGGGCTAACAAACAAAAACATGTTCCTGTCTCACTGTTCAAAATCAGGTACAGACCCTTTAAGAACCACTGCCCTCTGATGTTTACTTCCTGCAGGGCTGGTTACCATGTGACTGGGTCACTTCATTTTGCCTTAACAAAGACTTCATTCATCATGAACAAATAGTTTGTTAATAATGATTCAGGATTAGTAACTATTTAACTAATAATCCAACCCTAAAAATCGTACTCCCAACCCCAACCCTAACTTTAATTAAGTAGTTACTGATCCTGAATCATGCTTAATAAACTATTTGCTCATGATGAATTAAGTCTTTGCTAAAATAGGGTGTAGTTATTATAAAGTGGTATCCACCGCTTTATTTAGAAAAGGAACCTGCCCCTTGTCCCCAACAGACACAGTCAAGCGGTGTTCTGGACTGGACTGGTCACAGGTGCCCACTTCTGAATTCCCAATTCTGAAAATGTAGAGGGAGCCCACTGCGCCCACAGTAAATATGTGGAGGGAAGTGTGTGAGACGGCAATGGAGTGACGGAACAGTGGGACAGCTTTAGCATGTTCATGTCTAACTGTTTGAATGTTGTCTTAAATGTTCATTTAGTTAATATGCACCTCACTATTATTAATGCTTATTATGTCAACAAAATGAAGAAAGACTTTTAAACCTGGTTCTGTCCAATAATCAGATTCTGTTCCCGGATATGCAGTTTTCTCATTATTTCTATTTACATATGAAAACAATAAATTACAGAAAATTCCCAACACCTTTTTCCATTATTTATGTCAGTATTTATAGGTCTCAATTTGACATATAAATATAGTCTTAAGAAATTGCATCCGTTGATCACACGAAGAAACATTTGTACATGAAACGTAACATAAATGCACATAAACATAGTAAAAACATAATATTCCTTTCCAGAACAGCATTATAAAAGTGGCTCTGTGTAACAGCGTTGGACATAATGTACATTTTCACTTCCACACGACATGTTCTGTACTCTACGGCAGCAGCGTTTTATTCAACAAAGTACCCCAAAGGTCAAGTAGAAAACAGAGCGCTTTGCCGGAGCCTCTTCACACCCACATCCTGGAGACAGCACAGCCTCAGAACACACGCTCACTTAATGGGCCACTGTGTCATTTTTCTTTGTCCATCAGCATTTACTAAGCTCCAGGTGATAGATGGTGCCGCTGCTTTAGGGACAATAGAGTGTCAATGGTGAGTGAGGCTGACAAAGGTATAGAAAAGCAGATCAATCAATACTAAAACTAGAGCCTCATGACTAGAGCCAAAGTCAATACTGAAAGAAAATACAAAATACTACACAATAGCACCTTCCCTGAACAGTTTTAGAATGATCGTGAGCATTAAGGCCACACTAAGACATAAATAAAAAAGTAGTGTGCGATATGAAAAGAATGAAAAGATAATCATGTTTTGTATTGCAAAATTTTACTGACATATTTTAATACTTTTTTTTACAAAATACACTGAGACATTTTTAAATTACTTAAGATGAGACACTATAGGCAAAACTCCTTTTTTCCCCCAATTTTTTGGTCAGTTTGCTCTCTCAACATATCGACTTTCATGTGGATACGAACTTGTCCAATCTGCTCCTAAAAATGTTTTATTCATTCATTCATTCATTTTCTACCACTTATTCCCGTTAGAGGTCGCGTGTAACTGGAGCCTATCCCAGTGACTTTGGGCCTTAGGCGGGGTACACCCTTGACAGTGGCCAACTTGTCTCAGGGCCGACACAGAGAGACAGACAAGGACAGACAAACATTCACTCTCACGTTCATTCACTAGGGACAATTTAGAGTTGTCAATTAACCTACACAGTCATGTCTTTGGACGGTGGGAGATGGTCCGGGATTCGAACCCACCCCAATACAATACAGGATTAACTCCAAATCAATCCAAATACTACTTCAAGGAAAATATTGTTGAGGAAAGAGAAAGGTCATTAAAGGTGATAATGCTTAATGTGTCCCCTTTAAAGTCAGATGGAGACCTTGTCTTTATGTAGTATATGTTTATTCTTGGAAGCTGAAAGTAGTTTCTCGTTGTTGCTCCGATTGTGCAGAGCTTAGTTAGCTTGTTTGCTAATGACAGCGGGAGATAAAGGACACTTTAACACACCAATGAATTTCCTCAACACCTGGTTCGATTCAGAAACATCTTTTTTCATTTAAGGAACAAAAGGTTATGGGTTCAACTGTGTGTGATCCCAAAGTGTGGATCAGAGATAAATGTGAGCAGAGCTGCATGTGACACTCTTTAGCTGCCTTTATACTCTGTACTTGAGTTTACTTGAGTAAATGTCAGGTACAAGTTCACTATTTAGCAGAGCTGTAACTGTTTGTGTATCAGACTATAGCAGCTCTTTCACTTTTTGCCACTCACTGTTAAAATTCTGAATGTTGTGATGATCTGCACAACCTCTGCTGGTGAAGCAATAATATCTCCATGGAGACCAGAGGAAGGCAGAAACTGCACAAAAGGGATATTGGTAAATATAATGTACCTTAATAGTTTTACGGCAAAATTTTTCATTTGCCTGGAGATCAACAGTTATCTTTAAATATTGTTTGTACATTATATTAAGTTCTACAAATGAAATATCACAACAAAGGTGTCAACAAACTGGGATGCAAAAAATATTACAATTTTCTTGAGCCTTGATCATGATTTAGATTTGTACCCGGTCCAGTTAGTATCTTTACATTGCCATAATGAGTTAAAGTCACGTGCTGCTTCTGAGTAGAAATGGGATTAGAGCAAATTGAATCAATATTAATTGTATGATTGATTACTAATTGATTAACTTACTACCCACGAGCATGGATCAAACAGGAAGAGGCAGTAACAGCTTTGTCATTCATTTCCCTCATGTGTCCTCACGTGTCCTCTTTTGTACAGTTGACTGTAATCCTCACAGAAGACGCTGCTACAGTCTCTTGCCTCAGTTGCTCTGGTCACTGCTCCGGTGTGAAGCACGTGTGCTCCTCACCACGTGTGTCTCACTGACGCCGTTTTGGTTTCTCCTTTGCCACGTGTGTAAAAGCACCTATTATATCCACACGGTGAACGTGCTGCACCGGTGTAGGCTTCATGGAGCTTACTTTCGGTGAAGGAGAAAGATGTGTCGTCAGTCATCCATGTAGGTTACAGTGCCAGAAGACAATACAATTCTGTTAACTTTTCTCATAAAACTCTTAAAACCTTTGCCTCGTTAACTAAGATCAGCAGAATTTCTTTTGGCTACAGAAGGAGAAAGTAAAAAGCTCTGTCCGGCAAAAGGCTGAAACAGCATTTAGAGTGGCATCGATAAGAGGAATCGTTAAAGTAGGAGGCAAACGATTCCAACCGATGGCTAAAAAATACTGTAGAACCAGTTCTCAAGTAGAGAAGGTTCTCGATTCTCATCCCTACTTCTGAGTATTCACACTGGGATCGGTTATTGTACCTGTCACTCAGAGCATTACAGAGGCTGACCAACAGAGACAGTCGGCAGGGCGTCACAGTGGGGGGCGTGGTCTCGTGTGGGTGAAACTCTACTGATTCAATGAGAAACGCTACTTTTTTCTCTTTTTGAGGGCAAATGATGTGTACTTTAGGCTCGACAAATTGAAGTGCAGACAAGAGAATCTTGATGGATATTGCTGAGATGGCTTTATCTCAGAAAAGTAAGCAAGATTGTTCTGTGGATGTCAAAATACAGCAGAGGGCGCTAGCATTTAGCCTGCAGCTGTCGTTAACTGTACAAATTTGGGCCGTTGGATCACTTAATCCTTCTTTGTGTGTATATTTGACACAATAAAACTCTTTAACTTGATGTTTGCTCTTGTAATTGTTGAACAGAGGGTGAAAGAGCAGCTCTTATACATTAAAATGAATGGATTGCTTCCCCCACAGAGATCAGTTAATGAGTGTTCCCTCAGATGCTGACTATCATTAGGAGGAGAGGGTGGGGAAAAGTGTTTGAGCACTGAATCGCCATGACGATATCACCAAAATGCCATGACGTCACAGGGATCAGACGACAACGTACGGTCATATCACAGTCCTGCTGTAGAAGCCCGAACAGCACCCTCTAGCAGTCCCCGTCATGTCCCCCTGGCCTGCCGTCAGTGGTGCTGCTTGACGTGCAGGGTGTAGTAGGACCAGGGCTCGGGAACGTACACCAGACCCGGGTACTTGGCGCGAAGGATGGGGTCGTCCCAGAGGAAGGCCACCCACGCCACCACGAGGAGCACCGCGAGGCTGAAACTCAGGAGCAGGAACTGACCGTTACTGTCCAGCCCCAGGCCCTGGCGTCTCTGCAGGACCGCCACAGCACACATGCACAGGAGGGTGAGGAGGAAGAGCTCGCTGATCTGGCCCTCCGTCACCAAGTACCTGCAGGAGGAAGGAGAAGATAGTGGGAATACATATAGCCACGTTTACACTGGCTCACTTTGGAGTGGACTGGTATGAAAAGTGTCTCCGCTGTCTTCAGTGAATCGTACTGGCCCGTTTAAGAGATCCAGTGTGGGCCTTGGGAGGTCTATACTGTATAAACACCAAACACTGACCTGATCTTGTGATGACCCGTCATACAGTGTTTCCAGGGATGCAAACTTATATGTTGAGCCCACAAGCTAGCACAAGTTAGCATCAGCTGTTTCCAGTTTATCGATGCACAACACTCACGCCAAGACTGAAAATATGATATTTCCAGTGGATAATGCATCTAACATCATCCAAAGCCAATGCATTACATTGAGTGGTTCTGGCTCCACAGTCCAAGTGGATGTCAGTCCTAGTTCATCTGCAGCCTGTCCGTCCGTGGGAGTAGGAACTCTCCTTCACTGTGGTTCTCCCCGAGGTTTCTACTTTTTCCCATGGGGTTTTTTGTAGTTTTTCCTCGCCGCGAAGGAGGGTCAAAGGACAGGGGCATTCTGGGACAGTTATCTGAACTGCTTTTACCTGTGGCCCATCGAGGCAACTGTTGTTGTGATTTTGGGCATTATAAAAATAAATTGATTTGATTTGATTTGATTTGATAAAGAGAAGTTAAACGTGGCATAGAGTCTTTGCAGAGAGGGGAAATAAATGAAAAAAAAAGCTGAGGTGAAACCAGAAGTAGTTTCCTGTTCTATCCTGCTCTATCTGCATTATGATTAAAAAGTGTAATCCACGTACAATTTCTATTTCTGTAAGAAAACCTTAGTTATGTTTGTTTCGCAGAGACTGTGCCCAGGGCATGGAAATGCATTTGGCCCTTAAAAGAACCTATGGAAGTGGTTTCTTAATTTTTTGTTTGCCCCTAATTCTGTAACTAGTCAGTCACCAGTTGCATGGAAGTTGTTTGATTCCTTAATGATAATCCCCCATCGTCACATTAGAAGTTGTGTTACAACCAACAGACACATTTCTATGAATGTGTCTCTAGGCAAGATTTTCCGTCTGACTCCTCTCACAGTCTGGTTGGCTATGAAAACTTGCCCAACCAAATGGCAATGTGGAGCAAGTCCAGAAGGTTAATTTTGGTCCAAATTAATGCAACATCAGATCCGTGGACATAAACACACAAAAAAGCCACCTGTTCCAGAGCATTAACGCTACGTAGTAAGTAAGTCTTGGCTCATGTGTAAACATTTTAGGAAAGACTTTGTGTTGTGAAACAGCAGCTCTGCCTTCTGTCTGCGGTTTATTAGATTTTTCCACGCATTATACACATTTTTATGAGTCCAGCCCACTGCCTGCATGTCCTCCAACATCAGGCTGTGTGCAGTGTGCAGTAAAAACATATACAGGATGCTCATTCGGAGTAAATGTATTCCAGCATAGATCATTTGGTGGTATTCAGAATACAGTTACTTTCTTACTGTTAAAGGAACACATTATATGGTATTTTATCAAACAACTTTGGCTTCAAACCACACGGCATTCGTAAGAATAAAATAAATGTCCACTCTCGTGGTGCGTGCATGTGCATTTTTCCCCTTTATGATAAATAAATGTAGAACAAATGGTGCAACAAATATTAAGTTGTTGTCTAAGTGTTTTTACACTTATTTAAAACCAGGTCAATAATTATTAAATTGACATCCACTTTGTTCAATATATGAACAATAGAGGAGGATGTCTGGATTCAGTGATTATTGTGTGCAGGTTTTATTGCACGTGGGCAGAATATTTTAAGACATTTTTTTTGTTGTAGGACTAAAGAAGAACAGATAATTATGAGATTTTATTGTAAAGATCTCAGCTCATGTTTAACGTTAATCATTTAGAAAAGGTTTTCCTGGGATTAATCTGCTTTAGAGTTATGGGGTCAGTGGCATCAAGTAGTTTGAATATTATCACTTATCAAGTCATTTTCTGAAGCAATAGATCGCACTTGAAATTGTGTTATTGTGACGGGAAAATTAACTCTTGGCTAGAGGTGTGAGACTTTAGCAGTCATGTTTTATAAAATTACAATATCAAGTATATCTGTCATTAAAAACAGCTCTGAAAGTAGATGTTTTAAAAACAAAATGTCTGACTTTTTTTTACGAGAATACCAACAAATAAGAAATAACATTCAATATTTATTTTTTTTGTCAGTATGGTCCACCCTGGCTTTCAACATCTGATTCTGATGGTTGTTTTTTGGCTTTGTGGAATGCTTTCAGAGGAGTGTGGGGCACTGACCAGTAGTACAGGGCACTGGGCCCCAGCAGCAGCCGCCCCGACAGTGGAACCCTCTGCTCTTTGGCCTTGGTGAAGCAGCCACAGAAATAGATGAGCAGAATGATGAAGAATGGAATATACCTGGAACACAGACACAAGAGAAGAGTCAGACTGGTGAGGCTGGGCGCTCCAGAGTGCACGCTTTTGCTTTAGATTCAAACATGTGTCGTTTGTTTCCATCTCTAATCACATATTCCATCGTATGTTTTTGCAGAATCGATAAGTGAAGCACAAAACGCTGCAGTGAGAGAAGTTTGATTTGGTTCTGTACATAATATTAGTCTGTCTGTCACAATAATTACTATAATAACTAATGCTTCTGTGCATTAGTTCTGTACAGAACAATATTTTTGGAGCTCAATATTTATGGTGTGTGTTTTTTATTATGTGTAGTCGGTTCTGTGACAATTTACTAAGATGTCATTGTGCTAGTAATTTTTATATACAAAAAAAAAATCAAGTATGAATCATCTGAAAAATATCTGACATGTTTTGGCATATTTGTCCCATTTGTACCAGTGAATGGCAATTATGTCCATTTTTGAATTAAGTACAAAGGTAATTTTCTCCATTTTATGGATGTCCATCATTCCATGAGCCCAGTCCTTGACAGCTGGCTCACTCTGCATCACCCCCTCCCCCCAACAGCTCCTTTTCCTGTCACTAAAAGTACATTCCAAAGGCCTCCATCCATCGTTTCCACCGCAGAGGCCTCATGTCCCACATATGACTAGTTTCCATGGCAGCAGTGCAGGGTGGAGCAGTGCGGTGTTGATATAAATAATGTGGAGATATAAATAATAAAATAAAATGATAATTTCTCACCAAACGCTGACTGGATCTTGTGATAAAACGCTGTATTTCAAGTGTTGATACTTTATTTGCTGAGCTGACCAACTTTACGCACATGTTAGCATTAGCTGTGCATGATACATCGAACTCTTTCCAAACCTAACGCATTACATAACGACCATAATGAACATACACACACATACATACATACATACACACATACATACATGAAAATGCAATGTAGAGTTTTGGCAGAAGAGTGAAATAAAAAAAAAGAAAAAGTAAAGGAGAGGAGAAACAGGATTTAGTTTCCCGTTTACTCTAGCTTTAGCCACGTCTTTTTGTGAATTGCTAGAATCTGCCTTGAAATTAAAAGTATCACTCAGGTAGGATTTAGATTTTATGTATTAAGAAAAAATGTGTTATGTTTGGGCGACGGGTAAGTATTAAAGTAAAGTGTGATGTTGTTGAAGACATTTTGCCGTACTTTAAAGTTTATATGACAGGTTCTCATGTTTTTCTAATTCTGACTGTTTGATGGGAGGGCACCTGTGGTAAATATTAATCTTAGTGTTGAATCCATAAAGTTTCAGTTTGTGAAGAAATTCTGATAAATAAAAGTTTAAAATTACAGGAAGTAGTGCTGGAATCCCTCTGTGATGTCATCAAAAAGCGACGTACCATTGAGAATAAACCATGGATGTATTAAATGAACTGGATAAGGTACGCTCCCTCTGACTGTGGTCCCAGATTGATTTGTGGCCGTGCGAGGTACTGCAGCCTCTTGGAACCAGCCTTTTTCTAAAATTGCACATTATAATTGCAGGACTGAATTATTATCGGTATTTAAATAAAATAGAAGGAAATGTTCTTTTCTACCGTTTCTAAAATCACCGAAATTACCGTTTTTATATGAAGTGGGGGATTGTCGTCACGTGGCGCCCTAAAACAAAGATGGCAGCCATCATTTCAGGAAGTAAAACAAAGATGGCAGCCATCGTTTCAGGAAGTAAAACAAAGATGTCAGCCTTCGTATCAGGAAGTAAATGCGGAAGTAAGAAACTTTTTTGGGGTCATGCGCCAATGAGCACTCTCCATAGGGATAAACAGGACGGCCATCTTGGATTCATCTTCCAGGTTTTATATGGAATAAACAGATAGTTATCACTCACAGTTTAAACAGTCATTCAGCAAAAGAAAGTGTTATCAGGTATTATTATTTGTCAAGTCATGACTATTGTCTAAGTTATAAGGAAGTAACATTATAAACATAACAAAAACTGTCAAGCTGGGGACAAATGGGCAAAATGTTTTGTAAAATCTTAAATATAATCACGTTCACTATGTTTTAGTGAAATGTGTCGTCTAACCCCTTGATTTTCAGCCAGTGTGCCGGGGAACACTGGTGTGCCTTGAGGTTTTGCACAGTGTGCCTTGAAAAATGTCCAGTCTAAGTTAACAGATTCACAAATGTGGATGTAATTCACTAATTTATAATTTTGGAGTGTCCTGAGGAACTTCTGCACCGAAAAAGAATGCAAAACTAATCACTATTGCCAAACTTAAAGAACCAGACAGTGGCACAGACATAATTTACCATATATTTTAACTAAATGGTCTGATTTGGTCATGTTTTAGTAGTAAGTGGTGTGCCGTGGTATATTTATACTTGCCACAACTAAAAACACTCTAACCTGTCATATGGACTTTAATGATCTCAGCCCAGCATTTCTGAACTTTGAGACAACAGCTCATGTTTTATTTAAAATGATTACATTTGGAAGTGGGTTACTGGGATCTGGCTTTAGAAGTATTGTGTGAGTGGTATAAAGTAGTTTCAGTAGTATCGTTTACAGTGTTTTTTCAGCAGTAATACATCATGAATCTGTCTGAATCCCATTAACACTGTCTAATCTGAGAACAAGCAGATAGTTTGAGTGACCTGTGATAGGCACAGTGTGGGCTCCAAGGAAAGCTGTGATGTCAATGTGTTGGACATATGGCTCATTCCCTTGAAAGTTTAGTGTGTGGGAGGGCTAAAAGCCTTCCTGTTCATTTCAAACAACATCTTCCACACTGTGCCATTTAACCACAGCAGCATTACACCTGACAGACTTAATTCACACTTGCACCTCGAGTACAGAGGCATCGGCCTCCATCTGTTCACTCCAGTATGTGCTCCATCTGCACGGGACTGAAGGCACACTCAAGGAATGAAATGCTGGAGTTGTTACAGGTAGAACTCACTTATGTTATAGATTAAATCCATGTTCTAGAATTTAATGTCATAATCTCAGATGGAGGGCATATATTACTCTCTCTCTAAAATAAATATCCAAAATGATCCCAAAATGTTGTTCTGGACTGGCCCCACACACCAGACCCGTCTGTTTCCTCAAGCTAGAAATCCCTATTATTTATTTAGAAAACTCGATTTAAAGGAGCAGTGAGTCACATTTTACCTTATTAAACCTCTTTGTAAGTCCCTGTGATGGTTAAATATGTATTTTCGGGGTGTTTGAAGTGTTCATCGTCGACCCCTGCTGTCTCTGGGCAGGAAACTAGCCATGCAACATGTGCAGACATCGCCCCGAAGAAAACTCTCTTTTTAAAAAGTATTTAGCGACGTTAAATGTTTTTGTATGTGATCATACTGTCTTTTTATAATAAAGAAAGAAGAAAAAAAACAGACAGGTGTGTTCTCTGACAGTGTATTTTCACACGAGGCTGCTTAGTTCTCCTTTAAAGGTGCACTGTGTATCTTTTCTGGTGAAGGGTTTGCCACCTGCTCTATGACTCCATGGACCTGGCATCAGAGTCTTATCTGTCTCCATAGTTACAGGTCAGATCTGTGGAGAAGCAAGCCCACTCATAGTAAGGATGCATGGTTTTCTTTTTTTTCAAACCAGACTCAGAGAGGGAGGAAAAACATCTACTACTGCTAAACTACAAAAAATAAAAGTCAAAGTAAAACACCTAAAGTCAGGCATGCAACGATAAATAAATAATAAATACATTTGACCCAATTACCACAGTGTTTTTTGAAATATGTTAATGTTTATGTTGACAGAGAAAGTTATTGTCCATCTTACGTGTCAGCCCAGTCTTTGATAGGTGGCCCAGTTTGCATCAAACATTTTGTACCAGCCTTTTCCCGGCCGCCAAAAGTACATTGCAGTACAGAATGCATGTTTTTTTTATTTTTAGCAATAAAATTATTAGAATTTCTGTATATAGTCTTAGTCTATCTATCTTAGTCTATTTTATTCTTAATTTTATGCATGCCTCTTTTATATATTTTATTATATTTTATTCATTGTTTTATGTTGCACCTTACGCCGAAGCAAGTTCCTGTGTTTGTGAATTTTGATCACTGACAATGGCAATGAACCATTTCTGATAGACAAGAAGTCATACTTTAAAGTAAAGCATTAACATCCCCATGGAGACAAGAAAGTGAAAGATCCCTCACCAGAAAGATACATGGTGTACCTTTATATACATCGCTCATCTTTAGCATATTAAAAATAACAAAAGCACCTAAAATATATCATATTGCAGGATGTGAATGCAATTGTAAATGTTCAAACATTTTTCACATATTCAGTAACTAAAGATGTTTTATTCTTTCATTGAATCCACTTCATCCATAGATTTCTCTGGGACATTGTAACTTTAAAGACCATTTTCTTAAAATGCATTTTTCTCCCTCGAGACATAAAGATCAGCCTTAAAGTAGATCTCACACCAAACTGTACAATCTGGACTCAACAACGTTTTGACCAAATGTGAAGGATTTTTTTAATATCTAATTCTAAAACTGATTTATTAAAGTTTTATGCCCAAACAATTTGGCAAAATTTGAATTTTATTTATTTTATAATTTCGGTTAGATCTAGTTTACTCAAAAACTGAAATAAAAAATCTGAAACCACCCCGGACATTTTTTGTAACTAATATGTTACAAAATGAACCAATAAATGTAACCCTGGTTCTGTCCATTTTTCAGCTGTAAATTTCCCAAATATGTGTAATTTTGGCAAGTTTTTATGTAAAAAATGTCTTTTTCATCATGTAATGTAGAAATAACTTAATAACTAGAAATAACATAACATAATGTAAACATTTTTACTTATATCTTTAAATCTAAGGTTCTTGTATTCACCTGCAGCGTCTCATCTTCGTTTACAGTGGACAAATAGTTTATTAAGAATGATTCTGGCTTAGTAACATGCTTGATAAACTATATGTTCATTATGATTTAAGTCTTTGTCCATGCTTTATTAAGGTGTAGTTATTATAGAGCCGTAGCACATTCACATCATTATTTCTCCTCAGAATTAAATGTGGATATCATTCCCAAACTCGCGGCCCCCTTATCAACCAGACGATCCCTCAGTACATTTAAGAAAATATATTATATACATTGATTTTCAAACTCAGTTTTCTGATCTAGTCTATTTGAGATGTATTCTTTGAAACAAGGAAAGTATAATATACAATATGTATTTTGAGGCACCTTACTGTGAATCTTTGGCCCTTGATTAATAAGTAAAATCTCAAAGTGCAGAAAGTACCATTTGTATTCATCCAGTGTCACCAAAAGTCTCCGTAAAAGTTACTCGGAAGTGCAGCTCAGTGGCAGTGAATGATGACAGTGTTACAACTAACGTGGCATGTAAAGTTAATCTGTTGAATTATTAAAATGTATTAACCTTGAGACGCATGAGAGGCTTTTGCTGCATGATAATGTCAGAGCTGCTCATTTGCTGTTTTCATAATGATATTTCTGAGTCACAAGAGCTCGAGGAGGAGGAATCGATGAAACATTCAAGGACTTAACAAGAGCTTTTCAGAGGTTTTTGTTTAACATGACGTCTCATCGGGATAGACTGGGATTTATTCAAGAGGAGTCTCAGCACTTACTCAAGGACAACGGATGTGTTAAAAGCAGTTTGTAAATGCGCTTGACACTAATCCAAAAGTCAATGGTTCAATGCCCACTGCCAGCATTACATGTGTCCTTCACTTGAGCTTGGCTGCTTGTGCTCGTTAAAAGTCTCCTCTAAATTCCGTAATGAAGCTAAAGTGAAGTGAAACATAATGGGATTTTACTGGAAAAACTGGGATTAAATACAGAATATCACAAAGTATGAAAAATGCAAATGGTTTTGTTAAAGTAAAAGCCTCAGATACATGTGAGTGACATCAGAGCTGCTTTAAAGACATTTAACATTTAATCATTTTACTGCATTTAATCACCAAGAGATTATAACAAACTACTTTTGTGAAGCTCAAATAAAATTGGAAGTGGAAAATAGCATATACTTTTGTGACTGAAAAATTTCAAATTGACATTTCTATCCTAGAGATTAACAATTGTTGTTCATTTGACTTAAAGGTGCTGTACCTGATTTTTACTGTTTTGAAACGTGGAAAACAGAACTAGTTGATGTTAAAGTCTTTTCATCAGTCAAATGTATCGCTCACTTTCCTGCTGCAGTCCCAGCATCATAAATATTCAGCATCATAAGTTTAGAAGCACTTTTCACAAACAGAGCCCTGAGCATCACAGACCGTCCCGGGTAAAGCTGAGAAACATTAGCATGCTAACGGCGCACTTTCTGCTTCTCTCATTGGATAAAAGGCTCTATAAATAGATGTAGAGTAAAAGCTGTGGTCTCATTTTCACCCAAATAGAAGATGCTTTTACAGTACATCTGTGCTGGGGGAACACAGATTTTAATGCAAAAAAGACCAAGATTTTTATTAGTCAACTAATCATTTTATTCATATTAAGTTATTATAAAATGATTTATACGGCAAAAACGAGAAGATATGAAGTGAGTTCCCTGAAAATTTTGAAGACTTAACAAATAACTACACTGTCTCCTAGTACTTTTCTGTATAAATAGAGGAACACAACTGTAGAGGAGTTCATGTAAAAACAACAGAGCAGTTTGGTTTAGATACATGGAAATTCTTTACAGTTTTCATATATTTTTGCCACGCTCCATTTTAGTTGACTAATCGGTCAATAGGGCTGATCTTTAGTCGACCGAGAATTTCTTTATAGGCGACTACAGCCTATATATGGAGAGATTTTGTATATCCCCATATTGAGTTATAAGGTGGTAGCGTGTCAAGCCACTCCAGCCCGGAGGCCACGGCCCTCAGGAAATGTGGCCCTTGGGAAAATTATGTTGAAAAACCCTGGTTTATACTATCTGATGGTAAATACACTTCTCCGTCTCGTGCCTAATATAAACTATTTATAAACCTTCAAATGTAGAAATTGTATGACATGGAGTGGATCTGTACACAATGAATTAAGTTTAAGATAAAAAAAATCTTCTGTCAAGATTCTCAAGTTTCTGCACTTCTGTAGTAAACGGTTTAACGAGAACCCCGTTTATTCAAATGGCGAATAAAAGACAAGTCTTGCCGCTAAAATGTTATATAGAGTAGATTGATTTGTGTAAAATGTTTAATGTGCACGTGCAGCAACAGGTCAGCAACAGGTCAGCAACGCACCGATTTCCTGGGCGGCCTGAAAACGGCTTTTTAGTCCGTGTAGAACTTATTTTCTGTAAAAATAAGTTCTGTTATGTAAACTACGACGGGGAAAAAATGGCGGCGCCCACAGCAACTTCCAGAATAAGGTGAATACAGAATCTGTTAAAAGGTGTTCATAAAAATGAAATTTGATATTATAAAATATTGTATATCTGACGTAGGTCTCTGGAAGAGTTGTACAGATGAACTCAAATCATGTACCACTCCCTTCCACAATAAAAAAGGAGTTAAAAAGTACCATTCTCAGCAGATACATGAATTCTGTGACAATACTGAACTGTGTACCTGTTATTGTACTTCATGACGGTGAGGGTCAGCCTAATAAACTTCAGCCTCCCTCTTTTTGTTACTGTTTCTGGAATAATCTGCGACCGAAATAAATGAATGTAAACTTAAAATAAACTATAGCGTTGCCTTACTTTGCAATGTGTTCATCTTACAGCATACCTACACAGCCGGTTCCATCTTTCAGCATAAAATAGAGCTGGTTGTAATCACAATTTGACATAACTCTTATAATCATATTTCGTGCGGCTGGAGTTGTCGGACATATTTCACACATTAGGATTGCTATGCTGCTATTGAAGGGTAATGACCTCTGGGAGCGTTCATGTGGAGATGGTTTTCACTTGCTCTCTGTAATGGTGTTGCACTGGCACCTATAAGGGGGGCTCGTCTGTGTGCATACGTACCACATCAGATGTCCCAGCTGCTCGTCATAATAATACAGCAGCTCAAAGGAGTCGATCTGAGGAGAGACACAGTGAGTCATCCATGAGCAGAGCTATGACGCATTCTTCAGCCTTTTAAATTACTTCGGCACAGCTTGGTTGTGGTATTTGATGTGTTGAAAGGTAACCCATGTTTGTCTGAAGAACTTCTAGAGCAGAAGAAGATGGACGAATGCAGAAACCGATTAAGCTCAGGATCGTGACATCACACATAACGGAACTTTCAGTTAGCCCAGTGTTTTTTTGTTTTTGTATGCATGCATGCACTATGTATGCACTATGTATGCACTATGTATGCACTATGTATGCACTATGTATGCATGCATGCACTATGTATGCACTATGTATGCACTATGTATGCACTATGTATGCACTAAGCATGCATACACACATATACATACATAGACACACACACATACATACACACATACATACACACATACATAGACACACCCACACACCATCTACTGGCTGGATGCACTAAGTAAGTGTCTTTCCAGACTGATGAGTAAAGCTTTAATTATTCCATAATAAACTTTTTTTCAATTTAAAAACATAACATGCCAAATTAAATGTACTCAAGAGCATATTTAAAGGCATGCATTATATTTTTTATATAAATACAGCACTTTAGGGTAAGTGCTTAAAACAACCATTATAAACACTTTTATTTTGAGTAAAAATAACATGATGTTATGTGACAATTTTGACAACTTTTAATACTTTAAGACTGAAATGATTGAACTGTGTATCCCAGACGGATATGTGAGCCTTCCTTTGTCTGAGCGCTCCTGGGTCTGAGCCAGCGAGTCGCTCCCGTCTCTTCCTGTACTGTGTTTACTCGGCTATGGACCCTGCCTGGAAGACTCAGGGATTACACCGACTTTCTTCATATGAGATGCATTATATTTTTCGGCAAGGAAATAAAACTTCTCTTATTTACATAAAAGTGGGACTAAAATACCTGCGTTGGCCCTGATATGTCATGATGCAGACTGTCAGTAATGTGGTGATGATGATGAGAATGCCAGAATGGAGCGCTGAATGCAGAGGCAGGGGCCCCTCACAGCAGGAGCACATGTGGCACATCAGAAGCTTGTTGGAGAAGTGTATGCATTCTGGAAGTAAATATAAACATACTCTTTCTCTGCCCCTTGTAAAAATAATTATAACAATCTGACGTTCTGAAAGTGGCACAGTTCCATACATTTCAATAACAAATATTATGCATTTTGTGCATTGGGACTTTAAACATGTTCTTGGGTTCTGCGTTGGCATTTCATGCTTTAAAACTTTGAAAACATGTTTACAAAAAGCAAATTACTTCATATCAGTCAGACATTTTCCATGTCAGGAATTGTGTTAGAACTCTATCTACTGGCAGCAGAGGGAATAATACAGGGAAGATAAACAAGCCTTGGGACAAGCCTGACATGCTAAGGTAGACACGTAAATGTAATCAATGTGGTTTTAGGAAGAAATAGTCAATAACAATGAGTCTGGTGATGACTTATGGACTAGGGTTATATAGAGCTCAACATATGACGTCAGAAATCAGAACTGAGTATTTTGTGAGGCTCAGCGGGAGAGGACTTACTAAACAAAATTCATCAAACTGTGTGAATGAAGCTGAATACAATTCCAGGTATAAAAGATCAAGAAAGTAAACTTTGCATGTATATGTGTCCCTACTTTAAAAGGAAAAACACAAAATGTGTCAGGATTTTGTGTTGCTTAAGGGTTAGACATATTACTGATATTTTGATAAATATCTGAGTAAGGCATAATTTTGTTACTTGATGTATTTACAATTTTGGTAATACTGTTTAAAACGCGGGTTACATATGTAACTGCAGTTCTATGAACCCCGTATGACCACCACAGGCGGTGCTTTAAGCACTGAATGACTCCCTGCACAAACATTGCCTCTAGCAGTCAATGAGGATGAAACAGAACTATATTTAAACTGTATTTAAAGCCCAGCACCTGCAGCAATCATGGATCAAGCCACTGGCTCAGTGAGCCTGGGATTCTGGAGGAGCATGAGACATGGCCTGAACACAAACAGAAGGAGAAACACCAGAATGTGTCTCTAGCAGCAGGTAAAGGCTCTGGACACAGGCTCAGATGAGATTGTAGGAACTGTATAAAATAGTAAGTGCACAGGATACATACTCCATTTTCACTATTGCATTTTCAATGTTGAGGGGCATGTCTTATGTTTGACTAACTGATTGACTTGTTTCAACCCTACATTACCAACATGAACAACCAACTGCTTTTTTGTCACTTTATAATTTGTATGTTCTGTACCAGATTGTGTTGTAGAGTGATGTAATGTAATGCACCTTAATGTACTCATATTTTATCATGAAATCAAGGACTATGGGTCATGTTTAGCTACAATCCAGTGGTGGAAAGAAACCAAGTAATAAAAAAATAAAAGTGATGTACTCAAGATTTTTTACTTTCTGTTCTTTTGTTATTTTCTGCACATTTCACAGTGAATATTTTTGACTTTTACTTAACTGCTTTTGTGAGCACGTACCTGTTCTTTCTACTGCAGTAGAAAGCACTTTTCTTTTGGTTTGGAAAGTTATTTTTAGCACATTCATAATGACATTTTGCCCAAAGATTTTGAGTTCAAGCCCCAGCTTTGAGCAAACAAGAATATAAATACATAAATAATAGGTTCACGAGAAAAGTAAAGAAACTGAGTCGAATGTTGACCAAAGAGTCACCACAATTCTTCAACACATTAAACACTTATCAAAATCTGAAGTCTGAAATGCTTTTACTTTTTACTCCTAAAGTATCATTTTTAAACATTAGCTTAAATTGATCATTTATGTGCAACTTACACTTTTACTTGAGTTTTTTTCCTCATGTTTTTTTTTTTTCCACCACTGGTTGTTTCTATGGACTGAATGTCCTTCTAAATAATAATCTATACAACAATCACAAGTCACTACTGCCCTCTGCTGTTCACAGGAGGAACCTGAATTATGTGGAACTTCTCAAACTGTCAATTTCTCTCCAAACAGCAATTGTGGTCAAATTATTTTATAAAATCCACGATAGTGAAATAAATGTCACTGAATGTACTAATAGCTTATGTCATTTTTAAAAATTATAATTCATCGTTGTTTTATTTAGACCTGGGTACCGCATTTTATTTAACTCTAACTAGATCCTGTCGCTTACAAACCCTTTGGCCCATGTAAATATTCACATGCATTCATTTTCAGGCACAAGCTCGGCTTTTTTTTAGATGGCAAAGTGAAACTGATGCACACTATCCCAGACACAGCAACTCAGAGCACTGCTTTCAGCTTTTATTTCTTGGGTTGTACTTTACTATTAGATGCAGACTGTTCATTTTTGCCACAAAGGGCTGCTTTTGCAATATACTTGTGGGGTCATTTATTTAAAAAAAAAAAAATCCTAGCTTTAATTTTCCCTCTTTTCTTTCCATTTGTACAGTCTATTTTGAGTAATTCAGTTGTTTTTGCATTGTTGTGAATATACTGCTGAATATTGTGGACAGGTTGAATTTCACAGTTTCAAGGAGAAACATTCAGCTGATGGTGTGTCTTTGGTTTAGGGGTGTGTGGGTGGTGGTACCAGAGAGGCCGGCTTCAGGTCCTTGATGATGGGGTTGTCGCGCACAGACAGGTGGAGCTGGTATCCGCTGAGCAGGAGCCGGTGGTTGATGGAGTCTCCCACCAGGTGGATGCTGGCGCCCATGACGAAGGTGATGATGCAGAGGTAGACTGCGGAGCGCGGGAGAGCCTTGGGGCTGCGTTCAATCAGCTGCAACCAGACGAGAAGCGTGTGTTTACATACGGAGAGGAACGCTGTGTACTGCAGAGCGAGGCTTCTGCTCACTCATCTATAAATACGTTTATTATGTAACTACAAGTTTAGCTTTAGTTCACCGCTTTTTACAACAACGCTACTACTGCACAGAGTAAATGCAATTTAAAAAATAACAGAAGTGGAATTATGTAAACATTGGGTTTTCCAGGCACCAGGTATGACTGGCATCATGGCAACTTTTGAAGTGTGATACAGCCCGCTAAACAATAATACTGAAACTAATTTATGCCAGTGAGTCATTAACTCTGAAGCAATCCAAGTAAACCCTCTAAATGTATAATATCGTAAAAAAAAAATAATAATAAACATGAGCAACAATAAAGTCAGTACAGTTAAACCCTTTAGAAGTTAGTTTGGGCTGATAAGGAGTCACAGTTCAAGTAAATTAGGACGCTTTCACACTTGTGCCATTTGGTCTGGACTTTAAGACTTTCCTGTTGGTCCTTTGATCTCGGTCCGGACCAAGGTCTGGTCCTATGCAGTGTGAACGCGACTCTGTTTGGACTCTGGACCAAAGCCAGGAAGTAATACACGTTCAATCAGTAAATAGACAAGGATAGTATAGTTAAGCTTATTGTAAAATTGTTCATATCGGGGGTTTAGTTGATTAATAAATACACTTTATAAGTTAAGTTAAATGGGGTTGATCATTATAGAGCTATTGTATTTTATTTTTTTACTTTATATATATCTTATTTTGTTTATAATTCTTTACTGTCTCTACTGGTCGGTTGCACATGTAACAAAAAGAATTTCCCCTTGGGGATAAATAAAAGTAATTCTGATTCTGATCACACACAGAAGAGCAAACGCGACAAAGACGGAGGCCTGATGTGAGGACAAATGGGAGAAACAGAGGCCAAAGTGGTTATAAACAACAGTAAAGTCACATACTGTGTTACTTTGGCACACTGGAGTTACACAGCTCTTGCTTTCATCAACTCAAATCTTATTGTACTACATAAAAATTTGACATTTCTCCCACTAGTGCAAAGAAAAAGCACACTCGAGGCTGAGCGTCAATAATATTGTTCCGTCATTTACAGTATTGAAGGCAGGTAATTGTTGTGACTGGCCTATAGGGCAGGGCGATATGGCCAAAGATTTTTATCATGATATAAAAGAGAAAATTTGCGATAACGGTATAACTGACGATATAAATGAAAAACATCTATTCGGGTCAAAATGATACCACTGTGTGCCGTTTGTGTGCGATTATAGAACGCAGAACCTTTAAGGATATTTTTTATTGCAATTGTTATAATTTTGCTTCCACTCCTCGCCTCAACATTGATTTTTAATGCATCTATAACAATTAGCGTTCACATCAGATTCACTTAACACTATGACGAAAATGTGCTGCAGTGAACGTGGAATTATATCGCCATTTTCCAGATTTCATATTGCCCTGAAAGCAAATGACGACATATCATGAACGATATGATATGGACCAGCTCTACAGGCCACACCCTGGGTCTCCATTGTAATGAATACACTGCATCATACAGAAATGTTCTTGCAGAGCAGCACAAACTGACAAACTGATAAAATGTGTTTTTTTGGGGGGGGCCAAATATTTGTCTGTGGAGCTTTTGTTTAGCTCAAATTCACTTTATACAGGCAAATGTCAACTTTCTCATTGTTGCTCCCACCAGGCAGAGCTTAGCTAGCTTGTTTGTTAATGGCAGTTGGTGATACAGGACACTTTAACAACAACAACACGCAACAATTCATTTGCTTAGCACCTGGACCCACAATGTTATTTAAGGAGAGACTTCCAAATGTGTGGATCCCAAAGTCTGCATCAATGAGCGCAGTGTGACGTTTATCTGGTTTTCTTTAACTGTTTGCTTAATTTTATTTTTTTGGATGTCAGATACAAACAAAATATTGATCAGAGTTGTAGACTTTTATATTTGTTTTCAAACTGTAGCAGCTCCTTCACATTTTTGTTTTGTTGAGCTTTATAGGAGAAAATGTCATCACTCACCAGCATTTTTGATCCTCATTGCTAGTTTCTTATTTTAACAGGTTGCGTTCATGTGCTAGAATGTGATGTGTCTTAACCTCAGATGCCGTGCAGGAGCCACTTTTCCCTATTGATAACATTGGACTTTGCCACGAAATATGATGTTGAAATGTTGAACCTGATGATTTGTCTCAGTGACTAGACCCAATAACTCATTGTATTACAAGAAAAATATTTTTACTAATTTAACGATATTCATTTGAACTGTATTAAATAACATTGGCTGGTGAAATTTTGTAATGACACATGAACGCAACGAATTGCTAAGTGCTTGAGGAGAAAAGAAAACGAGATAAAACAAAGGAGCAGTAGTGTGCAGAGTTGTGGTTAATAACTCAAACAGTTAGTATGACTGTATGACTGTGTTGACTGGAGCAGATTGGCAGCCTTGCTTTCCCCAACCCATCAACTGAAACTGAAAGTGCTATGGTAAAATTGTGAAGCAACACTGAATGAAACCTTCCAGTGAGAAGTGAGTTCAAACTTGTCCTGGGTTGGTCCTGGGTGCAGTCGCAGCCTAAAATGTCTTATTACTCAAGACTCCTTTATAAATGGCATAATCCTAAAGCATTTGTATTGTGAGCAGTGTATGGCACATCATATGGAATAGTGAATGTGAATCCCAGCCTTATTCCACTGTATGGCATTAAAGGTGCTGTGCCCAAAATTTACTCTACTGACAATGTCCTCACTTTAGCGCTCTACACGTAGATACAGACAGCACACAGTGTTCTCATTTCACCATAAGAGCTGCTGTTACAATATATCTGCTGGAACAAGACTCATTTTGCTTTATTACATGAAAAAACGTATATGTATAAGGGGTATAACGTTACTGTCTCAAAGGACAAATATTATGCAAAATGGACTTTTTTGAGCTGTTAACCATGTTTTAACATTGTTCCGTCATCAAAAACATACCTGGAGAAGCATTCAGCTTGATTCATGATGCTGGTTTGTAAATCCTCTCTCTCCGACACTGTGTTCTGAACTCCTTAATGTGTGATGTAGATGATGCTGACGTCACTTATCCCAGAATCCTTTGCTGTTTTAAGTCCTTAAATCATCACCAGACTCCGTTCTGTTTAATCACGATAACTACAACTCTTTACTCCACTCCACTCTTTACTGCAATGCATTGTGGGCATATATTTACATGTGTGTAATTGCCTCTACAGCCAGTAGATGGAGCCACAGCTAAGTCAAAATTGGATCTCCAAACACAGTGATAAAGTTATGTAAAAGCATTTTATTTTTAGTTCTAAAACATGAGATGTCAAACTGAAGACACTCAAGAGCAGGTTTAAAGGCCAATAACAATAAAAAATATGCATAACATTTGTCATTTAAGTTTGATTTATTCAATTACAGTTGTTTTATTGCTCAAAAATACATTGATAAACAATGTGAGTTATAAGTTTAAAGCTATGTGTAACATTCCAGACGACGCCATAAAGTTACATGTTCCATAGTCACAGAAAAGTTACATAATGCACCTTTAAAGTGTATTCAGTGTACTGCTTTGATCCTCACAAAAGCGCTCATGCTTGTTCCTTACCTTGAGCATAATGAACGGTGTCAGAACATTGTAGGCCATGTGAAAATAGTCCCCAGCACTGGGTTTGTTCAGCGGGAACCACTCCAGAGGAAGGATGAGCTAACACAACACAACACAACACAAAAAAGACCTTTTAGCTTTTCCTCTACATCTCATATTCTCTCTAAAACCCACCATATTTTATCACCCATTTAAAACAGGACAGTGCTGGGATTGTGAGACCCGGTTACCATGACAATAGGCCTTCCAAAGTCCAGGATCCAGTTCTGCAGCGTCAGGCACAGCCACAGGTCCAGGTGGAAGTGCTTTTTCTTTGGCGGCGGTGAGTGATCCTTCAAAGCATCCGCCGAACTGGAAAGCATGTTTACAGAGAGAGTGACATGATAAAACTGTTTGAGCTGAGATCTTTTCAATGAAAGTAAATGATTTTTTGATTGATGAACATTTACACTTTATATGAATACATTTAAAGTACCAGCACTTAATAAAGCTAAAGTGTCATGTTGTAATGGATACATTTTTAGACACCGCAGATAGAGCTGGTTGGACAGTTGTTTAGTTTTTCTCTTGGTGAAGGGGCATGTGTTGTTATGTGTTGATATGGCAAAAAATTATGATCACTATTTTCTTGGGGCAAGATCACGATTTACATTTAATCATGATTCGTGTTCACTTTTATTTTTCTGTTGTCTATAATAAATCTGCACGATTTAGTAAAAATATCTAATTGTGATTTTTCTGACACATTTCTGCTTTCACATTTTAAACACACTTGTGTCACTTTTAGTCATATTTAAATGCGTCTTTGTCAGTTTCAGTCGCGTCTTTCATTCTAAATGACTGCATTATTGTCAGGCTATAAGTTATCTTCTACTTGATTTTTTTTTCCTTAGTATTTTAAAAATCGGTTGACATTTGACAACTCTATTCTTACAAGTAGACAGTAGCCCAGCAGTGTGTCAGGGAGGAACATCTATATAGAACTATGCCAAGGCAGCTTTCTAGCAATCCTTTTCTTCTCTTGTCAGTTATGTGAACAGTGTTTGAGTTTGCAACTGTGGAGAAGAGTCTATTCAGTGTGTGTGCAATTTCCTGCCGCTCTGTGCAGATATTGTACTAGCATTAGAAGAAGGCCTCTATATGATGGGCCCTGTGGAAATTCAATTGTCAAGACTTTTTCCATGAAGAGTTCCAAAGAGAAGTCAAGATTGCCCTAAAATGCAAGGTCAAGATGTGATGGAACTCCAGCCAGAACGTCCTGAACAAAGCTGTTTTGTGTCCAGCTGAGGTTTAATGGACCCATGTCACAATGTCAGAGCGAGGACAGCCACCAATCAAGACGATCAAAGTCCTTTTACGACTCCCTGTTCTCCTCAAACCGCTGACCTTCAGGAGGATGATGGGCAAACGCACTGACTGTAGCATCATTTTGATAGAAAGAAGAGAAAATCAACAAGCATTAAATTGAAATGTTTGCTTAGGCATACTTACAAGGTGTGCGCATGTATAAATACAAATATCCTAAAACAATAGACAAAAAGCAGATTCAAAATAAAAATAACACCGGAATAAGTTTCAATGTACAATACAAATAATCGTTTGACTATTGACTACTAAAATAATCAACCATATTCAGAGCTACTTATCGTATAATAATAGGGCTAGGGACTAGTCAAACGTGGGCCTGTCACATTCACATATTTTGAAGTGCGATGTGTTACTACAGAAACGATGATATTGAAACTACTCCGTGCCACTGAAACAGATTATCTAAAAGCTTTTTCTAAGTGTATAATAGCGTTAAAAAACACAAGCGGTCATAAAAATACTGCAGAGTGAAACAATGTTTTTCAACTTTTTTTTTGAGTTATGGCACACTTTCTTTGGTTGAAAAGATACCATGGGACAAAACTTAGTCAAATATTACCAAATCAGACCTTTCAAAAAATAAATAAATAAAATGAAAAAAACAAATAATGTCTGTGCCACTGTCTGGTTCTTTAAAGTTGTCAATGGTGATCGTTTTGCTTTCTGTTTGGATGTGCAGAACAGTCCGGTTGTTTTTTTTCAAGGCAAACCTGGCAATACCTCAAGGCACACAAGTGTTACTCCCAGCACTCTAATCTAGGGATTACAATATGTTAGTATCATACTTTGGGCTGAGTGATATGGCAAAAAAACAAAAATCACGATTATCATGATTTCCATTTTATATCGATTCATGTTAACTTTGTATTGTTCTATTGCCTTTAATCGAGCTGCACGATTTCGGAAAAATATCTAATTGTGATTTTCTGATCAGCACGACTGTGATTAGATTTGTGATCTATATTTAAATAATAGGACTTTGTTCAAATTCACATTTTAAACACATCTTTGTCACTTTTAGTTGCATTTTTGTTGTTTTTAGTCGTGTCGAGCAAAGGTGTGTTTGAACAGACAGCTGCATTAAAGAGACAAACAGTGAATCACAATACAACGATTTTACAAAATTTCGATATTTATCACCATATCACCCAGCCCTAATCACACTCTTTCTACAGCTCAAATTTTATCAAACAACAAAAAAAAACCAAAAAAACAAAGTACTTCCTAATAGCTAAAACGAAATATCTATATGATAAATATTGAGCCCCAAAACATGTCGTTCCTCCTATTATTTACTGAATGATGATTCAATATTAGTAATACAGGACAGGCCTAGTCAAACGGTTATTTCTATTTGTACACTGAAACTTTTTAAATACATTATCAACCAAATAAAGGCTGAAATACGGGACTGTAGACTTGATGTAATAATATCCCAATCTTTATAATACACGGCCTTAACTTATGTGTTTTAGAGTCTGTAGTTTGTTTTACAACCAGAATACCACTACGATTTTTTTTCCACGTATATTTTTTATATTTATGTTTTTTGTTTTTTTATTATTGCATGTTCTTGAACTGTGCTGAAATTTCCTCACTGTGAGACAAATAGTGGTTCTTTATTAACTTCACAAATTAATCATCTTAAGAAAATATAGCAGTACCTTTTTCTCTTTAATTCGTATATATAAAAGAGGTATTGGCCATCATGAACTGCACAAAAATACATAAGTAATATTTTTTTATAGCGCACAGTCAGTCACATGATCATGTCTGAGAGTCTGGTGACGAAAAGCCTCGAAATCCGTTACATTTCACTCAAATAAAGCACATTGTCGCTGTTACAGACTTTTTTACAAACCTGTTTTGTGCTGAGACTTGAGGACCACGACGTTTTCTCGCTGTTTGCATTTTCAGACCGTTTCAGTAACTCGTTATATTGTATTTTGTGTAAATAATCCAAAGTAAAATGAGTGGAGCGTCGGCTGCATCCTCTTCACTCTCTTTCACTTCCTTATTTACCGCCCTAACCCCGCCCACTCCACCGTTCTACCCAATCACATCGCAGCAGTGTTAAGCAGCGTCACTTTTTTGTAATTTAAAAAAGATTTTCGACACGTTTTGTTACCTACTCGTCAAATAAATATATTCATAAATACGCCTGTATTATTGTATAATTCTGTGTCATCAGAATATTCGGAAATGGAGGCGACTGAAGTCAAACGTGAAATAGCATAATACATTTTCAATCATTAACTGAAATCAGATCTAACTGTTAAGTTTAAGTTTCTACAACAAAGGTTCGCTGCAGGTTTCTATATCAAAGAATAGAAAACAACACTTTTTTCCAGTGTCAAATTTGTATTTGGGCCTCACATAAAGTATCGGTGGATAAAATGAAAAACTACTCTGCAAGTTTATTCAGTCAAGTATATAATATACTTAAAGCAAAAGGATCTATCTACAAAAAATATTTTGACAGGAAGTAACCATCATGTCATGCCTAAATTACGAGGATAAAGTGGTCACGCTTCATCTGTGGGTCTAGAATGTTGTGATGTCCCGTGAACCCAACATATTGATAACCAGTGTGTGAAAAGATATGCCCCAATTAATCCTTTTTATTTGTATATTTCTACTATTTCTTCTATATGTTTCTGCACATATCTGTCCAGGCTTTTTTGTCATTTCTCTTGTAATTCTGTGTAGTCACCAGCAGAGGGCACACTGTGATTTGAGAACTCTGCAGCTTCAGTGAGGGACGTGTTTGTAGTTTCAAGCATTTTGACACCAAAGCAACTGGAGTTGGAATTTCACTTGCTTTGGACTTGCAGAGGAGGTCAGTGGCAGCTCTGGAAAAATAAATAAAGCCTATTTATTATTTTAATCCTCCCTTTATTCTTTATTCTTAATCAAAGCGGTGAAGTTACACTGAAGAAAAACAGTACATCTATTTTTTTTTTTACTTTAAAAATGCCTAAAAATATTAAAAGTTTTAATGATTAAATATAGCGGGCAGAACCCTATAGCCCTGACGTAATAACATTCTAAAGTGAATTACGGTCTCTGGGTCTAATGCATAGTTCTATGGTCTAATGCCCTTGAAGATTTAGCAGAAAAACCTAAAGTAACCCTGGACGGGAGCTGAGTCAAAATTGTGGACAAACACACAAATTATTCATTCATTCATTCATTTTCTACCGCTTATTCCCGTTAGGGGTCGCGGGTGACTGGAGCCTATCCCAGTGACTTTGGGCCTTAGGCGGGGTACACCCTGGACAGTGGCCAACTCGTCGCAGGCCTAACACAGAGAGACAGAGACATTGACAGACAACCATTCACTCTCACACAAATTATTATTTTTCATAATAAATAATAATAATAATAATAATAATAATAATAATAATACATTCTATATATAGCACTTTTCAGGGCACTCAAAGACACTTCACATTGTATTATTCATTCACTCCACACTCGGTGGTGATAAGATACTAGTTCAGTTTTATGACATTAACACAAAAAACAGCAAGTGTGATTGAAAAAAAAAGGAAACATTTTGTTGTTGAAATATACAATCAAAATTGCCAATTTGAATTCCTGACATGGAAGAAAAAAAAATTAACATAAAAAGGTATTAAAAAAAAGTATGTTTTAGTCTTTAATGAGTACAAATGCAGATCCATTCTCTGATTTAGAACACCACAAATAACAAACAGGAACTTTAAACACATACTTTGACAAAACAGTTCAGCCTCCCACCCAAATCTGAGGACTCAAAAGAAAACGATTTTTGAATGACTGTAAAAATAGTTGAAAATAACAAAAATCTTGAGCAGAAAAAAAATCTTGAGCAAAAAACTGAGCAGTACAGTTGACCTTTACATTAGACCAATCTCATCTCTTTATTTAACACTTTGTTTTCAGTTTAGTTTCGTTTTTTTCCTTTACGTTCACTCGTGGACGCTCTCTAAATACCCATTGAACTCCCGGTGACCGCGCTGTGAGCTGCAGGAGTTATACAAATACACTCAACAAGAGAGACACTTTCACGTCACTTCACAGGCTGTATCATGACCATCCCTCAGTGTTATTCTCCTGTCTCTTCTACTTCCGACAAACTATAAAGCACGTGTTCTTTATGGAGGCTCCAGGACGAGCAGATCCCGGTGGACCAGCAAATCTCATCATCTCCCCCCGTACGTCCACGTCCCGCCACCGGAGCCGTCCATTAGGGGCAGAGGAGGGGCCCCACACACCCACCCGCACCCTGAGCCCTCCCCCGGCCCCTGGAGGAGACGGAGGGACCAGGCTGCACTCTTCACTGTGAGCGGGACGGGACGGAGCAGACATGGACCCTTTGAACGTGCTGCTGCTGCTGGCCACGCTGCTGTGCGTCTTCAGAGGTGAGACGTGCGCGTTCTCTGTGTTTTATCATTGACTTGAGAAACAGGGCATTTGTTGCAGAGTCTGGAATATTTTAAAGTGCTGGTTGCAGTGATTTTTGCTCAGTGTTTTTGTCTTTGCTGCTCTGAGGGGTGAGTGTGCTCCACACTTGTGCAGGGGACATACTGAACCTTTTTTATATGTGCCTGTGTGTTTTGTTTTGTCTAGTTTAGTTTTGCTGGAGTGACACTAAACTACTGCTTATGGCTGATGGGACAAACTTTATTGAAGTCGAATAATGCTGCTTGCTTGGTGGATGTTTATTATCAGACAAAAGCAGTTTTCCTGCAGCATTTTAAAATAAACCAATTTGAATCTAATTCTTAGCCAAACCTTTACTTCTCAAAGCTCCCAGAATTCCATTTTCAATTCGATAATGAAACGTGCATTATGAAACTTTCCACAGTATGGTATAAACTTGTCTATATTTCATTTATCAAGTTAAAGTTTCCCAAAAAGTTCATAGAGTGAGCCTTTCTACAGATCTGACATGTAAGGCTTGGTGGAGCCACCTGCTTGTTTCTCTTGGGTGGAATGTAACTAATTACGAAAAAAAGTCACTTTTTGTGTAGCTTTTTGAACCTGTACATGTACTTGTAATCGAGTATGATTGTATTATGTGACTGTAATGACTTGAAATGACATTTAACATCAGTGAGTACTGAGTACAGCGCCCCCGGCTGTGCCTGCTCTTCTTTACATCCACAACACAAAAACATGCTCTGATTGGCCACAACTCAAAGAATACACAGACTGTGCTTTAAAACAACAACTTTTTTCAGCTTTTAACTGTTAAATTAATGTAATCAAGTTTTGTATTAACGACTGATTGTTTTGAAACCATGTTAAAAAGTAACTAGTGCTCTACTAATATTTTTTATGCATGCTTTTTACTAAAGTACATTTCTGGATGCACTAGTTGTACTAGTAAGTACAACAGAACTCACTGATATGGAGATTCATGTCACTCTGTACAACAAAGCAATAATCTCCATGGAGACAAGCAGGCAGCAAAGAAAAGTTCCTTAGTGCATCATGAAAATATAAACGATTAGAAATCAGTGCAGTGAACTTCTTGAAGTTGCTAAAGGAGACATATTGTTCAAAATAAACTTTATTGCACTTTTAACCTTGTAACAACAGTTTCTGTACTCAGAGGAGTCTTTAGATTGATGCGTGTTTGAGTTAACCATGTGTTGTTCTGCAACTGAGGCTCCAGTTCTCATAAATTGTCAGTGTTCACCTACCCCCTTTCCCCGCCCACATCCTGTACTTAGTTGTGATTATCTGATAAATGAAGACTCTGAGTAACACGTGGAGTTCTACAGTGTTCAGTAGGCACTTAACGAAACAAAACAAAAAAAGGAACAAAATAAAAACATCTAAAGGACAATCTGCTGCTTGTTACAGTGAAATGTCACGATGAAGTTCTACAGTTTCGAACAGGAAGTCAATGGACCTGTTTCTATTATTAAGCTGTTTTAAATCAATATTGTGATTTACAAAGAACAAAATGTAAAACAATGATACTTACTTATGTTTTTGACACAATAAATTCAGTTAAGTTATGCGTTAATTTACGAGTCCAACTGTGAAAAAAGGAACAGGGCTGACTTTCACTGTCACTGACTTTCACTGTCTTAAAAATGTGAAACACAGAACCAGTGCTAGAACTGTTTGCAGTATTTCTCATTTACTTAATGTATTCTGAGCAGACACAACAAAGCCTCGAGCACAGTTCAGCAGTAGTTTACAGTAAGCTAACAAACACGTGCACTTCCTGCTATGTCGAAACCATGACCTTCTGACTGTGAGGTGAGAGTGCTTGCCATCTTTCTGTTCTTGTGATCCATTTATGCTCTTGCCATATTAATTATTGCCTTAGTCAATATTGTGATACTCATATTTCTGCTGTATATTGTGCAGCTTTACATTCTTTATGTTCCATGTGGTCTTATGGTGCCTTCCAGGCAACTGGTAACAAAGTATTTCCCGCCTCCGACTTCAAAAAATTCCACGTAAACAATGTAAACATTAGCTACAGGTTCAATCTAAAAAGAATGTTGGAGACCTCCGTTTTATGTTTACATTCGTTTAGCCTATGGTTTAGCATTAGCCACATTGATATATATGAGTTTATTCAGTTGGAACGCTCTGAAGTTGGAGCTCGTAATGTTCAAGTGGGAAATAACCCTCTTCCCAGGTCTCTGGAGCGCAGTTTAGCATAAAGCTCAAGATCATTCTAAAACTATTCAGGAAATATCCACTTTTGAGGTTTCTCAGTATCAGTACTTGTTCAAATGAGTATCTAGTTTCAATAAGTAGATTCACTATCGATTAGTATCTGATTTTCGATAGTACCTCTACGTCCTACAGGAGACATTCACTTACCATCTGAATAAGTATCAGGATTTACCATACCATAGCTCCATTGTAAGACTTTATAACGTCAGAGGTCAGAACCCCAAGGAGACTGGACTATTTTTGTACCATTACATCACACTTTACTGTTACACAGACAGTTTTTGTGCAGGTTTTGTATTGTTCTAGTTCATTTATGCGGCACTTTCTACTGTTTTTAAACGCTGCTTAGTACAACCAGCCATAGCTCATGTCACTGTTCATTTTATCCTTCACAAAACACCACACAGAAGACATTGAATATTGAGCCAATGCACTAAAATGCTTTTGTTCAGACTTCTGTTCACTTCTGACCAAGCTGCCACCATATTCTGTATCTGTTTACCCACCTGCGTGTTTGCACTAATGGTTTTGTAGCATGTGAAGCTCTTCTTTTATATGTGAGACCTAGTGATTGTGAAGAACAGTCAAACATTCTCCTGCCATGGCCATTTAGACAAAAACCCTGCAGCAGAGAGGGGTGCTGAGTGTGCTACATCATGTCTTTCTCCATGTTAACTGACTGAGAGCCCTCGCTGGTCATTGGAGGACCATTTTCACACTGTGGCTGTGGTGTCCTGTGGTCCCTGGTCCTGTGATAGGTGGGGCATCTCTAGGCCTGACCAATCTTGTGCCAGCCCTGTAACCCCGCCCCTATTGAAGGATATTCTTCACAACTTTTTGGGGACAATGTCTCCTTTAAGGCCCGTGCAGGCAGGACAAGGTGAGCAGCAGACAGTGTGGTCTTGCTCTGATTCCCAGAGGAGTCTCTCTTGGTCCTTATGTTATTATTGCAGTAGTGTCATACTGTGCTCTGTGTGCACGGGCCTTCAGTCTGTCCGGCACTCTGGAGTCTGTGTCCGACTGTGTGTGTTTGAGACACTTTCATTTCTCATTTGATTTTGTGCAGGCTGTTTGTTTCTAATAGGCCTCTGTAACCTGCTTTTTCAGATTTTCGATTGAACTCTTTTTGTTAACGTTTTAGTTTAGGTTTGCCTTTTGTGTACATACTTTAGATCTTTTGCGTTTCTATTCATCTTTTTACTTTATCAGCTTTCTTTTACCCATTTACATATTGGTTCTTGTTACTTTCCGAAACATTTCCAAAGCTGATTGTAACAAACACTTTGTTCTTGTAATTGAGTAACAATTTGTATTTGTAACAGTTCTGAAGCCGCGTGGTTGTTATTAGAAACCCTATTTATGTTTCATTAGTGCAGTTATGTAACTGGACTCCTTAAATATTTGACATTAGGTCTGGGGACGGGACTTTGACCCAGTTTCCAAACATGCCCCAAAGCCCTAACCTGAACCTGATTGTGAAACTTCATCAAAATAAAAATCAAATGCTTGCACAGCGACCAATACAAAGAGGCGGTCGTCTGACATAACTGCTCTGCCCAGAGCAAAGGTAGAATATTGTCTTGCTGGATTGTTGTTGGGAGGAAACAAGTTCATTGGTTATTGGCTACTTATCAGTTATTGGAATACTAATTTAGTCATCAAATAATCGTTTATGGAACTATACCCAGACTCCAGAACAGGCCAAAAAAAGTGTTTTTGGAGTTTCTGGAGATCAATTAATCAAAAGCAGAATTGATTTCCAAAATAATAGTTTGTTTTGGCCCTGGAGTGTTGTGAGGTTTGAGTTTTCAAACTCACAACACCCCATCTTGTACGTTATTAATACTTGATAACAAGGTTAGAATTAGGGTTAGAAACTGCAGGTTTGCTACACATCAATTTAGACCAAAACGATATTGTTTTATTGTGGAAGCATGTCAGTGTCCTGTGGAGTCATGTCAGACTCCTCTGACTGACAGAGGAGTCTGACTCCTCTCCCTCCTCTTCTCGACGGATATCGATGGGAGCGGTTCCAGATGTGTAGAAGTGCACGTTCTAACCAGGTTAAAGCTCAAATGTGTCCAGAGCACTGAACTAAAAGAAGAATCCCACTGTTGTTTTGTGGAGAAACTTTTGTTAAAGCTGCACTGTGTGACGAAGGAGGCAAAACTAGCTTGTCTCAATGTTTATGCTTTGTCTGGAACGTTCCATGGTGTTTTTCACAGGTGTTTTTATTGCTCAAAAACACATTCTTACTGTGTCACCTGCTGGTTCAATGCCATACTTTGGAAAATTCCAAGCAAAACACTTACATCTCCATGGAGACAAGCATCCAATGCACCTTAATGTAGATTGAACTTTCAATGTGTGATTCATCTTGATTTTACTTTATTTACAACATTTTGACAATACTCTTCCCACAAGTAAGTCACACATTACGAGAAGTTAGTGACTCTTGTTCTTGACCATGTTCTTCTATCTATCAGATTCCATTAGCCTTAATTTGCACGTTTTGCTCGTCTTTTGCCCGTCTTTGGACAATAATAAGTTACGTAACGCGGGCTGACCCTTCACGGTGACCCTCTCTCCAAACGTGTTACCCCACACTCCCATTGGACATTTGCTGAGAGGGAGGAGGGGCACCAAATACATTGTAGAGCCCCTGAAACTTAGCCCCCCGAACTTAAACTCATCTGGAAAAGTGTTCTGACCTGGGGCTGCAGAGGGACGAAGCATTTACAACAACAATCCTTCTAAGCCAGTGTTTTTCAATCTTTTGAGTTGCGGTACACTTTTCTGACTGAAAAGATACCATGGCACAAAGACATTAACAAATCAGACCTTCTAAGTAAAAGAAATGTGGTATGTAGAGTGGCAAATAATGTCTGTGCCACTGTCTGATTCTTTCAATGTGAAAATGGAGATTGTTGCTTACATTTTTGGTACAAAAGTTTGCTGAGCACACTCTGATGTTGTAAAGTATTCAAATAAACCCATATGTGATTCTGTTAACTCAAATTGGACATTTTTTCAAGGCACACCTGACAATCCCTCAAGGCACACTAGTGTTCCCTGGCACACTGGTTGGAAATCAAGGTTCTAAGCTATACTTTTGTTCGTTCTGATCTTTTGTCTTTTACGTGTATCTATCTTTCTCAGGCATGAAGCAAAGCTAGGAGAGAGAAACAGTCCCACATAAAACCGGAGACGATCTTATCGGGCCAAATGTTAAAATATTGAGTCTTGAAAAATATCTCTGATGAATCTCCAGCTTTGGTCAGAGCCTTCTGGAGTTTGTGTTTTATAGAGACCAAACTACTCACAATTGTGTCCTCCTTTGTGTTGATTGGAGCTACTTATCCATAGTTTAGTCTGTGTTAGACCTGGTTTAGCTCTAATAGTCCAGGTTTAGATCTAGTGATTCACAAAAATGTGTGAACCACTGGCTAAGGTTAAATGTGGGGTTGATTGATTCCAGCATGTTTGAGTTAATCCTGCCTCGTCCTGCAACAGAGGCTCGAGTGCTCCGACAATTCCTCAAGAGTATTTTAATCTCATCATCGAGAAAAAACATTGAGATGTACAGTTTTGTCAGTGATGTTTCTAGAGCAGCCTTTGCCAGGAAACATTACATTGATTTATTGATTGGATTGGATTCACGATAATTAAATAGAAGTGCGATATATTGCTACATCAAAATATCACAATAAACCATAATATTGAAACTACTTTATGACACCGACACTAACTTTAAAGCCGCAGAATCCCAGTAAACTCTTTTCTACATGTGAAATATCTTTGACAAACACGAACCGCATCAAATACAAAGCAGAATACACTATGATCATTAGTTAGCTTGTCATGTGTTATGTCATTAAAAAAGATTTATTTGACTCTCCAAAGCTGAGATCTTATTCTTCTACATAAAGATAACAAAAAATGTTCTCTATTGCAAACAAAATGTACACACGATAAATACTGAGCCCCAAAAATATTGTTACGGCAATTATTTATGGAAGCCGATGTAGTCATTATCGTGACAGACCTAATCTGGACCGTTCATATCTGTCACAACAGAGATTTACCAAATATTTAAGGTGAGACACTACAGGCAAAACCCATTTATTGTCAGGAGCTTAGTGCCTCCTCCCTCCTGTGTGTGTGTGTTTCCTCCTCCCCTCCTGTGGTGTCCTTGTTTGGAGCTTCCTGGGCATGACTGATTGGCACACCTGGAACCCATCTGCAATCAAGCATACACCCTCTGCAGTACAAAAGCTTGGCTCATTCATCCACACCCTGCCAGATCGTTCAGTCTACTTCCGTGGTGAACTCCTTGGCTTTTTTGTATCTCGTGAGTTGTCTCTTGTGGATTTTTGCTTACCAAGGACTTTTTTCCCTCCAGCCTGCTCCTGCCTGCTATCCTGGTTCTCACCTGTGCTCCTCGGTCCTTCCCGCTCCTGCCTGCTGTCCTGGTACTCACCCGTGCTTCCTGGTCCAGCCTACTCCCCCTCAGCCAACTCTCAATAAATAATTCTGTATTGATCCATATCTCTGGTCTGCTTCATTGGGTCCGCCTGTCGTTACCTCCTAACAGAACGATCTGGCCAAACAATGGACCCAGCAGATCCAGATGCGCTACAGAAAATGATCGCCACTCAGGGGAATCTCCTCGGCCAACACCACACATCGTTGCAGGAGTTGAAGGAATCTAATCAGTCTCTCGGAGCCCAAGTCACAAATCTAACCAGGTTGGTGGAGCACATTTCTCGTCAATTATCTGCCCAGTCTGTCTGCCAGCCCACACACCCTACTCCTGCTGTCTCCTCGGCTGTGAATCCTCCCCGTGAAACTCCTGTTCCTCATCCTGAGCCATATAACGGGGACCTGGGTAAAAGTAAAGGCTTCCTCTTACAATGTGCCACCGTCTTCACCTGCCAACCTCTGACATTTTCTACAGACCATTCCAAGGTAGCTTTTGTTACTGGATTGTTGCGTGGAAGAGCACTTGATTGGGCTGAAGCTATGTTGGGTGGTAGAGGCGTTGAAGATATCAGTTATTCTGAATTCATTGATGACTTCAAAAGAGTTTTTGCACACCCTGATTGTGAGGCTAATGCTGCTAAGGGGCTTCTAGATCTCCACCAGGGGAACAAGAGTGTGGCTAATTACGCTATTAAGTTTCGGATCTTGGCCGAAGAGTCTGGGTGGAACGAGGCAGCATTAAAGGGTGTATATTGGCGGGGTTTAAATGACACCTTGAAAGATGAGTTGTCTCTTCGTGATGACCCTGGTTCTTTGGAGGAACTAATCTCTCTCTCTATCCGCTTTGACAACAGACTGCGAGAGCGCAAACGTGAGAGGGTGTCCCGTACAACTTCTTCTCCTACGCCTCGTTCCTTGCCTCCAGCCCTAGTCCAGCCTGCCACCAATTTACCCGCGTGGCCTTCCACCTCTCAATCCCCTGACATTCCTATGCAAATTGGCGGACCAGATTGACAGTTGAGGATATGTCCCGGAGAATTCGAGCAGGCGAGTGTTTGTACTGCGGTCAGGGAGGCCATTTCCTCAATCAATGTCCAGTTCGTCCAAAAGACCCCGCTCATCAGTAAATATGGGGGTACTGATGGGCAAGGTATCTAAAATCCCCAATGACCCACCTAGACTCCTGTTACCTGCTACCCTCTGTCATAACCACCAGTCACTTCCTCTTCAAGCCCTAATATAGACTCGGGGCTGAGCAAAACTTCATGGACTCTACTTTAATTTTACAAGCAGGGATCTCCACTGAACCTCTTCCAGAACCAGTCCAGGTCAGTGCTTTAAATGGTTCTTTTTCTTGCTCAAATCACTCACCATACTGTTCCTCCATTTGATTTTGTCTGGTAACCATCATGAAGACATTCGCTTTCTTTGTTTTTTCTGCACCCCAGACTCCAATTGTTTTAGGCTACCCTGGCTCAAGATTCATAACCCTGTTGTTGACTGGTCTCTTAATAAAATCATTAGTTGGAGTTTGTTTTGCCATCAGTCTTGTTTGCAGTCAGCTCTCCCTTCATCAGGGAGGTTTTACCTCAACAGCCTGTGACCGCTCCAGATCTGACTGCAGTTCCATTGGAATACCATGACCTGGGGGAGGTCTTTAGTAAGGAGAAGGCACTGTCTTTGCCGCCGCATAGACCCTATGACTGTGCAATAGACCTCCTTCCAGGAGCCACTCTTCCTCCTGCTCGCCTCTACAACCTGTCCCGACCTGAGAGAGAGGCCATGGAGACATATATAAAGAACTCTCTCGCAGCAGGTATAAGCCGCCCATCTTCCTCTCCTGTCGGTGCCGGGTTTTTCTTTGTTTCTAAGAAAGACATGACTTTAAGACCATGCATAGATTACAGAGGTTTGAACAATATTACAGTTAAGAACAAATACCCCTTGCCTCTGATCTCCTCCGCCTTTGAGCCATTGCAGGGTGCCACCATCTTCACCAAACTGGATTTGCGAAATGCGTACCATCTTGTTAGAATCAAGGAAGGTGACGAATGGAAGACGGCATTCAACACGCCCTTGGGACATTTTGAATACTGTGTCATGCCATTTGGACTCACCAATGCTCCTGCAGTGTTCCAAGCTCTGGTAAACGACGTCCTTCGGGACTTTCTTAATCGTTTTGTTTTTGTCTACCTGGACGATATCCTTATATTTTCCAGAGACCCGCTTGAACATCGCCTTCATGTCCGCCTAGTCCTGCAAAGACTATTAGAAAATAAACTGTTTGTGAAGGCAGAGAAATGTGAATTCCACGTCAGCTCCATCTCCTTTCTGGGTTTTATCATTGACAGTGGACAAGTTAAAGCAGATCCCGTGAAGATCAAGGCGGTCTCTGATTGGCCTCCTCCTTCCAATAGGAAACAACTGCAAAGATTCCTTGGCTTTGCCAACTTTTACAGACGGTTCATTAGAGATTACAGCAAGGTTGCCCTACCCCTCACCAGACTCACATCTGCAAAACTCCCATTTCAGTGGACTGCGAAGCAGATTTCGCTTTAATAAGCTCAAGAGGTTATTCACTACAGCACCGGTATTGACCCAACCTGATCCGTCCAAACAGTTTATTGTTGAGGTTGACGCCTCGGATGTAGGAGTTGGCGCAGTTCTCTCCCAGCGTTCTGACACAGATTCTCGTCTCCACCCTTGTGCCTTCTTTTCCAGGAGGTTGGCTCCTGCCGAGTGCAACTACGATGTGGGCAATAGAGAACTTCTGGCAGTAAAGCTTGCACTAGAGGAGTGGAGGCATTGGCTAGAAGGAGCAGAACAACCCTTCGTGGTATGGACGGACCACAAGAATCTAGCCTATATTCAATCAGCAAAGAGATTAAACTCTCGGCAAGCCAGGTGGGCCTTGTTCTTTGGGAGGTTCCAGTTTACCATCACTTACCGTCCAGGTTCAAAGAACGTTAAGCCCAATGCACTGTCCCGTCAGTTTGACCCATCTGAGCAGTCAAATTCAGAGACTATTCTTCCTAGTAACTGTGTCCTTGGTTCTCTCCACTGGCAGGTAGAAGCAAATGTAAAGAAAGCGCAGGAGGCTGAGCCTGATCCGGGAGGTGGGCCGTCCAATAGACTCTATGTTCCATCATCTGTACGCAGTGAGGTCTTACAATGGTCGCACAACTCCAAATTTGCATGCCATCCAGGTATAAATCGCACCTTGTCTAGTCTCCGGCGTAATTTCTGGTGGCCAACTATGGAGGCAGACACTCGGAGTTTCGTGTCTGCCTGCACAGTATGTTCCCAGAATAAATCCTCCCATGCTTCCCCCTCTGGTCATCTGAGACCTTTACCCATTGCCAACCGCCCCTGGTCACACATTGCAGTAGATTTTGTGACAGGCCTTCCCCTCTCAAATGGGCAATCTGTCATTCTGACAATCGTTGACAGATTTTCTAAGGCTGCTCACTTTGTAGCCCTCCCTAAATTACCCTCAGCTCGTGAAACCGCAGACCTCATGGTGGAACATGTTTTTCGTCTCCATGGCATCCCAGCTGATATCGTTTCTGACCGAGGCCCCCAATTCATCTCCCAGGTTTGGAAAGCATTCTGTCAATCTCTGGGTACCACTGTCAGTCTATCTTCAGGTTTCCATCCACAGACAAACGGTCAGACTGAAAGAACCAATCAAGACCTGGAGTCTGCTCTCCGCTGTGTGGCCGGTCGCAACCCCTCATCCTGGAGTTCACACTTACCTTGGGTGAAATGCAGCACATAACTCTCTAACCTCCTCCGCTATGGGTCTCTCCCCTTTTCAGTCCTCCCTGGGCTACCAACCGCCACTCCTTTCTATGGAGGAGATTGAGGTCTCCGTGCCTTCGGTCCAGGTCCATATGCGGAGGTGTCGTAAGATCTGGAGGGAGACCAGGAAGGCCCTGTTACGGACTTCTTCCCAGTGCAAGACCCTTGCTGACCGCCATCGCCGTCCAGCACCAAAGTACGCCCCAGGTCAGAAAGTCTGGTTATCTTCCAAAAATATCCCTTTGAAGGCTGTTTCTAAAAAACTGTCACCTCGTTTCATTGGACCATATGAAATAGAAAGAATCATTAATCCGGTTTCTGTCCGTCTCAAACTTCCTCAAGCTCTCCGTGTCCATCCTACTTTTCACGTATCCCAAGTTAATCCGGTACGATCCAGTTCTATGTGCCCTCCAACCGAGACCCCAACAACCCCCCAAAATGTTTACGACCAACCAGCTTAAACTTTGCGGCGGATCTTGGATGTCCTTATGCGTTGGCGTGGGCTCCAGTACCTTGTCGATTGGGAGGGGTATGGTCCTGAGGAGCGGTCGTGGATTGGTCGTGCCCTGATCCTGGACCCTGACCTGTTGCGGGAGTTTCATCGTGCTCACCCTGAGAAGCCTGGTGGTGCGCCAAGGGGCGCCCGTTGAGGGGGGGGGGGTACTGTCAGGAGCTTAGTGCCTCCTCCCTCCTGTGTGTGTGTGTTTCCTCCTCCCCTCCTGTGGTGTCCTTGTTTGGAGCTTCCTGGGCATGACTGATTGGCACACCTGGAACCCATCTGCAATCAAGCATACACCCTCTGCAGTACAAAAGCTTGGCTCATTCATCCACACCCTGCCAGATCGTTCAGTCTACTTCCGTGGTGAACTCCTTGGCTTTTTGTATCTTCCTCGTTAGTTGTCTCTTGTGGATTTTGCTTACCAAGGACTTTTTTCCCTCCAGCCTGCTCCTGCCTGCTATCCTGGTTCTCACCTGTGCTCCTCGGTCCTTCCCGCTCCTGCCTGCTGTCCTGGTACTCACCCGTGCTTCCTGGTCCAGCCTACTCCCCCTCAGCCAACTCTCAATAAATAATTCTGTATTGATCCATATCTCTGGTCTGCTTCATTGGGTCCGCCTGTCGTTACCTCCTAACATTTATGTTTGTTTTTTCTCTGGGACATTGTAACTTCAAAGGCTGTTTTCTAAAATGCATTTTTCTCCCTTTGGACATAAAGATCATCACTTAAAGTACCACCTACACACCAAACTTTACAATCTTGGACTCAACAAGATTTTGACAAAACTTAAAGAAGGATTTTTGGATATCTAATTTTTGATTTTAAGTTTTGATTTTAAGTTTTAAGACCAAAATATTTGCCAAAATTTGAATTTTTAGGGCAATCTTCAGTCCATTCTAATTTACTTAAAAACTAAATAGAAAATCCAAAATCCCCTCCATAAAGATTTTTGTTACTACTGTGTGTACAAAATGAACCAAGAAATTAAAACCTGGTTCTGTCTATTTTTCAGATTTATTTGTGTCAAATATGTGTATTGGCTGTTTTTAAACATAAAATGCTTCATTTATACATAATGAAAAACTTGTAATATATTTTTTCTTACATTTATATGAATAAACTACAGGAGACTTTACAATTGATATCTTTAAATTAAAAATGTTTTCCTCTTCACCTGCAGTGTCTCACCTTAGATGTAGAAAACAGTTTTGTGCCTTCCCTTTAAGAGGATTAGAATAATGATGATGCAGAGGCGTTAGTGCAGTGTGGAGATGTTGCCAAAAATGCTCTGTAAATCAACAGTGTTAAAAGAGGAGCAGTTCTTTGATACACACCACATGCTCCGACAATACAGCTGATCATCACTGGGCCGGGGATGACGGGAGGGCACCTGGTTCAATTACTCCTGACTGAAAGGACATCCGGTAATACTCAAACTCCAAAATCACCATGAGATGTTATTGTGGAAAATGTAGCTGTTCAAATGTCCACGTTATGACTCGATTTAAAGTGCGTATGACAACGATTTTCTAATTTTGATTTTATTTGGTGTATTAATACCTATTGTACATACAATTCTAGCTTTACACGAATCAAGTTGTAGTTTGTGGAGAAAAGTTGAAAAATCTGTTGAAAATTACAGGAAGGAAACAACTGATGACATCACACTAGGGAGACTCATTCCATCCAAAGTTTATGCATCATTTACTCAAAATAAATAGCTTTTTTTTACCCCTAAAACATTAATTCAACAAAATAAAGGTGTTTATTTATTTTCAAAGATTAAAAATATGTGACATTAGCTTATTAGAGTTTTAGCCCAGTGTACAAAGTCATTTCCTAGTGTAGTAAAACATTTTGCAAAACTTTAAATATATTTATCTTTCCCGTAATCCAGCCTGTCATATGCACTTTAATATCACATAAGGATATTTACATTTCTGTTAACATTTTTGTGTTAATACGAATTAAAGGTGCTGTGCCTGATTTTTACTGTCTGACAATGCAAAACATAACTAGTTTATTTGAAACTCTTTGCAACAGTCCACATTCCTCTCTTTCCTAATGCATTCTAAGCATCCTAATTATTCACTGCGATAAGTGAATCCCGTGGCACTTTGTTTGAACGACCGGGACTGGAGTCTAATTGTCTCTTTCTGCGGTGCACACTTTGTGATTCGAACATGACTCCAGCAACAAACTTCAACTAGAGAAGCCTGAGAGTGACTAAAGCGACTGAAAATCTGAGGAAAATAAGGCAAAAAAAATAGTGTAGTGTGTCCTCAGTTTAAGACCGTGTTTACATTTCAGGTGTTTACATGAAGTAGAGCTGCAACGATTTATCGACTGATTGTGACTAGTCGACTATAAAAATGAATCGACTGAAATAAATGATAATTGTAATCATTAACTGGACTATACAGACTTTATAACACATGTAAAGAGACCTTTTATAACAAAGGCTGTAACGTTATTACATCCAAATGAAATCGATTATTGCTGATTTTTTCATCAATAATACACTTTATTTATAATTATATTCTCTATCTAGAAACCTACAGTCACCATATTTCAACCTTTTATTTGGTTGATGTATTTAAATGTATTTTAAAATTTTACAAATACAATAGGAATAATCGTTTGTTCGTGACTTGTTTGCGTGTGGTAGACTGGGTTTGGATCAAATAAAGCATGCTGTTTAGATTTTATACAGACTGAAGGATTGAAAGTGCTGGACAAATCACACACAATAGGAATTCACCGCATTTAGAGAGGAGGAGCATTAGTTAAGTGAATGGGTGCTTGTTCTGAGTGCTGCGAAAGGAACGTCAAACTATGTCTGAATATTGCTGAAGAAAGACAAAACGCAGCTTGTTTCCTCCGGAATCTATTTTACTGTAAGTATTTTTCTGGGATGTAATATAACCTCCCTGGAGTCATGCCATGTCCCAGCCTGTTTTAAGTCGTCCATCATCGCTCCTGTCCCCAAGAAGCCCCGGATCACTGGGCTTAAAGACTTCAGGTCTGTGGAGCTGACGCCTGTCGTCATGAAGTCATTTTAGCGCCTGGTCCTGCCCCATCTCAAGTCCTTCACCTTCTCCGCCCTGGACCCACTGCAGTTCACCTACAGAGCCAACAGATCTGTAGGCGACTGGGGAAGAATGTCTCAGACACTCGGACCATCAGCACAGGAACTCCACAGGGCTGTGTACTTTCTCCTCTGCTCTTCTCCCTGTGACACCAGCTGCTGTACCTCCAGCCACGACTCTGTAAAACTGATTAAGTTTGAGACGACACCACCCTCATCGGACTCATCTCGGACGGCAAGGGAGGAGGGAGGTGGACCGGCTGGTGTCCTGGTGCAGCGACAACAACCTGGAGCTCAACGCCCAGAAGACAGTGGAGATGATCGGAAACAGTTTCGGAAGTCCAACCCCCGGAAAGCTGCTGGACCAGACGGTGTCTCCCCCGCCACCCTGAGACACTGTGCGGACGAGCTGACTCCTGTCTTCACAGACATTTTTAACACCTCCCTGGAGTCATGCCATGTCCCAGCCTGCTTCAAGTCGTCCATCATCGTCCCTGTTCCCAAGAAGCCCCGGATCACTGGACTTAATGACTTCAGGCCTGTGGCGCTGACGCGTGTCGTCATGAAGTCCTTTGAGCGCCTGGTCCTGCCCCATCTCAAGTCCTTCACCTCCTCGCCCTGGACCCACTGCAGTTCGCCTACAGAGCCAACAGATCTGTAGACGACGCCATCAACCTGGCCCTCCACTTCATCCTGAAGCATCTGGACTCCCCGGGAACCTACGCCAGGGTCCTGTTTGTGGACTTCAGCTCTGCATTCAACACCATCATCCCTGCTCTGCTCCAGGACAAGCTCTCTCAGCTCCACGTGCCTGACTCCATCTGCAGGTGGATCACTGACTTCCTGACGGACCGGAGGCAGTGCGTGCGGCTGGGGAAGAATGTCTCAGAGACTCGGACTATCAACACAGGAACTCCACAGGGCTGTGTACTTTCTCCTCTGCTCTTCTCCCTGTACACCAACTGCTGCAACTCCAGCCACGACTCTGTAAAACTGATCAAGTTTGCAGACGACACCACCCTCATCGGACTCATCTCGGACGGCGATGAGTCTGTCTACAGGAGGGAGGTGGACCGGCTGGTGTCCTGGTGCAGCACCAACAACCTGGAGCTCAACGCCCAGAAGACAGTGGAGATGATCGTGGACTTCAGGAAAGTCTCAGCCCCCCTGCCCCCCCTTGCCCTGACAGACTCTCCCATCACCACCGTAGACTCTTTCCGCTTCCTTGGCACCACCATCACTCAGGACCTCAAGTGGGAGCCGACCATCAGCTCCATCATCAAGAAGGCCCAGCAGAGGATGTACTTCCTGCGGCAGCTGAGGAAAGCCAAGCTGCCGGCGCAGATGATGGTGCAGTTCTACACGGCCATCATCGAGTCCATCCTCACCTCCTCCATCACCGTGTGGTACGCTGGAGCCACAGCCAGGGACAAACAGAGACTACAGCGCATTGTGCGCTCTGCTGAGAAGGTGATCGGCTGCAGCCTTCCATCTGTCCAGGACCTGTACGTCTCAGGACTCGGGACGAGCAGGTCGGATCACAGCTGACCCTTCTCACCCTGGACATGGACTATTTGAGCCACTCCCCTCGGGCAGGAGGCTACGGTCCATCCGGACCAGAACCTCCCGACACAAGAACAGTTTCTTTCCCTCTGCCGTTGGACTCATGAACACTTTGTAACACCTGTCACTTCAACAATAATACTATTTAAGAACAATCTATTTGCACTACTCATTTGCACATTGCATCTGCCAACTGTACATTCTGTATATAGTCTATCTTAGTCTATTTTATTCTTAATTTTATGCATGCCTTTTTATATATTTTTTATATTTTATCCTTTGCTTTATGTTGCACCTACGCCGAAGCAAGTTCCTATGTTTGTGAATTTCACTGACAATGGCAATAAACAGTTTCTGATTCTGATTCTGATTCTGATTCTGATTCTTCAGGAAAGTCTCAGCCCCCCTGCCCCCCCTCGCCCTGACAGACTCTCCCATCACCACCGTGGACTCTTTCCTCTTCCGCGGCACCACCATCACTCAGGACCTCAAGTGGGAGCCAACCATCAGCTCCATCATCAGTCAGGCCCAGCAGAGGATGTACTTCCTGCTGCAGCTGAGGAAAGACAAGCTGCAGCAGATGATGGAGCAGTTCTACACGGCCATCATCGAGCCCATCCTCACCTCCTCCATCACCGTGTGATGATACCAGCGGATGAGTCTGGTCGGCATTTGAGTCAATTCGATTTCTAGGGCGGAGCAAACCCGAGCGAACAGGAAGCGGAGTAAACCAATCAGAATTATCACTGTGTAGTGGTCACGCATTTTTAGTGTCTGAATGTCCAACAGGTAGTGCACCTGGTAGTGCACAGGTAGTGCACCAAAAAGTAGTGCACTCAAAATTTCCCACAATGCATCTTGAAAAGTAGTGTCCAGCGCTGGTTACTAGACCGGTCAAAATTAACCACAATGCATTGCGAGGGTCGGAAAAAACTTCATCGGACTGAATGAAAGCTGAAAGAGGAGCTGTTTAAACGAACTGTTGAGCCGAGATTATGAACAAAACATTTTAAATGAACTGTTAGAGGCAGAGTTGCTGGCGTTAGCCACTTACATTAGCTTGAGCAGTGAATAGATCACAAATCTCTGGTAAAAAGTTGAATAATCCAGTCCATTTGATGTTTCACATGTGATCCATGATCAATAAAACTTGTATGATGATTATTAGTCCATAAATATGTGCGTGTCAGGCGGATTTGATCCATATTCATTACAGAAATCAATTTCTGTCGGAGTTTTGCTGACTTTTTTTTCTCCCAAACGCCAGAGACATGTGACCCGCTTTGAGGAGAAAGTAGTGCGCTGTGTGTCCTAATCGCTCCAGGACTGGGGCACTATTTATGCACTGAACAGGGCAGGACTGTGTGGTGACTGAGGGGTTAGAGAAGAGAGAGAGTGGGACATTCAGACACAGCCTTTGAGAATACCTGGTGCTGTAGCCAACTCTGCTACCTCTGCCGCTCTAGAGTGACGCTGTTTGTATCACTGAAATAAACCAATCTGATTGCTCGGTACGTTTTGGAGTTGACTGGAGGCACGGTGGAGGGCAGGGCGACCAGACTGATACATCGTGTATAAATAACACATAGATATATCATTCTGGACTTGCCAGGCAACAGGTTTGCACTATTGTTCTGACCTCATGTTCTTGAATATATATTGTATTTAATTTTTATTTTACATATATTTTATTTTGCATTCCCCTATTTTAACAGTCTATACTTTTTAGCTTAGTATTATTGTTATACATTGCTCTATGTTGCACTTACCGGCAAAGCAAATTCGTAGTTTGTGCACCAACAAAAAAACCTCTCTGATTCTTCTGATCTTTCTGATTCAGATGTGATTTATTATTTTGTCTTCTGCTTGATTGCCTGAATAATCTTGCCCTGGGCCTCACTCTCTTACATTTCTGTGTGTTTTGTGCAGATTCGGTGCAGGGCCCAAACGAGCGGCGCCTGTACTCTGACCTGATGAGGAACTACAACATTCTGGGGCGGCCGGTGCAGAACGACTCTGAGACTCTCATCGTGGAGTTTGGCCTCTCCCTCATGCAGATCATGGACGTGGTCAGTCTCAACAACAGTCCTTCTAAAAAGAGAACAGAATAAATACCAGTGTTACTCAGGTTTTAGTGGTCTGACAGTGTGTAGGCATGTTTCCACTGGTCCACTTTGGAGTGGATTGGTACAGTGTGAACGTGTCTCTAGTGTCTTAGGTGAACTGTACCGGCCCGTTAAGGTCATCAAATTTCTTTGCCAGATCGCTTCAGATCAGGGGTGTCAAAACTTTTACAATTGAGGGCCACATATTAAAATATGGAAGGAGTGGAGGGCCAAAGACCGGTGGTCAATGCTGCCACTCTGCTGCTCAGTAAGTGTTATTGCACACAGCCGAGCAATTCTTTCAGTTAGTCCATAATAAACTTTTTTGTTTGTTTTAAAACATGACATGGAAAATGTAAGGTATTCAAAAGTATGTTTAAAGGCTAACAACAATATGAAAAATGCAAACATTTTAATCAACCTCAGTCCTTTAAATCAACTTCAGAATCTACTATTAGGTCTGTTTCACACCAAAAAGTTATTTGTTGAGATTGTATTGGCAGAACATTTTAAATTTGGAAGTACTACTGTAATTTATGATATGAATCTTAGTTTTTAATACATTTGATTTTTATTTGATGGTCCTAGACGTGTTTAAAGAAGTCTTGAAACCAGTGAAATATTGCAGGCACAAAGGCAATTAAATCTGACCGGGTCAAAACCACTCAAAGATTAACAGTCTGAATTCAGGTCAATTTAAGGCGGGGCTGGATATTACATTTTTTGTGATGTTCTGCCAATTCAGCAGGAAGCCTGGAGGACCAACAAAAATTGGTCTTAGGAATCAAATGTGGCTTATATGTTTCCATTTCCTCCACAGGACGAGAAGAACCAGGTCTTAACAACCAACATTTGGCTCCAGATGGTAAGAACTATTTTTACTCCACAACCTTGTTAGTTATTTAAATGTATTCATTCATTCACTCTTGCACATTGTGATGGCTGTTGAAGTCCTAATGTGGCTTCTAGACTAAATAATGATTCAATAACAGTCATTCCTTTTTATTTTTTGGAGGGATTACCAAACTTGAAAAATATTTGGTAAAAACAATAGAATAAAATTAAACACAGCTGCTGTCTGCAACCCTTGATCATTTATGTCCTTTAAAGGAGACCTGTGAGCCCCACAAACGTAATAATAACCACAAACGTAATAATAACCACAAACGTAATAGCAATTTCCCACCATAAACGTAATAATCGAATGTCCCACAAACATATTAGGTATTACGTTGGGTACAAATGGGATTGAGAGTATTGATCCATGTGCCACTGATCTTAGATGATGACTGACATGGGCCTCCAAGTTGTGGAGGGAGAGGTTATTGGCCGCTCGTTGGGTGGGACTGTACCCTTTGAGGGATGACAACAACAATCCTATTTCACTTTTTTTCTTTCTTTGTTCTTTTTCTCTTTTGCTCTTTTTATTTTTTTCCTTTTTGTGATTAGTTTTCAACAGCAATGCAGCGCATTTTTGGCACAAAAAAATCCACTTCTGTCGGCTGTAGTGATCAGTATCCATGTGGGAAAGGGGAAACAGAAGTCACAGAGAATAAATAAATAACCAATTAGTCAATTAATCAGTTAATCACACATTATAGGATTTTTGGCCCCATTTTCAATCAGGTGATGGCTACTTCTAATGCATAGATAGTTCAGTTGTCGCTGAAAGCGGGACATGCTTTACTTACTAAAAACACATTTTTAGTAAGTAAAGCACTACTGGAAGCTGACCCAGGGGACTGAAAAATATTGCGTATTTCAACAGAATCAACAAATGAAGCACAAAACTCTTTTAATTTGAGGTGAGAAAAGTTTGATTTAGATTATTCTAAATGATAAATGATCTTTAATGTACCTGGCAGGGGCGGGCAGTTTATGAATATGTATTATGCATTAGCGGTGCAAGTTGGATTGTACATAGATTCACACAGTTTATTTTCATTCACATGGCTTTATAAATGGCTTTGTAAATCTCCATGTTACGCCCATCCATGGTGATATTCATGATCGTTTTGTAACGTTAGCATTGACTTAAAGTTACCTTATAAAAAGTGCTCAGTGCAATTTCGTGGGTGCTTCCAGTTCTTCTGGTTTATCACTGCTAATCATCGGCCCCTTCCAGAGTTTGTAAATGAAACATGGCGTTCCATTTGCCTGGTTCTATCCCATGTCTTATGTATATCTATATATATCTAATGTCTAATATATATCTAATGTATTTCCAATGGGGGAGTTAGCTTTAGCCTCCAAACACAACAAACTATGAAAAACCAGGGCTGTTTTGGTGACTGAAACACATGAACACAAGCGAGTAACACCACAGCCTCGGCAGAAAATATTATCAGCGTAGAAGTGTTTTGTGTACTTTGTTACCATTAAAGATTAGCACTGAAATTAGCATACATGCTAACGACCTCGTAATAAACATTTCTTATTCTGGACAATAATGGACCAAAAACATAGTGGCCGATAGTTTTAAGTGAACTTTGGAAACTTTAGGATGAAGAACATATTAGAAGAGCATATTATCAACAACTTCTTGTTTGCGTTGTCTACAAATGACAAAAATACAGGATTTTTTTATCTGCTGCTCCATCAAAATGAATTAATAGCATATAAAACACAAGCTTGCCCTGGTACATGGCTCACTCCTGGAAGAGTCTATATAAAAAGTTGCATTAGGTTTACTCCCTGTCTGTTAGTGCAGCCAACCTCACAACAGACGTGCACAATTGTACTTCTAAAATCAATACAATCAGCTGATAAATGGGCAGGTTTTCAACAGTTTCCATTATTTTAGATGCGTACAGTCCTTCGGCCATCCGTCTTAGCAAACTGGGCATTCCCTGACGGCACCTGCAAAGGGTCAATGGTTCACTTCTCTGTTTAAATTGTAGTTTTTTCCAGAGCTGCATGTGTTTGACAGGGGTGGAAGAAGTCCTCCATGTTGTTACTTAACCTGTTAAGGCCCATTTATTTCTTTCCATCCTCGCTTAGGGTCTTTTGATTGTAATTTTCTGATTTAAGTATTAAAAGAGTATACTTTGCCCAACATACATGTTCCACACTCCAAATTAAGCACAGTCATTGTCCCACTGGTCGACTACAACTGTGTGAAATTTCAGAGCTCTGGGTCCAAGTTTATTCAAATGGTGCTTATAATAATCTATTTGTGCTTATAACTGTGTAATAGACACAAATGGACCAAAACTGCAACTGCAATAAAAGACAAACACATGTCTTCAAACATCTCAAATAAAGGGTTAAAGTTTACACCAATTTTGTCTAAAAATGATGAGGGACTTGGTGACTTTCCACTTTGTTCCTCCATTTCCCTTCAGGAGGTACAATGTAAATCAGGCTAATTAGCATATGAATTAGCTTGCATTGTGCTTCCCCTGCGCCCCCTGAAGGCATCACTTGGGTGAACTTGAGTTCTAAAATGAAATTGCTCTGTGACGTCATCAAAAAGCGACATACAGTTGAAAATAAAGAGACAGTCAACACTCAACTGTTCTGACAGTTTAAATGGTCATTCAACAAAAGTAAGATGTTATCAGGTGTTATTATTTGTCAAATCATAACTGTTGTGTAATTTACATGGATTTTGGCCCTTGTTTACAGTCTGGTTGCTAGGTAACAGTTGTGGAATTACCTCTAAATATGTCATATTTGCTGCCCATGTTCAACCGGGAAGTAACAATATAAACATAATTAAAACTGTCAAACTGGGGACAAACAGGCAAAAATGTTTAGTAAAATTTTAAATATAATCACGTTCACAACGTTTTAGTGAACTGTGACGTTTAACCTGTCATAAAGACTTTAAGTGAAGAACAGATGCCTAAAAATGTTACTTAAGCCCTGTTACTTTCCACCACCAATTGATATGTTTAGTTCGCCAAGAATCTATGCTTTTAATGTGCTGCTACAACATAACCATATTTTTGAGCCAGGAGCTTACCATTAGGTAAACGGTCAAACATATGAGACTTTTGATAGTTCCAAACACGTAGCGCTCCTCAGCAGATCCTTGGTGCCTCTCTCCGGTCTCCTCCACCCGCCCGGCGCTCATGTGCAGCGGTCACAGATGGATGTTTTATGGTACATCCTCCTGGTGCTCCGTCAGCATGCTGCCTCCGATTGTAACACTGTCCACTGCTGCTGGCTCGGGATGCTTTCACGCTCTTAAATCTGCCTCGTCAAGTCCTGCCTTCTGCCCTTATTCTGTCAAACTCACAAACCAGACCAGACTCTGCAGGTGAACGGGAAAACGTCTGAAATTTAGAGATATCAGTTTGAAACATAAAACTGTACATTTTTATTTCTGTTCCTAACTGGTCTGACCATAAACTATTTCAAAGAGGAACGTTTTGAGCCTGGTCTTAAATGTAGAGACTGTGTCGGCCTCTTTAACATGAACAGGAGCAGGTTCCAGAACAGGAGCTCGACCTCCTGCTGTGCTTTTAGAGACTCTAGGACCAACAATAGTCCACATTTTGAGAGTGAAGTGCTCTGTTTGGATGGTACTCTACAGTCACATCTTTGAGGTCAGATGGGGCCATGTCATTTATGGCTTTGTAAGTCAGGAGGAGGAGTTTAAATTTCATTCTAACCTCAACATAAGCCAGTGAAGAGACTCTAACTGTTGTAGCCTTTAGTCTTGTTGGCTATATATATTCATAGTATAACGTGGGTTACATATTTATACGTCTTTGATACCCAGGGATTGAGACGAGACCTCGGAACAGCTTCTGTGTCCTTTATTACAACCTCTCATTTTCGTACATACACGCCACAGTGCCACCCAGCGATCATAGTGGTAATTGCTCATCACAATACACCACATCCCTCTTTTCTGAGATAAAGTTATAAAACAGTTGACCCAGACATTTGACAGAAGTGCTCCATTTGAATGCATGAACTGACGACAATATATTCAAAACTTATGTTCTGTAAACAAATACACCTTGTACATTCGGAACAGTATGTTACCTTATACTGAACAATCTCCTGTCATAAGTGCAACATTATTCAGCAATGGAAATTGTAGACGTTAACACATTTCCTGAACCATGTGAAATAAACTTATTGCATATCCTCTCCCGTCCTTAAGCAACGCAGGTAAACATTACATGAACTAGTCAAAAACAGTACAGTCGGAACTCAAAATGGACCACTTATCTAGTCTCTGTACCTGGCAGGACATCTAACTGCTCGTCCACTACGTGTGTAGCATGTGGGAGAATTGTCCATACTAGCAGGTGGGGAATGTTGGGGTGGGTCACACGCTGGAGGCCCAACTGGCTCTGGGGTTTGAGAAGACAGTTCATCTGGGTCAGAGTTCAGGGAAGTGTCCCTAAACAGACTTGGATGTATTTTCCTCAGATGTCTCCTGTTCCTCCTGAGCAGCCTTCCTGTTGGCGTCTGCACGGTGTAGGAGCGTGGTTCCTTCCGCTGGTCGATGACAACAGCTGGCTCCCAACCGCGACGTGTGTGCATGTGCACGGTGTCACCTGAAGTCAACACTGATAGTGACTTTGTACGCCGGTCAAAGTGTTGTTTCTGCCGAGATTGCATGTGTTGTATTTTGTGGAGAATGCTTTGTGGGGGTGACTGTCTCAGCGCGGCACTAGTACATGGCAGTGTGCTGCGTAGGACTCTTCCCATCAGCATTTGTGCAGGTGACATGTTCAGTCCTGTGACTGGAGTATTTCTCAGGGACAACAGCACTAGGTGAGGATCAGTGCCGGTGTGCATTGCTTTCTTAAGTGCATGTTTAACAGTCTTTATGGCTCGCTCAGCCATGCCATTCGAAGAGGGAAAACCAGGACTGGAATAAGTGAGCTTGATCTCCCATGAAGCTGCAAATGACTTCATCTCATAGCTGGCAAATGGAACGTGATCACTCACTATCTCTTTGGGAATCCCATGCCTTGCGAAGACTGATTTCATTTTTTGGATCACACTGTGAGCCGTCTGGTCAGGTAAGTTTAGAACTTCAGGGTACTTGGTCAAGTAATCTACTAGCAAAAGATATGACTGACCATTTAGTTAAAAAATGTCTGCTCCGATTTTCATCCACGGCAACTCTGGGATCGGATGTAGAACAAGTGGCTCTGCCTGGTTCTTTGGCTGCATTCGCTGGCATTGTTCACATTTCTCAACCATTATCTCTATATCACGTGACATGCCAGGCCAGTACAGTATTTTCCTTGCTTTAGATTTTGTGCGCTGTACTCCTTGGTGAGCCAGATGCAGTTTTTCCAGAATTACTTGTTTGAAGTTTTGTGGTATCACAATCTTGGCCCCTACCATAATAATGTCCTTATGGATGTAGATATTGTGCCGCAATGGCCAGTAGCTGTAGAGTGCTCTGTCTAATCCGGTCATGTGTTTTTCACGCACAGCTTGTAGCACACTGTCTGCTGCAGTTGCTGTTTTCAGTTTGTTGAGTGTATCCTCACTCAGTGCATCTGTGGCTTCTAAAGCATACACAACTCTTTCATTACATGTGTTTTCATTGGAGTTGTCATTGTCACCGCTTGTTGTAGCACGTGAGAGTGCATCAGCTATGAACATGAGCTTGCCCGGTGTGTATGTGACAGTGAGATCATACCTCTGCAGCTGTAACAGCATTCCCTGTAGCCTTGCTGGTGCTTTGCATAGCGGTTTGCGCATTATCACTTCAAGAGGCTTGTGATCAGAATGCACGGTCACTGGTCTTCCATAGACATACTGGTGGAATCATTTGGTGGCAAACACAATGGCTAGCAACTCTTTTTCTATTTGTGCGTACCTTGTTTCCGTGTCCGTGAGTGCACGCGACGCATAGCATACAGGTTTCCCTTCCTGTAGCAGGCATGCTCCCAGCCCATCTTTCGAAGAATCAGCCTGTAGTACTAGTGATTTTTTCTCATCAAAGAATCCCAAAACTGGTGCTTGTGTGAGCGTAGTCTTGAGTGTCCGTAACGCTGCTGTGTGGTGTGGCTGCCACTGCCACACAGTGTCTTTTTTGAGTAACTGTCTTAAAGGTGCAGTGAGTGATGCCTCATTTGGAATGTACTGCGCTAAGAACTTAGTCATTCCAAGCAGACGTTGGAGGCTTTGTTTGTCCTCTGGAATGGGCATGTCAACAATAGCTTTGATCTTTCCGTCATCCGCTTTCTGTCCAATTGATGTGATGACGTGGCCCATGTACCTCACTGTGTCCACTTTGAACTGAATCTTGTCCTTGTTGAACTTAACATTCGCTGCTTTTGCTCTTTCCATGACTTTCTGCAGGATCTCATCGTGCTCGCTCTCTGAAGTTGCCGCAATTATCATGTCATCTGCAATGATGAACACACCAGGAATGTTACCAAATGTCTCACAATTCTTTTGTTGAAAAACTTCACTGGCGGATTTAATCCCAAATGGGAGCCGAAGGAAACGATATCGGCCCCAAGGTGTGTTGAAGGTGCAGAGTTTAGAGGACGAGTCATCCAGTTTGATTTGCCAGTAACCATCCTTTTCATCCAGAATGGTGAAGACAGATTTTCCTGCTAATTTGCTGCGGACGTCCTCATGTGTGGGAATGGAGTAATGCTGGCGTTTCACTGCTTGGTTCAGGTCGCAAGGGTCCAAACACACCCTTAGTGTCCCATTCTTTTTCTGTGTAGCGACAAGGCTGTTCACCCATTCTGTGGGCTCATTGACAGGCGTTATCACATCTCTGTCCTGTAAGTCCTTTAATGTCTTTTTTGAAGGGTCCATTATGGAGAGGGGCACATTTCTGCATGCATGAATCACAGGGGTCACGTTTGGGTCGATATGTATGTGGTGAACTCCAGGAAACTCACCCAAACCCGTGAACACATCTGCATACCTCTCCACGAGCTCTTCCTTGGTGGCTGGTGGTTTGGTTGGGGTTGGTGACTTTGCAGCAAGTGTCTCAACTCTTTTCACCAGCAGCAGTTCTTCACAAGCTTGTCCACCCAGGATCGATTTTTCAGCATGGGAAGACACAATAAAGTCAAATACACCTTTGCATTTCCTTGTTTCGCATTCAAGAGACACCACACCATCTGCGCGTATGCGAGTTCCACCAAAAGCTATGAGTACCGTCTTAGTGGGCTGCAACTGAGGGTTACCCGGTAGCTTGTTGTATATTGACATCGGAAGGACGTTTGCATCTGCGCCTGTGTCAAGCTTGAAAGTGATTGGTACACCTCTGATTGTGGCAGTTTCATTCCAACTTTTAATAGCCTCATTTTTCCCACTGCACACCAAACCTATGTACAATGAATCCACGTCAGTCTCAATATTGTTTACAGCTTTCGATGTCTTGTAGCTGATGTTTTTCTCTAGATTTGCCCTACATACCCTTGAGAAATGGTTATTTTTTCCACACTTGTGACACGTTGCCCCGTAGGCTGGACACTGCCGAAGCCCGTGCTTGTTGCCACATTTGATGCAAATCGCTTGATTGTTGTTGCTCATTTTGTTTTTGCCTTGTCCGGATCGAATGCGTCCCGTTGCTTTTCTTAATGCGTCCACTGACGTGTCTGGGGCGACAAGTGTTGACTGCATCGCCTGGATTTGTGATTTGGCCAACTCCGCGGACCTGCATATTTCTATTGCTTTGCGCAGTGTGAGGTCGTTATCCCGAAGCAGTCTCTTGTCATTTGTGCTGAACACCAACTTATCCCTGATCAAGTCGTCCTCATTACGCCCAAACTTACAGTCTTTGCACTTTTGACGCAGTTCTGTAACATATCTGTCCACCGATATCCCTGCTGGCATCGGGTGTGACCAGAACTGATGGCGCTCAAAAACGACGTTCTTTTGTGGGCTACAGTAGTCCTTGAACGCTTTTAAGATCTCTTCCACAGTCAGTGCATCTCCGGCTGGGGTAATAGTCAGCGTATTATACACTTCTAGCGCTTCCTCGCCGATAGTGTGTAGAAGAATGGCTACTTTAACCTCTTCATCTTTCTCCATCGCACCTGTAGCGGTCATGTACAGCCGGAATCTTTGTTCCCATCTGCGCCAGGTCTCAGACAAATTGCCGGTGAGTAGCAGTGGCGACGGCGGCCTGAACTGCTCCATGCCGTTAGCAACTTGTTTTTAGCTGTGAGCTAATCTTCGGCTAGCTTACTTGAGTTAGAGTCTTTGTTCACGCGGCAGCTCGAACTTCTGACACCATGTTGTAGCCTTTAGTCTTGTTGGCTATATATATTCATAGTATAACATGGGTTACATATTTATACGTCTTTGATACCCAGGGATTGAGACAAGACCTCGGAACAGCTTCTGTGTCCTTTATTACAACCTCTCATTTTCGTACATACACGCCACAGTGCCACCCAGCGATCATAGTGGTAATTGCTCATCACAATACACCACACTAACACCGGCGAAATATGCTCTCTTCTTCTAGTGCCTGTTAATTATCTTGCCGCTGCATTTTGAACCAGTTGAAAGCCCTTGATAGAGGCTTTTAGGACACGCTGCGGGGCGTTACAGTCTAATCTGGATGGGACAAATGCATGGATGAGTTTATCAGCGTCACTTTTTGGCTATATTACACAGGTGAAAGTAGCTGTCTTATAGGCTTGATTTATATGAGCTTTGAACGAGAGCTCTTGGTCAAATAAGAATCCAGTGTTTTTTCCTGTAGAGCTGGAGGCTACAGTGATATTGTCCAGAGAAACTATCTGGTTAAGTTATGAAGTTAGATGTCAACAAATCCTTCAAAACTATTCATCAAAATCTTGTTCAGTCAAATACCGTACAGTTTGGTGTAGGCACTACTTTGAGGCTGACCTTTATTATCTTATCTTTTAATGCATATGGAGAAAACCAATGACCCTGAGAAATCAGTGGATGAAGTGGAATAAATGAAATAATAAAACATCTTTAGATTGGACAATTATGTTGTTTTTGGGCAAAAGCCTTTATGGTGAAAGAGCAAAGTGGGCAAAAAAAAAAGGCTGAAGTGTCTCTTCTTAAAGGTCCCATATTTGGCTGTATTTCTCGTTTCATAGTCTGCCCTTATATTTGTATGTACGATAATATTTTGCGTTGTCCAGCACTCATTACATAATAGTTCTTAAAAAGCACCATGTCTTGCTGTGTGAACACGAGCTGGGTGCTTCCTCTGAGTAAATATGGACTAGAGTCTTATTTCTTTGGGCTGTTATGTACAAAAACAGCTTATGACAATGTTGCAGAGTGGTAAACTCTGCATATTGCCTGTTGTTTCTGTTGTCATAAGTCAGTGCACTCTCCCAGCCCACACTGCTGCAGCTCACTCTCTCATCATCAGTCCTCCATTATTTAACTAATGACTGTTTGTGCTGACACTTGAACACCATCACAAACATGCGGATGTGGATTTAAGCAGAAAGTAAGCCTGTTGTGTTGTGCACAGACTTGGAACGACTACATGCTCCGGTGGGACCGGGAAGACTACCCAGGAGTCCGCAATATAAGATTTCCCAACCACCAAATCTGGAAGCCTGACATCCTGCTCTACAACAGGTGGGACTTTACACACATGCACTACTCAGTTATGGGTTATATGTCATATTACTAGGATCCATCGTTTTCAACTGAGGTGGAAGAATTCTATGGCAGAATTTGTGAGTAGGATTTAAACGTCCTCCATATATATTCATGCGCTACTTTCGCTTGAGGCTGAGTTCCATTGGACAGAGTGTGTTCAGTCCGTTACATCATCAGATCAGCGGCAGATTGCCGTCCCTAAAGCCTGGTGTCCACTGCTCTTTTATGTCTTTAAAGCAGAACTAAGTAACAGTTTGACCTTAAGTCCATGTGGTGGTTGCAAATGTATTTTCGGGTTTGAAGCTCCTGTCATCGCCCCCTGCTGTCTGAGAAAACCACCCTTGCAACATTTCTTGATGCCGACCTGAAGACAACTCTCCTTTCTCTCTTTCCCTCTCTCTTTTTTATATTTGGAGACATGAAATGTTTTTGTACACAATTGTAATTCCTTATTTCAATAAAAAGGAAGGGGAAAAAAGAACAAAGAAAAAAAGAAAGCTTTTGGCTTCTTTTTGCTGGTAATGAATTTTCACAAGAGACCTGCAGGGGGAGCGGTGTCGCTGAAGTTATTTGGTTCTGCTTTAAGATTTATGAACGTCACTGCAAGACGTGAGGAATTTCAAATTGTCAAAGACAGAACACATTCAAGACTAGACAGGCTGAGTCAAACATATCTTTTTTCTACTTACTTTTAAATGTGAGTGAGATTTTTTTAGATTTCTTGTTTCTTGCTTTTACCCATTCTATAATACTTATACTGGGGTACCTGATTTTCTTACAGCAAAACGGAATGTAGGTTTAAATGTGTTCCTAGCTCTCATAAACCATTTGGCACGTTGTTAATTTACACAACATTTTCAGTCATGGACTTTTCTCAGACAGTGAAATGAAAATCCTGCGACCACCCCAAGCGCAGCCAATCAGAACGCTTTTTTCAGCTCTTATTTTAGGTTGACGTGACATTAAATACTTTATTTTTAGTATACAGGCAGCACGCAGGGGTCTGATTTTTATCACAAAGTGCTGCTTTTACAATGTACTCTATGGGGGAAAACAAAATTGTTACTAAATTACAAAAAAAAGGCAGATACCCCAGCTTTAACTTGATTTTTGTGTCTTATGGTTTCTCTGTTTAATATTTACACTGTGACCTGTTTGTGGTCACTGTTAACTTATTCTATGTTTTGTGTATGGCACTTAAAGCACAGTTAAGTATCTAAAATGCTTTCTAAGAGTATAGCGTACACAGAGGACACAAACCCGAACACAGGACGACCCGGCAGTGAGAGATGAGTCCAGACCGAGCAGTTCAGCTCAAACACGTGCTCGCTCATTCAAGTGTGAAGCTCACTGAACAGAAGCTCAGAGCGGTGTTAAACCTCATCACACACTCACCAAGTATGAAACAGGAAATATGAACAGACTGAGCTGAGAAGAGTTTAGCTCCTCAGTGTTTCATTAACAAAGAAGACAATGGTGGCTCTCCATGTGTACTTTCTGACCCAAAATGACTCTGTACCCAGTAGAGGCATAAAGTTACACCTATTGACCCTTTGCACCTACGTCGCGAGCGCAGAATTACGAGAAGCGCAAAACTAACAAACTCACAGTGATTGCAATTATTTTTGTCACTTAAGCGATGGCTACTTCTAACTCATGTTCAGTTCAGTTGTCAGTGGAAGCAGGACATCTTTTAGGCGCTCACAAAGAAAGAAAGTGAAGATCGCTAGCTTAGAAACGGACCCTTACCTGCTTCCTCCTGCCATGCTCACCGATTTAATCAAAACGTCAATATCATCATAATCATAATATTTTATTCACATTATTATGGAGTTAGATTTATTATTAAAAACATTCTGTGGATGTAATATGTATTATCCATTTTGCAGGCTTGAGTCTATATACATACATACAAGTTAATTTCTTGGCTGGATAACGTGCCCCACATAACTTTGACTGTTTCACATATTCAGATATGTTTTCGTGTAAAATGTCATACACTTGTAACATTGGCATTGACTTAACTTGTAAAAAGTGCTCACAGCAAATCCGTGAGTACTTGGAGGGCTTCCAGTTCTTTGGATTTATTGCTGCTACCCATCGCCGTCTTCTGTCTTCATCAACAGGTAAACAATAAAAGGCTACATTGGGCTTACGGCTTTGCCTGTTAGTGCAGCCAACCGCACAACAGGATATCACCATTTTACGTGTAAAATTAATTCATGTTAGCTTACTAAAAGGTAGGTTTATGGCTATTTCGATCATTTTACCTCACACAAACAGCGCTTCCGCTGTCCGTCATGGCAAAGTGGGCGTTCCGTGACGTCACATGCAAAGGGTCAATACTTTATAAATTGTAGTAATTCATTAAAATGTTTTAAAACGTTTGTGCCCTCAAAGTCTCTGAATAACCTAAACAGACCTGCAGGAAACACTGGCTTTTAATGCATAAAGTAAGACCTGATTAATGTAGAAAACACAAATGCACAAATCAAACACGACTTTATTTGAATGAAAAGTATTAGCATGATTGTCAAGAGGGCTGCACAGTATTGAAAATCATTGTGATATGGCTCGTAAGATCTGATATGTCAATATTATTGCGATATTTAAATGCACTTTTGGACTGAGGCTGAAACGAATGATTATTTTAGCAGCTAGTCAGCGATTATTTGTATTGTAGATTTATAGACATAGAATAAACTAACATTTTAAACCAAATAAATGTTAAAATATTGTGAATGAAGCTTTTAGAGAGAGAATATTTATGAATAATTGAGGAAAATAAAAAATAGTTAATAATGTCACTGTCTTTGTTATAAAAGTCTGTTTTATTCAAATAAAAACCAACAAATACAAAACTGAGGCAAAATTTAGTTTGAAAAAGCTACATTTTATTCAGGATATCCATTGTAAAAACAGAACATTTCTATCAGATGGAAGACTTTGGTGTTATTGTGATATATTTTGTTTGTTGCGATATCATTGTTGCGTCAGACAATGTTGTATTTAGGCATAAATTAAATCCACTGGGGTTGTTCAATAGTATCAAAACACAGATAGCAATTGATGTTAAAACTAATGTCAAAACTCTTAACCTTTTTTTAATGCTTGACAAAAATCACATATTAATATTAACTTCACAAAACCCTGCCCTTCTGAAATTGTCATGATGTAAATACAAAAACAGTTCAGTTCAGTTCATTCTGGATTGAGCTGCTTAATAATAATATGCCTTAACAGCGTACTGAGATTGAGTAAGTGCCAGCAGTAATTAGATGCAATAAATGTCCAAAAGAATTTATGGACTTCATTGAAAAGAGTGCAATCGTACATTGGACTGAAAATGCTGCAGAGATTAGTATAAATGAGGAATGTGTACTTGGCATCAATCATTAGTTGCTTTATCACTTTAAATTACTTTTTGGGGTACACAACATCTCTGTCTCTTCTCAGAAAGTGTTATAAAAGTATATAAAACCATTCAATAAACCATTATTATATATACTTACTTTTGTGAAATCCTACTTTTCTGACAAACTTTGAACATGCATCAGTTTAATGTCCTGTGATGTGACAGCTGGATGTCCAAAGAGAAACTGCCATCACAAATCATCCCAAAAAACCCCAAAACGATTCAATTTAAGGTGCGGGTTATAATCCGGCCCTCAACCATCTGCCAAGGTTTAGACCTGGTTTAGACCTGGTTTAGACCTGGTTTAGTCCTGGTTAAGACCTGGTTTAGTCCTGGTTTAGTCCTGGTTTAGACCTGGTTTGTCCTGGTTTAGTCCTGGTTTAGACCTGGTTTAGACCTGGTTTAGACCTGGTTTAGACCTGGTTTAGACCTGGTTTAAATGTGGTTTAGTCTTAGTTTAGACCTGGTTCAGACGTGGTTTAGTCCTGGTTAAGACCTGGTTTAGACCTGGTTTAGACCTGGTTTAGTCCTGGTTTATACCTGGTTTATACCTGGTTTAGCCCTGGTTTAGTCCTGGTTTAGACCTGTTTTAGATGTGGTTTAGACCTGGTTTAGATGTGGTTTAGACCTGGTTTAGTCCTGGTTTAGTCCTGGTTTAGACCTGGTTTAGTCCTGGTTTAGACCTGGTTTAGATGTGGTTTAGACCTGGTTTAGATGTGGTTTAGACCTGGTTTAGTCCTGGTTTAGATGTGGTTTAGATGTGGTTTAGTCCTGGTTTAGACCTGGTTTACACCTCGTTTAGCCCTGGTTTAGACCTGGTTTAGATGTGGTTTAGATGTGGTTTAGTCCTGGTTTAGACCTGGTTTACACCTCGTTTAGCCCTGGTTTAGACCTGGTTTAGATGTGGTTTAATCCTGGTTTAGATGTGGTTTAGTCCTGGTTTAGATGTGGTTTAGACCTGGTTTAGACCTTGTTTAGCCCTGGTTTAGACCTGGTTTAGATGTGGTTTAATCCTGGTTTAGATGTGGTTTAGTCCTGGTTTAGATGTGGTTTAGTCCTGGTTTAGACCTGGTTTAGTCCTGGTTTAGTCTTGGTTTAGACCTGGTTCAGACGTTGTTTAGTCCTGGTTCAGACCTGGTTTAGTCCTGGTTCAGTTCTGTAAATGTTGTTAAGCCTTTGTATTACGTTTGTTTTTCAGATTTCAAAAGTGTGGGACATGTTACTGGCTCCGAGGACAAAACCATCTGAAAAATATGACCCTCAGTTAAATAGCCCTGATCTATAGGTTGGAATATAATTATTTAAAGGAAAAATAGATGGCGCCAGTGCTATATACAATCTAAAGAAGTTAGAAAAGAGTGGATTTGCTGCAGCAGTTTTTGTGTTTGAAGGCAGAAATGCTCAGAACGAGTTTAGTGATGATCTAAGGATTAAAACAGCAGAAGATTCTCAGATAAGTGACGTAGATGATCTGAAAATACATCCTGGATCGAGGGAAATCAGCAGGAAGTGTGTTTGATGCTCAGAGGGAGGAGAATTTTCAAATGAACATTCCTCAAAACATCGTGAATGCAGCTGAATGCGACTTCAGGTGTGTTTTTGATGACGGAACATTGTTAGAACAGGGTTTAAGCTCAAAAGAGTCACTGTAACAGAATACCTGTCCTTTAACACTGTAAACAGGCTGTAGAAGGTCATTTATCATATCTTTATGACATAGTTGTCATGAATGTCCTGCAGTGTAACATGTTAAAATATGTTCAAATGTTTAGTATTTCACTACAGAGGCGCAGGACGGAAAACAGGCGTCACACCCTCAAACGCCTAGTGCTCGTGTATAATGTTTAAAATGTGTATAAATGACATTAGCTTAATGCAGCGCTTAAGCTAATGAGAGCGCACTGAGCCTCATCTGTCACTGAATCGTGTTAGAAGTCATCTCCACTGGAGCAGAGCAGGGCTGCGACGCCTCCAGGGACACTGTACAGGACAGTAATCCAACGTGACCAACTATATCACTGTAAAACGAAACATTCATCTAAAATGGCTTAATAATACGAGTCCAGTTAATTCTTCTTCTTTAAAATAAAAAAGAACAACTTACTTAAATAGTGTCTAAAGCTCCATGACATTTTGGTAAAAAAGACTTAAACGTTACAATAAGACTTTGCAGTTTTATGTCAAAATGCTTAAACCTTTATTTTTTTTATCACACTTTTTTATCACACTCACCCCTAAAATCACAATATATTCTTTTTATTTTAACTTTAAAAACTCAGACTCATAGAACTACACATACTACACAAAAATACCAAAGGGCCAGTTTTACTCCCAGTTGTTGACTCTTCTCAACAGTAAAAATAAAAAATTTAATTCGATTTGGAATGCATTTGTGGAAAAATCCTGTTGTGTTGGTGACTTTTTCCAAAACTCAGTGAACTTTCGAAAACACAATGGCCAATAAAATGTTAAATACATTATAAATATGAATAAGTATAAAATAAATAAATAAGTATTTGGTATGTTTGTGTCAAGCAGAAGTAGTTCTGTGATTTTGAGTTTTTAAAGTTGGAAGAATATATTGTGATTTTATGACCTTTTAAATTAGAGGACACAAAATGTCATCTTGGATCACAAGTTCTAGAAGGGTATTTTTAAAAAGTGACAAAATGAACACCTTCAAACTTTATTATTCTGAGGAAAGTTTCAGCAACATTTGTTCACAGAAGAAATGCATAAAATAGTAAATGTGGCACAAAATGGCGCGAGGTTGCACCGCTGGAGGATGGATAAGCAGTTTTCTGAGTGTTCCTCCTTCACAGCTGTTTGTGAACACACATTAATCACGCCTCTTTCAGTCTCTGGCCTGGTGCATTCGTGTGGCCACATCCTGAACCATAAATATCTTCTTTGTTTACAGTGCAGATGAGCGCTTCGATGCCACGTTTCAAACCAACGTCCTGGTCCAGCACACAGGCCAGTGCTCCTACATACCCCCAGGTAAGGACGGTCACAGGCCTGGACTGGACCAGCCTGGACCAGGACCCCACCGACCATCTCACAGCAGCTCACCTCGTAGGGACTCGTACTTGTATATTTTCCCATATACAGTATAATCCCAAACAAGTGCAGCCTAAAGACATTCTCCGCTTTTAATAATTGCCCAAAGGAAATTGCGTATCATAAAAGGAGCGTCATGCTGTGTATTTAAGGCCATGTAATATCAACAGTCCAATTATTAGAATATCAACACATTTCAAGGTTGGTTTCACTTGTGTATGATTTGTTCCAGTCCAGAGAATGTTTTAATGCACAATTTGGGACAAATCAACTGTTGTGTTATTTCAAGTGCCTGAAGTGTGCAGAGAGACAAGAGACTGTGTGTAATGCATAGGTTTATTCCCCATCGCTCCAGACAGAGACACATTCAGGTGTGGCCCTGCTTCTGCTCTTCTGATGATACTGTCCTGCTCTCAGAGGAGACATGTCCACCAGGACAAGGAGGAGTCCTGGGGACAGGCGTGGGACGTGCCCTAAACATTTTTCAAAGTTCCTGTTTTCTAAATGTAGTGAGTTCTGCTTCTGCTCACTAACAGGGTTATTGAAGCTCCTCCCACTCTCATTATAACTGGGGTTTTGTCTGAGTCGTTATAAAAACATAGTAAACATTTTAAGGATTGCATAGTGAACAGTGAGTTAAGGATGAATAATCACTGACTAATAATAATCACAGTTATAAATAAAATAAAAAGGTGAATTCAAATAGACAAATAGCAAAGTGACATTTTTACTCAAGACGGCCTTTTAGATTCATGCAACTGGTGGCAATATTTTAATGTTTATTGCTTTGAAATTAGAAATAACATAAAGACAAAGAGACTGCTTTCATAAACACAGAAGTGTTTAACATATGACACATGCAAGAGCTTGTAACCATGTTAACACTGCATTCTGCATTTACAAACGTGCTACAATGATTGATGCTTGTTTGAGTTTTTATTTTCCTGTTGACAGTCAGTTTCCCTACAGGGACAATAAAGTGTACCTTAAGCTATTCAAACATTCCAGTTTCCCCTACCCCCCAGACACGCCCACTGCTCTGGACTTGCTTCAGTCTCCATGAACAGTAATCGAGAGCTGTATGTACCTCGTTAGATACTGTGCATACGTGCACAGTGGTGTACAGTAAAGGCGCAGGTGCACTTTTCAACAGGAAGTCAGTGCGCTTTTTTTCTTTTATGAAGTCCTTATAGATCAAATTAAAATGTCCAGAATATAAAACAATGCAACACAAATGAACTAAAGTATAGCAGACAAGGGGGCGCTGTCGAGCAGCGAACGAAGATGGCAGCTTAGCTTGGAGGCTCCGCGCAATTTCGCACTAAACTTTCTTTAAAAACCCGGGAAACTGATTTAAGTCATGTTTTAAGATGTCAGTGACGACTGCAAACACATCTGGTGACGTTTCTGGCCGGACACGAGTTCACAGAAGCCAAAAACCAACCCAGTGTCGGAGGGAGGGTATGAGGAGGAGGCCACAGGTAGCATGACAGATTTATCGTCGGTGCTAGCGGAGTTGAAAGGCCTCCGTGCGGATTTTGGCACAAAGCTTGACACTACTAATGCTCGACTTAGAGACATGAACAACTCTATAAACGCTTTGGAGCAGAGTATGATTGAGGTTAGGACCAATGTTGCCTCCAACACTACTCGTGTCACTGAAGCTGAGGAACGTGTATCAACATTAGAAGACGAGCTGGAGGTGGCTAAAGCTGACTTGGCTAACGCTACTTAGCGCATCACTCTTTTGGAATCAGGAAGAGCGATTTAGAGAACGGCGTAAGAACATACGTCTTTTCGCCTCCGGGAAGGGGCAGAAGGCAGTCAATCCCCGTTCGAATTTGTGCGAAACATGCTACCGCTGGTTGGAACTGGGTGCTGATAAAACCTTCACTTTAGGCGTGTGCATCGGACCCTGACGCCACCGAAACCGCCAGAATAGAGCCGTGCTCATTAAGCTTTTGATGTTTCAAGAACGGGAGTTTGTTCTTCGTTCCGCATAAAGCAGCGTAAGGTTCTCCATGAAGGAAACAAGCTCCTGTTTGTCCAGGACCTGTCAGTTGAAACCATGCGGGCGCTACGAGTTCGACACGGTGCGGAAGAAATCGTCGACAAGGGACTCTTTTTTGGATTTCAGATCCACCCTGCAAGTTGAGAATCCTCCACGAAGGAAGAATTCACTTGTTTGCAACCCCAAAGATGCTGAGGACTACTATCAAAAGTGTAACTGAGTTATGGTGAGACTGATTCATCAATTTCTTTAGTTGTGCTTTCTTTTTCCTTTCATTTTTTAGTATCCTACCTCCTCTACTTTTTGGTTTTATTATAATGACTTATTTACATGCTGCAAATGGGTACATATATTGTTATCATTATTGCCATTTTGTTTCTTGATTGTTAAAGCTTTTTCCATTTAATGCGGGCTGGACACTTTAGGTTATTATTGAGAATTGGCTTCATTTGTTGAAGTCATGTACAAATAGATGCACATATAGCAGAATGTTATTTACTAACAATTTATGGTTATAGCGTAGGATATATTTTTGTTTATTTATTCTTATTCAGAGGGGGAAAGAATTAAAAAAAATAATAATAATAATAATAATAAAGTCTAAGGACTGACATATATCCGGGTTTTTCACTTTTTCATTTAGTTTTGGTGCGGGTTGGTAGTTGCCACCATTTTCTATTTTATCTTTTTGTTCTTGTTCGCATTAAGCTTATATAGTTTAACCACTCCCCTTAGTGTGGATTGGTGATTGCCCTCCATGTTTTCTACGTGGAATAAGGGATGGGAGAGTTTCAGGGTTCTAGTTTTGGTAAATGTTTGTTTTGTTGTGTTTTCTTTTTGTAGTGTTAGTCACACAGACAATATGCAACCTCAAGTCACGTTACTGAATGCGGGTCTCTCCTGTGCATGGAAAATAAAAATCTATAAAGAATGGCTGATTTACAAATAACTAGTTGGAATGTCAGGGGGCTGAAACAACTTACTAAATTAAAACAGGTTATGAATAGGATTAAATGGTTAAATTCAAAAATAGTCTTTCTTCAAGAGATTCACTTGACCAAATCAGAAATAAAACGTGTTAGAAATAGATGGCGTGGACAAGTGATGTATTCAACATATAACAATTATGCAAGAGGTGTTTTAATCCTTATTCATAGAACTATACCGTTCCAGGTTACTAACGTACTTCAAGATCCTAACGGACGATATGTAGTAGTTCAAGGTACAATTTTCTCTCTTGCATTGAATATTGTGAGTGTATATGGACCGAATGAAGACAATCCAACATTTTTTGAATTTTTTTTTCTTACCCTGTCTAGTCTACATGGATCATATATTATTGGTGGGGACTTCAATTGTACAATAAGTCCAGATTTGGACCGTAGTACAGGCTCAGATTCAAGCAAAATGAGAACAAGAAAACTTCTTAAACAGTACAGTGAAGATTTGAATTTGGTTGAAATTTGGAGGCATCTTAACCCCAATAAGATACAGTTCTCATGTTATTCTGGCCCCCAGAAATCTAGATCACGTATAGATTTTCTTGTATCACATAGCTTAGTGTCCAAAGTGAAGGGTTGCTGGTATGATGGTATAGTTATTAGCGATCATGCTCCAATAACTTTGAATTTACATGTTGATAAACTCACTCATTGTCCCTGCAGTTGGCGTTTTAAAGCAATCTGGCTTCAAAATGAGGCTTTTGTTGTATACATGAGAAATAAAATCGATTTGTATTTTGAATTAAATACCAATCAGACAAGTGCCAGTATAAGGTGGGAGGCATTCAAAGCTTTCATTAGAGGAGAAATCATTAGTTACACAAGCTCTAAATCCAAACAACTAAAAGTAGAGATGTACAATTTGGAAAGACAAATAAAAACATTGGAGTATGAGTTAGACCAAGGAGATGATTTAACCAAAGAAAACAAATTGCTCCTTTTGAGAAGTAAATATAATAAATTGTCTACAGATAAAGCAGCAAAAAGTTTATTGTGGCTTAAACAATCATATTATGACCAAGGGGAAAAGGCGGGGAAACTTTTGGCCTGGAAAATTAGAAAATTGCAGACAGAACGAGCTATTAATAGTATTAAAAAATCTGATGGTTGCTCAACTGTTGACCCCCAACAAATTAACGATAGCTTTAGAGACTTTTATGAGCGCCTTTATAAATCTGAATGTGCTCAAACATCTTGTGAGAGGGACACATTTCTCGATTTTCTGGTGTTTCCTAAGCTTACAGACGACGAGAAAGCAGATTTAGACAGTAACATAAGTCTGAAAGAAATATCAGCGGCCATTAAATGTATATATACTAACCGTGCCCCTGGTCCTGATGGCTTGACTATAGAATTCTATAAAGCTTTTGAAAAACAATTATTACCCCCCTTAATGGATATGTTACGACGGAGTATAAGGGCCATTTGGGGGAAAAAAATAAAAATGCGGACATTACGAGAATAAACTCGTAAAATTTCGACATTAAACTCGTAATTGTATGACTTTTTCTGGATTCGACTTTATTCTCATACATTTACGAGAATAAAGTCGTAATATTACTGAAAAAAAGTCATTAATATTACGAAATAAAGTCGTAATATTACGAGATTAAAAATTGTAATATTACGAGAATAAAGTCGTAATATTACAGATAAAAAGTCGTAATATTACGAGATTAAAATTGTAATATTACGAGATTAAAAGTCGTAATATTACGAATACAGTCGAAAATGTGTATGAAGCCAGTACCTGTGTTATGGAGATATGGAGCATTTTGTGCTTGGTTATACTAGGGTTTACACGAAGAAATACTGTGTCTTTTAGCACAGCATCACCACATTATCATTAGTTTAAGGACTTTGAAGCGACAATGCAGGCGTTTGGGTTTGTTTCGTCGGAAGAACCAAACAGATTTGGAAGAAATAGCTTCTTTTAGTAATATTACGAGATTAAAGTCGTAATATTACGACTTTTAATATCGTAATATTACGACTTTATTCGTAATATTACGACTTTTAATCTCGTAATTAAGAGATTAAAAAAGTCGTAATATTACGACTTTATTCTCGTAATATTACGACTTTTAATCTCGTAAATGTATGAGAATAAAGTCAAGCCAGAAAAAAGTCATACAATTACGAGTTTAATGTCGAAATGTTACGAGTTTATTCTCGTAATGTCCGCATTTTTTTTTTTCAGTTGGCCCTTATACTCCGTCGTAATATGTATCTTGAATCATACGATAAAGGAATTCTACCACCCTCTCTTAAACTTGCTTTAATTACTTTAATCCTGAAACCAAATAAACCTCCTACAGAATGTTCTTCATATAGACCTATAAGTTTGATGGGATGTGATACGAAGATACTATGTAAGCTCCTTGCATTACGATTAGAGAAATATATACCAAATCTGGTTCACAGTGACCAAAGTGGATTTGTGAAACGTCGCCAAGGTTTTCATAATATTAGACGGGTGTTAAATATAATTAACGAGAAGGTGGAATCGAAAGATACAGCGCTGCTGTCATTAGATGCCCGTCAAGCTTTTGACAGAATTGAATGGCCTTTTCTATTTAATGTTCTACCCAGATTTGGATTTGGGAGTAGTTTTCTTAAATGGATAAAAATGTTATATAATAACCCAACTGCTAGCATTCTGACAAATTGCACATCTTCAAAACCAATTGTCCACTCGCCAGGGTTGCCCCCTTTCTCCAATGCTATTTATATTAGCTTTAGAGCCCCTAGCTATGGCTATTCGAGCAGATAGAGGCATATCTGGTATCCAAATAGGTGGCAGAGACCATAGGATATCTCTATTTGCGGATGACATAATTTTATTTTTGACTAATCTGTCTACAAGTCTCCCAAATTTAATGAAACAGATAAAAATGTTTGGAAGTTTTTCAGGTTACGTCATTAATGATGAAGTCTTCCATTTTTATTTTTAAACAAAGAAGAAAGACTTAAACCTGTGGTGCAAACTTCTTTTTTAAATGCAATAGAGGGATTTACTTATTTGGGTGTCAAGATTGCTCCTGACGTTCGGGATATAGTTAAACTGAATTATGATCCCTTAGTGTCTGAGGTGCAACAATCATTAGATAGGTGGACGACAATGCCAATCTCAATGATGGGGCGAATAAATATTATTAAAATGAGCATATTACCAAAGTTCTTATATCTCTTTCAATCCATACCTCTTCCATTGACAGAATCAATTTTTAAAGGGGTAAATAAGTTGCTTCTAAACTTCATCTGGAATAATAAGAAGGCTAGATTAAGACTGAGACTGCTCAACATGCCTTATGAAACTGGAGGCTTACAGCTACCTAATTTTAAATGGTACTATTGGTCTGCTCAGTTGCGTTCTGCAATGTTCTACTTTTCAACAGATAACCCACCAGCTTGGGTAACGATAGAACAAGCGACAATTCCACATATCTCCTTAAAACTATATTTATATTCTGCTGAACCTAAAGTTTTAAAAAAATGCACCAAAGCGTCTTTTTGAGGAATACTATTGATATTTGGTACAAATCACATAAGCAGGTTGGGGATACCCCTTTGCTCTCAAGATTTTCTCCCATATGGGGCAATACAGCTTTCAAACCAGGGAGACAGACGGTGGTTTCAAAATATGGTCACAGAAAGGTGCGAGTACTATAGGTGATTTGTATGCGAATGGTGAACTGCTGATGTTTGATCAAATCTGTCACAAATTCTCTATCTCTAAGAAACATTTTTAAATTTCTCCAGCTAAAGCATTTTATGTCATCAAAGCTTAAAAATATTTTTATGAACCTCCACTGTCTAGTGTAGAGGATACTGTCTCCTCAAATGGAAATGGAAAGAAGCAGATTTGTCTGTTTTATAGGACTCTGATGTGACATGATAAAGACTCCAGTATCACGGACACTCAAGAAAACATTGAAATTGCTGACTGGGAAAAACTGTGTCTTAAAGCCCAAAAACAAACAATTAATACAAGAATGCGGTTGTTACAGTACAAGTGGCTGATGAGGACCTATGTGACCCCTGTCAAATTGCATCAATGGGCCCCTGACATTCCGGACATCTGTAGTAAATGTACAAGTGATAGGGGTACTTTGTTCCACTGTTTGTGGGATTGCTGGAAAGTTAAGAACTACTGGAAATCTGTGATTCGAACCATATCTAATATAGTTGGTGTTGAGGTTCCTCTGCGTGCAACACTTTGTATCTTGGGTATGGGATTTTGTTGTTTATATAAGCAATCCACACTGGTTGACTTTGGTCTCCTGCAGGCCAGGTAGAACAATTGCCTTATTTTGGAAAAGTATGGACACACCTTCTGTAAAGGTTTGGACAATGGAAATGGCGTCATGTGTTGCATTGGAGAGACTTACATTTGTTTTAAGAGGCAAAGCTGAAGATTTTGAAGAGATTTGGAGACCCTTAGTTGAGTTTTTGAAAAAAGACTAACTCCAATTGTGACTGGTACATACTTGCATGCTACATGTACAATATGTTTACATATTTTTGTAGCTGTTGATAATTGTCTGTGATTGTTTGTTTTTTTTGTTTCTTCATTGTGTTTGTGTGGGTTTGTAGTTTTGTTGTTGTGTTAAATATGAAAATCTTAATAAATACATTGTTAAAAAAAAATAAAAAATAAAAAAGTATAGCAGACAAAAGCTAAATATGTCTCCTCTCTTTTAATTTTAGTGCAACTCCACTAAACGCCCCGTAGAGTTATACTAAGCCGCTGTTTGTGGTGTCAGTTCAATCAAAGGCGGCAACATCTTCTTGTCATATTTGTATTGTGATCCCGCTCTGGTGCATCTATTGTGCCTGTTCTGTGTGCAGCCTTTTGTGACTTCTGTTCCAAACACACACACCTCTGCTCGTGTTGTGGCTCGACTGTCGCTGCTGAGGAGAAACAACCGGGCATTGATTAGACACGGAGCTTTACTGGTGCAACAGAGAGACACTTTTCTCCATCGCCTTTAACGAGCCTCATGTGCCAAACGGCCAGAGTTAAAGGATGTCTTACTGTAACCGGCGCCTTCTTCCACGGATGTAACAACAGCAGGTTGTTCACTTCTTTTATTATTAGCATTGAATAAGGTTGTCAAAGTGTCAGGGCTGCAAGATGAAGGCGAGACACCACAGCTGAACAGGAAAAGATATACCTTTGAAACTTCCCCTGTACTTTACTCACTTAAAGTTAAGAAACAAATGTACTGCAAGTTTTTCATGTGTAAAAATGATGATGATAATGAAAATGATCAAAATTACACATATTTGGGACAAATTTACTGAACCAGGTTCTTTCTTCTTACTTTTTGTACACATAAAGTTCATATAAAGTTCTTATTTAGTTTTTGAGTAAACTAGATCTGATTGGCCTATACATTCAAATTTTGCCTCTTTTTTTTTTTAACTTAAAATATCAATAAATCAGTTTTAGAATGAGATTTTAAAGAATCCAAGATTGTACAGTTTGGTGTGGGATCTACTTTAAGGCTGATCTTTATGTCTCTGTGGAAGAAAAATGCATTTTAATAAAACGGCCTTTGAAGTTACAATGTCCCAGAGAAATCTATGGATGAAGTGGATTCAATGGAAGAATAAAACATTTTTAAGACCAGATTGTTGTTCCCCATGAAAGTCGATATGTTGAGAGAGCAAACTGACCAAAAAAAAAAATAATAATAATTAAAAAAAAAAAAAAAAAGATTGATAGATTCTTTCTCTTTCTTTTCACTGTCCCAAACACCAGCTGAAGATCTAAACCAGACGTTGGGCACCTTTAAAAGTCGGATCAGATTCATCCAGGACTAAAAGCTGCTGTTGCTGCCCTCTCCTCCTGCTCCTCCTGCTCCTCCTCATCTTCTGTTTTCATCTTCTCTCTCCCTCCCCTTTTTCCTTTCCTTTCCTTTTCTCCTCTCCCTCTCCTTTCCTCCTCTCTCTCCCGCTCCTTTTCTCCCATCCCACCATTTTTCTCCTCGCCTCTTTACCCCCTCTCCTTTTCTCCTCTCCCTTTCCTTTTCTTCTCTCTCCCTCCCCTTTTTCCTTTCCTTTTCTCCTCTCCCTCTCCTTTCCTCCTCTCTCTCTCCTTTTCTCCCATACCACCATGTTTCTCCTCGCCTCTTTACCCCCTCCTTTTCTCCTCTCCCTTTCCTTTTCTTCTCTCTCCCTCTCCTTTTTCCTCTCCTTTTCTCCTCCCTTTCCTTTTCTTCTCTCTCCCTCTCCTTTTTCCTCTCCTTTTCTACCCTCCCTCCACTTTCCTCCTCTCCTCCTCACCCCTCTCCTTTTCTAGTGTTACTGTCCCCATTGTTTCTCTCCTTTTCTCCTCTCTCTCCCGCTCCTTTTCTCCTCTCCCTTTCCTTTTCTTCTCTCTCCCTCTCCTTTTTCCTCTCCTTTTCTACTCACTTTACTTTTCTTCTATCTCCCTCTCCTTTCCCTCTCCTTTTCTACCCTCCCTCCACTTTCCTCCTCTCCCCCCCACCCCTCTCCTTTTCTAGTGTTACTGTCCCCATTGTTTCTCTCCTTTTCTCCTCTCTCTCCCGCTCCTTTTCTCCTCTCCCTCTCCTCTCCTACTTTCTGTCTCCTTTGCTCCCCTCCCACCATTTTTCTCACCACCTCCTCACCTTCCCTCTTTCTGTACTCTCCCTCTCCCTTCCTCCTCTCCTTTTCTTTTCTCTCCCTCTCCTTTTCTCCTCTCCCTCCACTTTCCTCCTCTCCTCCTCTCCTGCTCTCCTCTTCCTCATCTTTTCTCCTCTCAATTCTCCCCTCCCTCCATTTTCTCCTCACCTCCTCTCCCTCTCTGCTCTCCCTCTCCATTCCTTTTCTCCTCTGCCTTTCTCCTCCCCCTCTCCTTTTATTTTCTCTCTGTCTCCTTTTTCCCTCTCCCTTCCTCCTCTCCTTTTCTTTTCCCTCCCTCTCCTTTTCTCCTCTCCCTCCACTTTCCTCCTCTCCTCCTCTCCTGCTCTCCTCTTCCTCATCTTTTCTCCTCTCAATTCTCCCCTCCCTCCATTTTCTCCTCTCCCTCTCTGCTCTCCCTCTCCATTCCTTTTCTCCTCTGCCTTTCTCCTCCCCCTCTCCTTTTATTTTCTCTCTGTCTCCTTTTTCCCTCTCCCTTCCTCCTCTCCTTTTCTTTTCTCTCCTCTCCTTTTCTCCTCTCCCTCTACTTTCCTCCTCTCTCTCTCCTCTCCTGCTCTCCTCTTCCTCACCTTTTCTCCTCTCAATTCTCCCCTCCCTCCATTTTCTCCTCACCTCTCTCCCTCTCTGCTCTCCTCTCCATTCCTTTCTCCTCTGCCTTTCTCCTCCCCTCTCCTTTTATTTTCTCTCTGTCTCCTTTTCCCTCTCCTTCCTCCTCTCCTTTTCTTTTCCCTCCCTCTCCTTTTCTCCTCTCCCTCCACTTTCCTCCTCTCCTCCTCTCCTGCTCTCCTCTTCCTCATCTTTTCTCCTCTCAATTCTCCCCTCCCTCCATTTTCTCCTCTCCCTCTCTGCTCTCCCTCTCCATTCCTTTTCTCCTCTGCCTTTCTCCTCCCCCTCTCCTTTTATTTTCTCTCTGTCTCCTTTTTCCCTCTCCCTTCCTCCTCTCCTTTTCTTTTCTCTCCCTCTCCTTTTCTCCTCTCCCTCTACTTTCCTCCTCTCCTCCTCTCCTGCTCTCCTCTTCCTCACCTTTTCTCCTCTCAATTCTCCCCTCCCTCCATTTTCTCCTCACCTCCTCTCCCTCTCTGCTCTCCCTCTCCATTCCTTTTCTCCTCTGCCTTTCTCCTCCCCCTCTCCTTTTATTTTCTCTCTGTCTCCTTTTCCCCTCTCCTTCTCTTCTCTCCCTCCACTTTCCTCCTCTCCTCCTCTCCATTGCTACTCTCCTCCCCTCCTCTCCCTCTCTGCTCTCCCTCTCCATTCCTTTTCTCCTCTGCCTTTCTCCTCCCCCTCTCCTTTTATTTTCTCTCTGTCTCCTTTTTCCCTCTCCTTCTCTCCTCTCCCTCCACTTTCCTCCTCTCCTCCTCTCCATTGCTACTCTCCTCACCTCCTCTCCCTCTCTGCTCTCCCTCTCCATTCCTTTTCTCCTCTGCCTTTCTCCTCCCCCTGTCCTTTTATTTTCTCTCTGTCTCCTTTTTCCCTCTCCCTTCCTCCTCTCCTTTTCTTTTCTCTCCCTCTCCATTTCTCCTCTCCCTCCACTTTCCTCCTCTCCTCCTCTCCTGCTCTCCTCTTCCTCATCTTTTCTCCTCTCAATTCTCCCCTCCCTCCATTTTCTCCTCACCTCCTCTCCCTCTCTGCTCTCCCTCTCCATTCCTTTTCTCCTCTGCCTTTATCCTCCCCCTCTCCTTTTATTTTCTCTCTGTCTCCTTTTTCCCTCTCCTTCTCTCCTCTCCCTCCACTTTCCTCCTCTCCATTGCTCCTCTCCTCCCCTCCTCTCCCTCGTTTCCCTGACTGAGCATAAACCAATGACCTGCTTTGCCTCGGCGTCTTAATCAATAGCCACGTAAATAGCTCCATCACTAAATTTTCCGGGGATTGATTGCTTCTGTCTCCAGCAAACAGCCTCTCAACTTTGTCCCAAATGAATCCTTATTGAGAGTGGGGATCCGAGGGGCGTATGCAAATGTGAGCCGTCCAAACATCATTTTCATATCTCAGCGTTTGTCTTCGTCAGGCGCACAAGCAGTGAGCGCTTTACACAATTTGTCGGGGGCCCATCGCTCTCCAGGCCGGGGTTTATCATTCTGATGGGCCGGGGAGCAGACAGGCTGTTTACTGCGCACCCATATCTTTCTTTATATGAACGAGATGAGCGCTTGGCTCCGGCGGGACGACCGGCCTCTGTCATCTCGTTCTCATATTGGATTTCTGCTTTCATCTGTGAGGGAAGGACTAGCGGTGGAATTGGATCTGTTGTGTGTGGTGTTCTGTAGTTATATCAAAGTGCAATACTTAGAGATAATGCAGAGGGCGTGTCCTGTGAAAGAAATGTGCCCAGTCCAGGGAGATCCCACCGAACAAATGGCGACTGAAATGTAAAAATAACTTAATCAGATCATTATCGATAATAATTTATCGCTTTCCAAGTCTTTAGTTTAGCTTTCTTTATATATTTTACTTTCTCACTTTTTTAATCAAATGGTGGACAAAATGGAACAAATGCAGAAAATGTCGACCCGACCAGATACACACGAATTTGAAGGGGTTCTGGACACGAGGGTCGCGTTGGCTTTGTGTCGTGACCTGACTTTAAGATGTGCAAAGTAAACGTGTAAGGCAGGTGACTGAGTGACATTTTTGACCAGTTATTTGGATTTATTCAAAATAGTTCAGCCAATAGTAACTGTCTGTATCAGTTATTATTCTGTGGATGTGGTCTGAGGCTGCAGACGGTGCTCTGTGTTCTTGTGCAGCCCTCAACTCTTTTTTAATCTACAACACAATAATACTGCACATACATACACCTTGAGCAAACATGACACACACACATCTACACACAAAGCACACACACACACGTCTACACACACACACACACACAGCACACACACACACACACACACGTCTACACACACACACACACAAACCCCTGACATGATTCGTTTATTGACCTTTGCTGCTGTGGCCTGAAGCTGGGTGAGAACAGCTGTGAATACTGTTTATTTTAAAAATATGAACATCATTGGTTCACCTTCAAGACTATTTAGCACCAGTCACCGCTGGCCAACTCCCCATGTGCACTGTGATAGTCCTGAATAACAGACGGTCTCAGTTCATCATATGGACGCTAAACCTGCTCATCCACCAACCTCACACACAGACTCTGGAAGTATTGTGTTGTTATCTAACTCATATTTTTATGTAACCGAGAATTTCACCAGGATCTAACCCATGACACCGCCCTGGTTTAGTCCAAGTTCAGACCTAATATTTCCTTGGTTGAGTCCCGGTTTAGTCCTGTTGTTTTGGTTTAAACACACTGGATTTAAGCGTAGGATCTGGCAACCCAAACCCAAAAGCTTGTTTTTGTAAGAATAAGTCACAATGACACAATACATTTTTTTTCTTCAAGAGCTACATTTGATTTGTACATGTTTACCTCAGGACACAGACACGTCACACCGCACAGGACGTGAAGCTAAGTTCTTTCCCCTGTCCTTGTCCCGTGCTCTCAGTGTCCATGTGCTCTGTCCTCAGGCATCTTCAAGAGCACGTGTAAGATCGACGTGCGCTGGTTCCCCTTCGACGAGCAGAGGTGTGAGCTCAAGTTTGGCTCCTGGACGTACGACGGCTGGGCCATCGACCTGAAGATGCTGGAGGCTGATCTGTCCGGCTACACGTCCAACGGGGAGTGGGACCTCGTGGGTACGGAGACGTTACATGTGTCATACCAACTACAATTCTACACTGTTGACGGACTGGGTGAAAGTGGCTCTGGTGCTATAGACCGTTTTATACCCTTTTATTCTAAATTTGGAACTGGAAGCAAAAGTGAAGTGGTACATAATGGAATTTCATTGGAGAAACTGGGATTAAACTCACAAAGTATGACAAATCCAGGTGGTTTTGTGAAAGTAAAAGCACGCAGACACATGTGAGTGACATCAGAGCTGCTTTAAACACATTCAACACTGGATTTGACATTTAAAAGGAGATTTTAACAGACACTTAACAATTTATAAATTGTGTTTCAAAGGTGTCATTGACATTGTTTTCAGGATGTTTGGAATTCCATCTGAAAGTCATGTTCAATCGAAGGAAATGGCTTGAGCAGCAGCATTTATACTGAGATCTGATTGGTCTTGTATAAAGGGGAGTAGCATTTATACTCTCCTGTGCTCTGATTGGTCCTGAGTTATAACTGAAACTTGCCCTGTCCTTGTTACATGTCTGACAGTCTCACTCGTACAGCTTTGGTCATATTGAGGTCTGGCCACCTCTGCCTCAGTGCTGTGCCTCATGGTTTGATTTCTGCCAAGGTCTTATGAGGCTGTTGTAGACCATTCCTGTTTAAAGAAGAAATGTCTTTCTTAACAAAATTCTTTCAAATTCTTTCTATTCTTTTAAACCATTCTTTTTCCCTGCATGGCTTTTGGATTAACTTAAACAGCTGATTGTAAACCCTAATTCGAGAACATTCTGTGTTGAGAGTCTTTTCTGCATTTTTTCTTGCTGCAATGAATAGATAGACCTTTTTACTCCAGAATGAGTTTGTGTAAGAGTTTGTGAAAGATCTCAAATCACACTTCCAATATTTTTTGAACCTTTTCAGTTAGATATTTTCCCAATCTCTAACCCTGCGCTGGCTTGTGCTGGCAGAGGTCCCGGGGCAGAAGAACGATAAGAAGTATCCGTGCTGTGAGGAGCCCTACCCAGACATCACTTACACTGTAGTGATGAGGAGACGCACGCTCTACTACGGACTCAACCTGCTCATCCCCTGCATCCTCATCTCCACACTGGCCCTGCTCGTGTTCCTGCTGCCCGCAGACTCAGGGGAGAAGATCTCACTGGGTAAGGGGTCTTCACATTCTACAGTTTGAATGTGTCAAAATGTACAAATATGTATCTCTGAACTGAGAGATAATGTGGACACAGCCAAGCAAATCCCCAAAGTAAGATACTTGATGCAGTACATACAGTTCTGTACACTCTGGGGTATTCCAGCTGCAGCTCCAGCAGCTGTTATTAACTACTGACATAACAACACTACAGTGTGTATGTACTAGAACAAGTGACTAGGGATGACACAAAATCAGATTTTAGAGTTACGATTATTGTGAGCTGTGCTAGCTGTCACTCAAACTGGAGCTGTTATGGTCAGGACGTTGAGAGAAGACAGCACCTGACTGCTCAGTTATCTTTGTTCATATCTTGATTTACAAAGACAATAGCGAACTTAAATCTGCAGGATCATGTTCAGTGTTTTAAAAGTAACATTTAAAGCCCAGAATGTTGAGTCTGACAGCAGCAGAAAGAAATTAGCAGATGAGCAAATGTTTCAATAGTATGTACAGCTGTACAGATTTATTGAGGTTAGGGAAGGTACAGTAAGGTATGGGAAGGTACGGTAAGGTACAGTAAGGTACAGTAAGGTACGGTAAGGTACGGTAAAGTACATTAAGGTAAGTTATGGTAAGGTATGGTTAGGTAAGGTACAGTAAGGTATGGTTAGGTATGGTATGGTATGGTATGGTTAGGTAAGGTACATTAAGGTACGGTTAGGTATGGTATGGTATGGTTAGGTAAGGTACATTAAGGTACGGTTAGGTATGGTATGGTATGGTTAGGTAAGGTACATTAAGGTACGGTTAGGTATGGTATGGTATGGTTAGGTAAGGTACGGTTAGGTATGGTATGGTATGGTATGGTATGGTATGGTATGGTTAGGTAAGGTACGGTTAGGTATGGTATGGTATGGTTAGGTAAGGTACGGTTAGGTATGGTATGGTATGGTTAGGTAAGGTACGGTTAGGTATGGTATGGTATGGTTAGGTAAGGTACGGTTAGGTATGGTTAGGTACGGTACATTAAGGTACGGTACAGTAAGCTACACATTTATTGTCCCTTTAGAGAAATTTGTACTGTGCATTTGACCCTCTGCATTTGACCCTCTTGGTCCAACTTGGATAAAGACTCACTGAAATGTATAAGAACTTGATAAGGGTGGCAGGGTGACAAGCACTCTCACCTCACAGCAAGATGGATGTGGGACTTTTGTGTTTTTGTTTTGTTTTCTTTTTTTCTTCTTCTTTTTTATTATGTGAATGTAAACATACAGAACGCACACAAAAGACCGGAAAGTGAAAGACAAAATCAGAAAGAGTAACCCAAAGAATAAATTTAAAAAATTAAATGTCAGTCATACAGTTATACAGTATGTCCCCCTGTGTATTTGTCCCAGTATGATTATTATTATCCATCCATCCATCCATCCATCCATCTTCTTCTGCTTATCCGGGGCTGGGTCGCAGGGGCAGCAGTCTAAGCAGGGACTTCCAGACTTCCTCACCCCAGACAGTCCCTCCAGCTCCTCCGGGGGGATCCCAAGGCGTTCCCAGGCCATAGAGACATAGTCCCTCCAGCGCGTCCTGGGTCTACCCCAGGGCCGCCTCCCGGTGATTTTTATTTTATTTTTTTATTTTGTTGCATTTCCAAGATGACTTCAGTTCCGTCTTTGATTGTCAGCTCTTTTCCTGTCATCCATTTTTTGTGGTCTATTCTGTTTTCAAACATGCACAGTCAAATCCTCCAGCTAAGGTTGTCCTGATCATAACCAGCACGAGATCAGGAGGCGCTCTGCACTGGGCCCCACTGCTCCTGACAGTTTGCCCCAGCGGTTTGAGGGATGGGTCAAATGAAGAGGACATAAATTTCCTTATGGGGACAATAAAGTGAACCTTAATCAAAATATTTAATCCTACTGTAGTTTTCAAATAGACTTCCATCCTCAGCTATAGGGTGAGCAGCCCTCAGGAGCGGCCCCTGAGTTTGTAGAATGCACTGAATCACTTTGAGCAGCGGACTGAGAAAAGTGTGGGTGCGTTCCTTAAATCTTAAATACGGCTGCGCTGTTAGACTTCATTACCCAAACTGCCTCACTCTGCAGAGGCCATGTTTTTTCCTCTGACGGACGGCATCCACAAACTGTAGACATGAACTATTACTCGCCTTTATCGTGTTTATAATCCACTCACATTTTAGGAATTCTTTTCATTTTTCATTTGCCGCCTGTGTGTCGCCTGTCGTGTCTGATAAAGGATCGTAATTCTATTCACAATAATTTTTATAGATAACCCATCGTCAAAATAATTTACTGTAAAAGTCAAGGAGGTGCAGTTATCCCTCTGCATATTGTCATTTTATTAATGAATATCTATTGTTAGAATATAAAACGTGTAAACATATGTTATGGTTTCAAAAGACTTTATCTGCCAGTGGAGTTAGACTTTTTACTCGTTGTGATTATGTGATAAATGAAGACGCTGAATGACACATGTGGAGTTCCAAAATGTCAAAATGTCACATAGACACTTTTCAAAAATAAAAACATGTAAATGACAATCTGTCATCTGTCACTCTGAAGAGTTCTGGAAGCCAAAGGACCTGTCTGTTACTAAGCCATACAAGAGGAATACTGCGGTTTACGATGAACAAAATGCAAAATCCTGATCTACTTGTGTTACAGTTTCAAACTAAATACCTGGGAAAAAAGCACAATATGTCTTCTTTAAGTTGTCTCCCCGTCCTGATCCTGCTGAGACTTGAGTGCTTCTGTCTGTGAGCTGAGGCTTAGTGCTGCCAGAGCATTAAACCAGGGCTGATCCCACACAAATGTAGTTAATGTAGAAATGTGCGCAGTGTTTAGCCCAGTGTACAGGAAAAGTCCTCACTGAAGTCTTAAAGAGAAGTTCCAAATACACTGAAATGTTGTGGAAATAGCACTTATCATTTGTGTTTGAGTAACTGGTTATTGGTGGTCTACTTCGTACTTATCCACCTAAAGCCATGTTTCGTCGTTCATTTTGGAGCTGATCGGTACAGTCTTAAAGTGTTTCCAGTGTCTTAAGTGAATCTTACAGGCCCGTTTAAGAGGCTTCCAAAGCAGTCTGACTCACTTTTGGCTCTCACTTTTGAGGAAGATGATTGGACAAGAGAGAACACAGACTCAGATGAAAACAAGACGGCAAAAAGCAGATAGAAACAGAAAAAGTAGTAATTTCTCACCTAACACTTACCTGATCGTAACTTTATTTTTTGAGCTGACAGACTTAGCAAAAGAAAGCTAGCACGTGTTAGCAATAGCTTTTTTCTGTTTAACGATGCAGGGTCCTAAAAAAAAACCTAAATTATAATTTTTCCAGTGCTTAAAGCTGGGGCATTTGACTTTTTTGGGTGTTCATTCATTCATTTTCTACCGCTTATTCCCATTAGGGGTCGCGGGTGACTGGAGCCTATCCCAGTGACTTTGGGCCTTAGGCAGGGTACACCCTGGACAGTGGGCAACTCGTCGCAGGGCTAACACAGAGAGACAGAGACATGGACAGATTCACTCTCACATTCATTCACTAGGGACAATTAACCTACACAGTCATGTCTTTGGACGGTGGGAGGAAGCCGGAGAACCCGGAGAGAACCCACGGTAACACGGGGAGGACATGCAGACTCCACCCAGAGAGATCGTGTGATGTTAGGGTGGTTCGGAATTCGAAACCACGATGTTGGGGTGGTCTGGGATTCGAACCCACGATCTCCTTATTGAGAGGCAGAAGCTCTAGCCGCTCTGCCACTGTGCACCCCTTTTGGGTGTAAATATGTAAATGTTGTGTTTTCCACCTTAGAGTATTTTGTAAAGGCAGCACTTTGTGACAAAAACGAGACCTTTGCATGCTGTCTTCATCTAATAATCAAGTATTTTGTCTCAAAGTAAGAGCTAAAAGCATCGCTCTGATTGGCTGCACTTGGGTGGCTATCCCCAGTTTCACTTCACTGTTTGAAAAAAAAGCTGTTTGAAAGCTGTGCATAGGACCGAAAACGGATGCATACAAATTTTAATGATGGGCCAAAGGGTTTGTGAGAGGAAAGAGTTAAAATCTACTTCTGGTTCCATAGTGTGAAAATCAGGTACCCCAGCTTTAATGCATCCTACATTATCCAAAGAGAGTCTTTGCAGAGAAGAAAAATAAAAAACAAGTAGTTTCCCGTTTACTCCAGCTTTAGCCACGTCTCACAGCCACAAACTTGGAATTACTAAACATATTTCTGTGAATCGCTGAGATCGGCCTCACGATTAAAAAGTATAATTCAGGTCTGATTTCGATTAAATGAGTTATGTTTCTGTAATGTCAGCTGCTCAGAGCCAGGACCTGAACATGGAGTTACACTCTGCTATTAACACAAGTGTCCCCTTATGGTTCACCAGTGTGTGGGCCAGGACCAGTCGAAACGTGGCTTGAGCTTCTTCTCTCTGTGCTCTGCAGGCATCACGGTCCTGCTCTCCCTCACTGTCTTCATGCTGCTGGTGGCAGAGATCATGCCGGCCACTTCAGACTCTGTGCCTTTAATAGGTAAGTACGGAGAATACAAAGAAAAACTGGACACACAAAGGTTGTCAGGTAATCTGGAAGTGTTTTTAAGTCCACTCACTGGGTACAATACATGCCTATTAATGCAACAAAGGGCGCAGACTGTAATCCAAGTGCGAAAAAATACCACATTTTATTGTCTCCTTTCAATGCATGCTTTAGGTGTGACAACATCAATATCCACAGATAATTATCGACTCCTTCCCATGTGGGTCTGCTTTCCCTAAAACGTCTGACTAAAATGAGCCTCAATTCAAACTGAAGCTGTTTCTGAACCCTTTGGAGCACAAACTATTGTCTGGACTCTTTGTGAAGCTGACACTCTCTTTACTCTAATTACACTTAGAAACAAGCCCTACTCAGAGGAATATCAGATTTTAAATTCCGTTTAAATGTTTCTTTGTTAAAGTAAAGTAAAACTGGTGTCTGTACAGGGCCTGATTGACACTAGTTTTAGCAGCTGAAACTAATTTGACTAAAAACTAGGGACTTGTAATAAAGTAAAAAGTCCTATAAAATTTTTCTGAATTTTAGTGTAATTTTTTTATTTATGCTTTTTAAGTACAAACTGACTCTAATTCATCCCCAGAATGTTTGATTTGGTGTAAATAAGAGGGTTACACCCTTCTTTTCATAGTAAACATGTCCAGCTGCTGATAGTTTCCTTTTATCAGATGTGGATAAACTGGTCTGTGTAACGCTGTGCACAGAACCTGCCCCTTTTCTGGAATTGTAGAACCTTCAGATAACAGAGCATTTTAAAGGGTCTAAGCATCACAGCAGAGTTTGAAAAGTTATTATGGTGATAACTTTTCATGGGGCCAATTCATGATTTAGATTTGTTCACAATTTGTATTCACTTTGTATTTTTCTGTTGCCTTTAACAGAGCTGCACGATTTAGGAAAAATATCTAATTTGTGATTTTTCTAACCAGTGCGATTGTTATTTAAATGGATTCCGTTCAAATTCACATTTTAAACACAATTTTGTCACGTTTAGTCTTAGTTTGTGTCACATTCTGTTGTCGTCTTTTTAGTCGCGTTCTGTTTTGTTCCGGTGCATTGAGTCACGTTTGTTGCTTATAGGCACGTTTTTGTCGCTCATGATGCATTTTTATCGTTGTGTATTGACAGCTGCATTAAAAAGACAAACAGTGAATCACGATACGACGATTTCACAAAAACAGCAGATTGTCACAGGGACGTGCTCACCATTCGATTTTCATGAGCGGACCGCCCAGCCCAGCCCAGCTCACACATGTGATCTTTTCAGCCCAGTACTTCGCCACCACCATGGTCATCGTGGGCCTGTCCGTGATCGCCACTGTCCTCGTCTTACAGTATCACCACCACGACCCCAATGGAAGCAAGATGCCCAAGTGGGTGAGTCTAAAAGCACCGTGTCTCCTGTGTGCGCGTCTGTTATATACATCAGGGGCCCGGGGCAGGGAAGGGCCGCAAAAGTCGGTGATAGTTTTTATTCGTTATTCTATTTCTATTCTTTAGTCTGACTTTTCTACATTTTAATCTTATTTTGTTGTAAGAAAGTGCATTGTGGTTTATTAAAGTCCTTGAGAGACTAAAGACAATTATGCATGAGATCTGGGGCCCCCATCGCCCTGATAAAAAAGAGGAAATCATTGCTCACGTGTTAGCCAAGTTACTATCAAATAAAACTAGTGATGTTAATTTGCAGTTAGTCTATTTTCTTTGTAATAATGTTTTGAAATGTGTGTGAAATTTGTCTGGTAGTTATTGCAAAAACAAACAGTGTCATATGATACATGTCGGTAGCTACACTACAGGATTGTTAGATGTATGTAGAAACCATGTTATTGTTATAGATATAATAATAAGAACTGAATTTGTGGGGATAAAAAAATCATACACAAAACTATGTATTGGGGCCCACACAGAAGGTTTGTACCCGGGGCCCAGAACTGAGTGCTACGCCCCTGATACACATACTCAAGTTTGTCTCCTGGCTGTGATGTGATCGTTGTATTATTATTATTATTATTATTATTATTATTCTCTTTATGAAATGAGTGAATATGAATGTTGGAGTTACAGTATAATTTAACATGCAAAAGTGCACCTTATGCCCTTATTTTTTTCTGTTACTGGCCAACTATTAATATTGACATTTTCTTCTCTCAAATACTGGAAATTAAAAGGGTTTGTTGCTCCACTTAACGTTTTACATGGAATTCAAGATCACACATGTTGTTATTTGGTCCTAAATGAACTAAATAGAGCTTTTTTATAGTCCTGATGTGGACTTGGTTTGGTCCTGTTCAAGTCCTTGTTTAGTCCTGATCTAGTCCAGGGTTAGTTTCAGCTCTAGTCCTGGTTTAGTCACAATTGTATGTGGTTAATGTGAACCCTGTATAGTTACAGTTACAGTTACAGTTACAGTTACAGTTACACTTTCATGTTTTGTGGAAGTTGCTGAGTTCAGTAAAACTGAAGTGCAAATGCATCATGTTAAGTTACCTCATGTTACTGTAGCATCCAGTCAGACTGAGGAGCACTGCAAAAAATGACTTCCTAAATGAGTTAAAATGTCTTGATTTCAAGATATTTATCATAATTTCTGACGTATTTATTTGCTGGAACTAGATTATTTTACTATTTCAAACTGTTTCTGACTTGTTTCAATTCATTACTTCTTACTTCAAGCCAAATGATCTGCCAGTGGGTTAAGATCATTTTACTTAACCCATTGCCAAATTAATTTTCTTATTTTGAAGGTAAAATATTATGCATTTTTTTGTATTGTTTTTGACCTTTAAAATGCTCTTGAGTAACTTATGTTAATTTGCTATCTCATGTTTTGAAGTGTGTTGTTTCTCTGCTGTCTGCCCTGGTACTCGTGTGCAGCCAGTAGATGGCACCATCAGTTCTGTCATCACTTTAAGAGACTGCGTGACATGCGATGATCAGACTAGCACTAGCAGTGAACGTGTCTGTGACGATTTCAGGACTTAAAACAGCAGAAGATTCTCAGATAAATGATGTCTAAAATCTGGTCGAGGGAGTTCAGCAGCTTTTGACAATCAGAGGGAGAGGATTTTCAAATCAGCATTGGTCAAAATAGCGTGAATTAAGCTAAATGTTTTTGATGACGAAACATTGTAAGAACATGGTTAAAAGCTCAAAAAAAGTCACTGTAGCAGAATGTATGTCCTTTAAGCTCAACTATTGCATGCTCACTCAGAAATACCATGAAACCAGTGAAATATTCTGCATCACAACAACTTAAATCTCATCGAGTCAAAAGAACAAGGCAAGAACATCCAAATAAAATGTGTTGCTTTTTGCTCCTGACAGGGGCCCATTGAAGGATGGGTGACACTCACAAGGGTTTAATAAAGCATAGCTTAACCTTAACCTTGAAGTTACTATTAATTCTGAAGTGTTTTAGCTGTCTGTTTTTTATTTTATGGTTTGGCTGGATTCAGGAAGAAGTGACTTAATGGATTAGGCCGACAAAGATGTATTACAACTTACTCACCGTCCCGGAACCTTTAAATGGTGCAGAAGCATAAATGAAGAGGCTTATTCACAATTTCACAAAAGTATAGATTAAAATGAATAATTCTGTAACATCCAAATCTGCCGTACTTTCCGCTGAAGGCAGTGCCAGTCCACATAAGTCACCGTAATGGATGGTCCTGAGCCCAGCTGCTCAAGGACACTGCTGTTATTTGAATGGTGTTCTGACAGCTCCAGTCCGTCTTCACAGCTTCTCCTCATTATCTGTGAGAGCCGGCTGTAAAATCACAACAGCTTTTGTACTGTATGAACAATGACATCACTGTGCGGAGGTGAGATATGCAACAAATGAATTCTATATCAGTTAACATCGGTTGAAACAGTGGCGAGTGTTAATGTGTTGAATATATTTAACAGTACCCTGTACATTTACAACATGACTTTGGACTCATTTTAGTTCATTTTTAGACATGTCATTTACTTAGTGTTCCTTTGTTCTGACATCTGGGGTCAGATTGATTCAATGGAAAAGAAAAGAAAAAAAAAAAGAAAAAATTGAGAGAGCTTTAATTTTGCTTTAATACGGTTTGATATCGAATAAAGGCAAATAAAAAATATAAAGATTTCAGCCAAAAAAATAGATTTAAATAAAGGCATCTACATTAATACAGCATTTTGATCACAGACACAAAAAAAAAAAAAAAAAATACAGGCTTCCTTGCTGAGAGGGGCTTGTCTCTCCACAGACCTGACTTGTGACATTCCAAAGAATGACATAAAACTGATCCATCTCCAAGGAGACTGTTCAAGTTTGGTTTAAACTTTCTCCTTAGAGAAGGCCTATTCAACTTAAAGCCCCAGTATGTATACACAAAATATAATAAACTACATAAAGCATGTTTTCTCCTGGTGTGGCACTGGGTTTCATTCTGGGATAGTGCTGTTAGGGGCGGGGGACCAGCCAGAAATTCACTATTTTCTCGGAGTCAGATCAAGTTTGATTTTATGACGGTTCATATACACTTAGCTTTTACTGCCTTTCAGAGGTTACTAAAATCATGTGCTTCTTTGCAGTTGGTGGAATCCTCCTGTCACTCACACACAGTGAGGCCGACCCACAGGAGAGATCAGTGGGAAAAGTGTCTTTAGTGGAGACTGAAGCTGCATTTAAGAGAAACTTAGTCAATCATAATATGGCGACAGCCCTCGTCCTGGCTCAGACCAAGTTGGTACTAGTTTAGTCCCAATTTAATTCTCTTTCATCCTGGATTGGAAATTTAGCAGATCAATGCTAGTAAAACCTATTCACAAAAAGTCTGATATAACAGTAGCTATAGATCCCTGCAGGAGTGACACATGTACCAGGATGTCCTGGTCCTTCTATTAACTCATTTTAATGGAGAATCAATTAAAGTTTTATCGTTTGTAGAGAGCGCAGACACATGGTTGTTGTTTATATGTTCATACATTTGGCAACTGTCGATATCTAACTTCAGCCTCTAGTTTCTAAAGTTGACTTATTACTGTAGGATTTGTGACACTTGATGAAACAAAATGAAAATGTTCCTGCCAAACTGTTGTGGCCTGCTATATTTTTGGTGCATAATTGTCCAGAATAATGGTAGATTTAAAAAAAGGTTTATTATGAGATTGTTAGTATGTATGCTTTTTTTTTTTTTACTCTACATGTGGTAATGTTTTCTAACTCTGCTCTGGTGTTACTCACATGTGCTCGAATGGTTTCAGTCGCCAAAACGGCCCTGTTTTTTTTTTTTTTTATATAGTTTGTGATGGCTCTCCCATTGAAAATGCATTAGTGCTAACTCCTGGAATGGTACCGGCTAATGGAATGCAGTGTACTGTTCAAACACTTGAAGGGTCTATAGAGTTGGGGGATACTTTGTGTGACCCCTTACTGTGTGTTCTGCATGTATCCGGCCTAGAGAACACGGCTCTCAGACGGGTCAAACGCAGGTCCAACACAACATTTCTATTTGTCTCTGTGCCTCTCCAGACACGTGTGTTTCTGCTCAACTGGTGCGCCTGGTTCCTCCGGATGAAGCGTCCCGGAGAGGACAGGGTTCGCCCGGCCTGCCCCCACAAAGGCTCCAGTCTGAGCAGCAGCCTGGAGACACCGCCCCTCTTGGGCCCCCAGACCAGCGCCAATAACATGCTATACGTCAGTGTCAGGGGCCTGGACAGCAACCCTCACTCCACAGCCGCAACCTCCCCCGACTCTGGAGTCATGTGCGGGAGGTCTGTGTTTACAGTTTTCTTACATTCTTGAATTTAGCTTAAAGAATTGTTTTTTAATTGTTTTGGATAATGAATTTGCAATGTATTTATATTCTAACAGTGTAGGTACTGCTATCAGAAACGTCTGAACATTCACACTGTAAGAGGGATCATTTGTTTCATCATATTTTGGATTTAAATGCTGGTGAATTTGTCAGTTTTTTTACCCCTGTTTTATTTTGAATTTCAGAATTTAACAGTGTACATTTTCAATGTGTTTTTGTGTGACTGAAATTCAGGGAAAAAATCAATTCAGCATGTTTTTTCAGGAGCAATTCAATTTCAAAATCTGGTTAAATAAGTTATTTCCCATACACTGTACTGTACATTATCTCCACTATATAGTACATAGTATATAGTATATAGTACATAGTATATAGTACATAGTACGTAGTATATAGTATATAGTACATAGTACATAATATATAGTAGTTATGTTGTAGTGGATGGAGACGCTCCACCATTTGTCGAAGCTCCACCAGCCTGAGCCGTCAGACAAATGAGGTCAGTCTGGAACTGCTTCTTCTAAATGTATTTATTTCGAAGTGTTAACAAGCACAGAGTGAAGCTGTTTCCTGTCTGCGCTGCAGGTCACAGAGGAGGGACACTTTTGTCCTGAGGGCTGTTACTCACCTCCAGTGTGGGAAAGTAACTGAATACATGTACTGAAAATATATACTCAGAATATACATTTTGAGGAATTGTATTCCAGTTACCATTTCATTTGGTGGTATTCATAATCAGTTTATTTACTAAAATCAAACGAATACATGACTTAATCCTGCAATTTAGGTTTCAAATTGACACCAGTAAGAAAAATAACTTTTCTTTCGCATAATGCATAAATGTTGCAACAAAGATACATGTTTGAATCATTTGTTGTTAGTTTACAAAAGAATGGATGTGAAAGTAATCTAAGTATACTTGTAATGTTTATTGATACTGATGGTAAAAAATGGAATCTTGATAAAAAACATGAAAACATGTCCTGCTCTGACTAATGCAAACATCCAAAATGAATGGTTTAACTTCAGCTTGTGATTTTATTTTTCTACAATCATTTACAAGCAGTCATTTATGCAAACAGTGTTTCTGAAAAGCTTGGGATTGTTTCTCCTTAAACTACTCTCTCTCACCAAATGAATTGACCAATCACTGCAGTCTGTAAAGTGGAAGGTTTGTTCATGACGGCCAGCACAAGGTTCTTTTTGGTTCCTCCTTCACCATCACTGCCAGTGTGGAGTCCAGCAGTGCATGCTGGGATTGTGTGACAACAAGTGCAAGAGCTCTTCACCTGCAGTCTTTGAAATGATCGAATGATCGAGGAATTGTGATTTGATGAATGTCTTTGCCTTCCACCTTGTAACGGTCCACGTTGTGTGGTGTCCAGGCTGCTGCGCACAGGGGAGGAGGAGCTGCTGCTGCCCCCCGCTCACACTTACCCGGCGGGCAGCGTGGAGCCGGAGCTCAGAAAGATCCTGGACGAGGTGCACTACATCGCCAAACGCTTCCGGGACCAGGACGAGGAGGAGACCGTGTGCAACGAGTGGAAGTTTGCCGCGTGCGTGATCGACCGCCTCTGCCTCATGGCCTTCTCCATCTTCACCATCCTCTGCACCATCGGGATCCTCATGTCTGCGCCCAACTTTGTCGAGGCCATTTCCAAAGACTTTTTCAGTAATTAAAGAGAGAAAATGATTTATAGACCAGCCCAGTGTAAAACATTTGAACTCGCTAGTGGTTCCTAAAAGCACTTACACTAATTGAAATGATCCTTTTGGTCAAATGGATGGTGTTCAAATATAACGATGTTATGGGCTACAATCAGATGTAAACATCCACAATGGCTGGAACAAGAGCTGAAGGATTTTGAAATATTCTCGTGCATATCTCTAGACAAATATTGTGATAAGGGATGGAACGACAATTTCAATTATCAATCAATTACAATTTTTAATTGTTACAATTATTGTGCTAAGAAAAATCTATGATTATTCACAATAATTGGCAATTTGTCCAATCAGCAGTGGAATCCTTTGTCCTGTCATTCAGTCTAAGGATTAATATTTCTTGCAAGCTTCATGACTTCAAACTTTTTGAATGAAAAAGACATTATACTGTCACAAACAGCTAGATAAAAAAAATCTTGACACATAATTTTACTTTATTGGCATTTAGATTAAACTGATTGCATTTTATAATTCCCATAAACATAATTTTTTAGTTCTTACGATTATATTTTGACCTTAATAATCATGATTATCAATTAATGTTGTTGAGATCCTTAATTGTGATTTGAAATGCATTTTTTAATCAAGTTTTAATTCAGGGTGCACATTTTCCCACATCCCAGAAAGTGTGGAATTTGAGAGAACACTTAAATAAGTCTATTAACTAAATAACCACTAAACTAATACAAGACTAAATGTGATTTCAAACATATTTGTAGAGGTCTAACTACAGGGTTAGCCGCTTTTCCACAGAATCAGAGCTCCAGACATGGAGATCATGTCGTTCTCTACAGAGAGCATTTACTAATTCTAATCATTCAAATTATGATTTTGATCGAATGTCAATAACTATTCAATCCTGACTGACCTTATTTGCAACTTTCAATAAACAACTGGTGCTGAGATTCAAGCTATTATCAGTAAAATAGTTTTAAATATAACCATAATGTGTTTATGTAATAACCAATATAGCATAGCACAAGAGTTATCTTGGTATAAAATATTGCTCTTATTAGCAAATGTATAACAGACTATATAACCTGAATATTAAATCATGACTAAGTGTGGGTGTGCCTTTAACCATATATATATTATGTGTTTGCATAAGTCATAGCTTAATCCAGTTTATCGTTTTGTACAATTTGTAATATGGGTTTATATGCCATTTTACATTGTAAGCATTAGCTTTTCTAATTTTGTGACTCATTTTGTGACAGTAACTAGGGCAACATTATGATTTTTTTCAAATAAATGTATTTTTTGTATGAATCCTCATAATGCACTTGTTTTTCTTCTACCCTTTTCAGAAAGTTATGAAAAATGTGTGTTATTTTGAAACCTTACACTTCCTCTGTATTTTGCCCAAAGTAAAACAAAATGAATGCACTAAAGTGTAAGTGGTAGTACAAAGTAGTGGTCCAAGAATAAGAAGAAGAAAGAAGAAAGAAACTAAGAAAGTATTTGTAAAAACTTCTACTCCAGTAAAAGTAACTGTCTGAATGTAGCATCGGATTTATCATTTTAAGTAACTGTAGGCACACTTTATGGTCACTGCAGGGAAATTTGCAGTGTGTGAAGAAATTAGAGGTTGTCCAAGTCTAAAAAACAGACCTATAATTATATTATTTTAGAATTAATATAATCAACATTTTAATAATAAACATTCAATTAAAAAGACAACATTTTACAACAGTTTAATACATCAATGTGGAGGTCGGTTTCAGTCATATTGAGTTCGTCAACTTTTAAAACATCAATGCTGCAGAAGCGCCCCTTAGTGGATGGTTTAGGCCATTACATTTATCCGGAACCCCAATCAAGTGAATTACTCATTCATTGTGCCATTCATTGTGCCAAAGATGTAAAGTAAAATGAAATAGTGAAATATGTAAATGGTAATTCATGTTTTTTGTAATTAATCATTAGCGCACTCTTTTAATGTATTCAAACAAATATCGGATCATTTTAATTTAGCAATACAATAAATACATTGAACATTTGATTCATGGAACACTAATTAAGTTATTAAATATTAATTAACATGTATTTATTTCATTTCGGCACAATTAATCCTCCTTAAATCTAAAGCACTAAACAAAAACAAAAAAAATAATAATAATGTAGCGGAACCATTGATGCCTTCAATGTTCTACACGTGCGATACTGAAGGCGCGCGGTGTGTGCTCCTTTGTTTTGTGCTCGGCTGGAAACCTCCGCTCACGCTGTCTGAAGTGACACGACTCTGGTTTGTCTCTCAGCGGACATTAGAAGATTTCAAACTATTGTAAAATGTCCGAGGCGTTGTTCGAGTGGTGTGTGGACCAGCTCCATCACAGGTTTGGACTGGAGGCGTGTGAAGACATTGTCAAGTAAGAAAACTAACCTCACACTTGTTTGTAAGAGAGCGAACCTGGACTGGACCTGCTGTCAGCTTCTCAGTGAAACGTTAATGTCTGCTCAGTGTAATTTCACATACTGACCGACACTGAGAACTTTATTGTCACACAGAAGGCTTTTGGTTATAAATGGATAAATGGAATAAACGCGTGACGTTAACTGTTGCTATTACATTTTAGTGTACCGAGAGTTGCATATTGGTAGCTTTCAGATTGTAGAATGTGATGATGTCATGCTTTCAGATGGGGGCAACTGACAGATTTCCTATTGACCCCTTAAAATCCTATGCCATCATAATGTTTAAATTTCCGGAATGGAGGCGACTGTAGGCAAAATGAAGTGGCTATACACGGTCAATGATTAACTGACACCAAATCTAAATAGTAATGATTTTGGGTGTTTATATTATATACCAAACAATAATGAATTTCCAGGGTAGAAATGTCAGTTAGTTAGGTTTTTTTTAAAGAAGAATAATTATTATTATTACAAAGGATAGAAAATATAAACATTTTAGCCACAACTTTGTATATGAGCTAATTTATGATAAAGCATGAAATATATGTGCAAATAAAAAGGAAAAACCAATGAGGGGTCAACATGTCTGTCAGTCAAGTAAAATCTAAAAATCAGGATTTAACCTTCATCAAAATGCTTAGTGTCTCATAAACTCCTTTTATCAGCAAAGATTGTGCAAAGATTGTTACTTATTTTCAACAACAAAAATTATTTTTACAATATTTATTTAACCTGCCCCCTATCTGTATTAGATTGGCCAAGAGAATGTTTTGATGTCATTTGAAACCCAGCAATTCAAATCCAAAGGGGTTAGTTTACAGTAACTAACAAATTCTTCCTTCTCGTGCTTTGAAAGCAACAGTATGTAACTTTCTGAAGATGACACGTCACCTGCAGGATTCCATGGAACTGGACAGTTAAAACCACACTTTGGAACATTCTCCTTGTTGAGATAAATAGATTTTATGCCGTACTGTGGAATATTATTGTTAAAGGAACAGCATTCCCATGGAAACAAGCTCCTCCTCCAGGCCAAGTACAAGTCATGTTTGTGGAGAAGCCCACTCTGTACATTTAGTGCAAAAAATAAAATAAAAATTGCATTAAAAATGAAAAGAACATGACTTTAGTTTAGTATTTTCCTCTCAGATTGATGGATATTGATTTTCAATATTCAAACGTGTTTTATCTTGACAAAACTATCTGCTAAATTCCAGAGAATAAACAAAACAGTCTTTCAATCAGTGCCATTTAACTAAGAAAAAAAAAAAAGATTAGGTTAGATTTGTTCCTCCAAACTCTGAACTCTGCTCCAGACCACATGCTTGTACTGACAGAGGAGGCTGTGGACCTCTCCCTAGCCAATGAATTGACCATGACTTATTCTTGATCTCGATTTAAAAATGTGCTTAATTGCATAGCCCTAAATGTAATGAGTTTATAGGAATTAAAATGTATGGTGGGTATAACGTATAATGGATTTTTCCTCAGCACAGTACTGTGTAGTCAAGTCTTAATTACAAAATCCTTCTAACTATGCTAAATATCTCCTTTGTCTTAAAATGTGCTATTAACTAATTATGTAAATGTTTTTTTTATTCCAGGTATATTTTGACTATTGAAAACCGAGAGGAGCTTGAGGAATATGTGGGAGATCTGCTTCAGGGAACGGATGGAAGAAAAGGACACTTCATCGACGAGCTCCTGAAACGCTGGGAGAGGAGCCAGAGACCGGCCATGGACACGGCTGGGCTCTTTGTTCTCAAAGAGTCGGCGCTTTCTTCTGCAGGTACTGTTTATGATCCTATCAGATAATCACACAGTTACTGCTGCAGACACATAGAAAATAATGTGTTTTTTTATAGACTCACCAACAGACACAAGCAGAGAGTCTCAGAAGAAATCGAAGCGTAAAGGTCGAAACAAAGAGGTGTTGTCCATCAGCCAAATGGAGCCTGAGCCTGAAGCAGTCAAAACTCCCATAGATCAGGCCAGAGTAAGTACACGGCAGTCATGTAATATTGTACAATCAAGAGTCTAGGAGACATTTTAAAAGGAAAGCTTACAGAGAGCTTAGCATTTTGACACATTTTTCTGTGATTTAATTTAAGTCTGTGTAATCGAGCAGTGGTGTGACATCCATCCAGAAGTAATTGAGTTGAGTTTCTCAGACCTGCTCCATCAGATTGAAACTAACTTTTGGATGAAAGCACTAAAGTCTTGACTATAAAAACATTGATTACCTTACCTTGCGCTGTAAAGTTTTCAGAGTCAAACCCCCTTTGGAATGTTGCCTCCTTCATTTGAAGACAACCAGCTTCAATGCCCATTTGTAAAAGGAACACTAACTTCACCTGCTGAAGGCCACACTTGACACGACATTGTCATGATTCTTTTAGTCTTTTCTGGTTTAAACATAAATAATCCTTAATCTTCCCTTTCCATTTTCTTCAGTCTCTTTCGTTCACTTCAAATTGGAATCAATGATGTTATTTGACTCCAGGGTTCTCATTTATAAAGGCTTGCGTGGAATTCTTACTAAACACAAACTTCCAAAACAAGCTCATTTCTCATCTCTCTGAGCACAGATCGCCTTCTTTCTCATCTCTAGATGTGTGTCAGATGTGTGAAGTTGTAAGTTTTTGGACTGGACCGCTTATTTCTATGTAAAATTGTCTTTATATAGATCACAATCATAATGGAACAAGTCACGTACGTACATTTTTGTACGTTCGCAGGCTTTATGAATGAGACCCCAGGGCTGTAACTAACAGCAATTTAAAGAATTGATTTGTGATTATCCTTTTGATTAATCGATTATTTATTACTTTTCATACTTTACATTGATTACTACATTTAGTTAGTTATGCAATGCCCGTCAATATCAGAATTTTACTCAATTTGACCCAGATGATGCTATGGTGAAGCTGCTTGAGAACATCCTGGTGGAGTTTAATTACAGACAAAATAGGTTATTGATCAAAAACACTCAATGCTCATGTTTCCATTGTCTTTTTGAAGTGATTCCTGCCTTGTCTGAGTCGTAAAACCTCTTCTCATCACATGGCGTGTTTTGGAGTCTGTGCATAACCCAGATCACAATTATTCAATGACTAAATGAATTAGTTGATGATTGTATTAATAATCAATTAGTTGCAATTATTTGGTTAACTTGTTTCAGCTCTACTATACATATAAAAAAAAGATGTGGCAATTGAGACATAGTTACTACAAAGGTCACCCGTCTGTGTTGTGTTGACTTTAATGTCTGAATGCTTGTTAATTAACAGTTAAAAAAAGAAAAGAACACATTTCTCCTTCTGACATTTGACAGAGCCAAGACATCGGCAGCTTGTCTTCTTCCAAAAAGAAGAATAAGTTTGTCAACCTTTATGCCAAAGAAGGGCAGGACAAGCTGGCCGTTCTGCTCCCTGGGCGACACGGGTGTGAGTGCCTTGCTCAAAAGCACAAGCTCATCAACAACTGCATCAGCTGTGGACGCATCGTGTGTGAGCAGGAGGGCTCTGGACCGTGTCTGTTCTGTGGAAGCTTGGTAAATCAACTACTTTGGACCAATTCAGTAAATAGTCAGCTAATAATGAGGAATAGTGTTTGGAGTTTTTATTGTTTTGAATTTTAAATAAGACAAATTTATGATCGGGACAGAAGATTGTCTCTGCATTAGTTTCTTACTCTTTTTTTCTTTGCCCTGTTTAATGTATACTGTATTTCTATAATGTTTCATATTTAACTGTAGAAATTCAGTAGGATTTAATAGTCTCTAACATGATCCACTGTTTGTGGGCAGGTGTGCACCAAAGAGGAACAAGAGATTCTGCAAAGAGACTCCAACAAAAGCCAGAAACTTAGAAAGAAGCTCATGGGAGGTAAAAAAAAAACAACAACAAAAACTATGCCGTTTATTCATCACATACTACAGGTTCCTCTTTGCCAATTTACCCATGGATACGTTGGCGACCTAAAATAAAAAAGGATTCATTAGGAGACATAATGTGATTTTATTCTGATACTTATAGTGACCTTTCAAGCAGAAGATTGTCACATGTTTTTATTTTCGAAAATTGGCTACATGACATATTAGAACTCTACATGAGTCTTCATTCTTCAAATAATCACAACTAAGTACATGTATGTGGGCGGGGTCAAGGGGTGGGTGAAAAAGGTTTTTACATTTGTGGGACAATACAAGATTATCTCAAACATGCAGGAATCAATCAAAAAACTACTTTGAGTAAAATAATGATGAGGAAATACTGTTACAAGGTTAAATCTCATTAAAGTGTCCGTCTAAAATTCATAAAATGTAGTTTGGGACCTCTTTTCTAAAAAAAACGCAAACCGCCCTGGTAATCTTTGGGGACTGGTTGGTTGATTTATTGATTGATTGGTGTTGAAACCCCATTTTCAAAATTCAGTTTATGCTGGAGTCCGCATGACATTCTTTTGTAATTTTGACAGTTTCAAATTTAGAAAAAAAAAAGAAGACTCCATTCTAAGGTTCTGCTTAAAAAATGTGTTGTCAGACGGTGGAGAAAGAGATTATCTTCCACACCAGGAAGCCAAGATGAAGGCTGGGCTGGAGAAGGCTGTGCAGCACAAGGACAAGCTGCTGGAGTTCGACAGGAACAGGTAGAAATACTAAATGTGTATATATTATTGTGTTCGAAGAAAGTATCCGTTCCATTCCACATCTCTTTGCAGTGTGAGGAGAACCCAGGTTTTGGATGACGAGTCGGATTACTTTGCCACTGACTCCAATCAGTGGCTGTCTCCGGGCGAGCGAGAGAAGCTGAGGAGGAGGGAGGAAGAGCTCAGAGAAATCCGACATGCCTCTCGGAAAGACCGGAAAATTACTCTGGACTTTGCTGGAAGACAGGTCATCGAGGAAGGAGACAGCCTGAAAGAGTACTACAGCAAGTGCGTACAGAGCGTAGTAACAGCCAGTCTTTTTATTAGGATGTATTTAATTATGTTGTTATGTTATAGACCTGACAGGGAAGTCAATAATTTAATAACACAGCAACATAGCGGTATTTTCCAGAAGTAACATGTTGGTAACAGGTACAAGCAATCCCATACATGCGCTTTCATTAAAGTATGTATGACAGGTTAATATGAAGTTCTGATTTTTACTTTATTCACTGTATTAATACGTCCTGTAAATATACATTTTAGTTTTACGCCAATCCGGTCACTGTTTGTGGAGAAAAGTGGAAAAATATGTTGAAAATTACAGGAAGTAAACAAACTGATGACATCACAGTAGGGAGACAAAGGTTATGCATAATTTACACAAAAGAAACTACTTTTTTGACCCTTTAAACATCGATTGAGTGAACAAAATAAAGGTGTTCACATGTTTTTCTTTGTCAAATAAAAAAATCTGTGACATTAGATGAGTTATGAAGCAGTGTACAGTGTGGTTGCTATGGTAATTTCCTAGTGTGATGTCATCATTTACAACCAGGAAGTCAAATTAAAAACCTAAAAAAAAAAAAGCTAAAGTGGGGTAAAATTTTTGAAGATTTTAGCAGAATTTGAAATATATTTATCTAACTGCATTTTAGTTAAATGAGTAGTCCAACCTGTCAGAGGCACTTTAAAGTCAGCTTGGTTTTGGTTTGCTGGGGTTATATAATGTAATAAATGTGTTGTTTGTGAAGGTTGGATGAGACCCTGAAGGCCATGAACAGCAACCCTTCCTCACCCATGTACCCCCGAGTGCAGGGAGACCGACAGGCTCTGAGAGATCTGGTGAACCCCAACATCATGCAGAGTGCACCTGAGGTCCCTCATTTTGTACTTTTGAGTAATCAGGATGCATTAGATTTGAATGACACCTTTCCAGAGACAGAACGCTCTAGCTCAGACCTCAGACGGCTGTCATTCTGCCTACAACCATCACACGCTCACACACTCATGCTATTACACACTACAAAGTTTTCATTTTTAAAACATAACACATAGAACAGAACCATAGACAAAAACAAAAATGTTAATAATAATAACAACAACAAAACAAAAGACATCTTAGACATTAGGCAGTACTTTAAAATGTGTATTTGGTCTTTTAGTTGCATTACAGTGATGCAAAATTTACATTCCAGTCACCGTCAGTATGCTTAAAATAATTCATCTGAGCTTAAAGGTCCCATAACATGCAAAATCGACTTTTCAGAGGTTTTAACCTTCCTCCAGTGCTATTTGGGCCTCGTATGTTGTGCCCAAAGTGGTTTTTTGATTGATTCCCTCATGTTTTCACTAGAGAACTGTATTTTCCGTCCCCCTCAGCTGACGGGGCAGACGGGGGCTCCTCACAAGGATGACGCGGCTTCACCAGGATGACGCGGTGTTTAAGCCACGCCTCCGGGAAGCGCGCAGCCGCAGAATAAAAACAGCTAATGCTAATGCTACACAGTAATTACACGATGGAGTCGCCAGATCGAAGAGTTAGCTTGTTATTTACCAAACGGTAACGTCCTCGTGCCGAGGTACTGGAGCACGGCAAACTCCAGGTCAGATGCAGGACGTAGGACTCAGCACGACGCACCGTCAGGACGGATAAAAGGTTTATTCCTGTGTTTGTGTATCGCTGTTTACCGGAGCACACGGCGCATGCGCACTATCTCCGCTCTAGGCTTCGGCACGGGTTGGGAGGGGGAGGCGTGCGAGTTGGGCGGGGGAGGCAGCCTGCTCTCTGTTCGGGGGGGTCAGATCTCAGAGTGAGCCGTTTGCTTTTGCAAGGAGGGGGGCCAGTCCAAGAAATGGGTGTTTTTTGGAAACTGTTATGTTATGGATATTACACAACTCAAAGATTTATCAACAAAGCCCTTAGAATAGACTGTGTAAAGGGGAAAAGAGCAGAATATGGGACCTTTAATGCATTTACGCATACATAGAGTGGTCTCACTTACTGCCCATTATGCCTTTTGCACGCGGGATAGTCTGGCCATCCCTGTCAAGTCAGTTTCTAGTGACGGGAAAAATGAAGGCTCCAATGAGTCCTCACAGTCAAAGCATAAAGCTCCATCAAACTGAAGCCTCAAAATACTGCTGTCTACAGGTGATTTTAATGTTTTACAACGAATATAAAGTTTATTTTAATGTACATGAACTTTTGTCGATTATAACGATAACATGAATATTTATAAAACATTTTCGGCTCACATACACACAGTTGTTCTTGATTTTTCTGATTTCACACAAACAGACGCCTCAGTTGTGTGACTTCCTTGTTACTGACACACGGTTCATTTTTCGGCTTCATTTGGCACACCCACTGTAGCTCAGACAATGCTTTGAGGTCTCAGTTCATTTTGCCCATCACTACATGTTGAATTTCATCCATTACAAATCTAAGATGCAGAGTTCGGCAATATTACTTCATTAATTGTATTATGTGTTAACTAGGCCCCACTTCAGAATGGAAACCTGCTAAAATAATTTTGTTGACTTGAAGACTTAAAAAATATTTCTTAGGCCAGGACATTGACAGTTTAGCAGGTGTCTGTATATTCCTATGTCACATACACACAGTAGACCCATCAGTTGAAAGCATCCTTTGCTGAACTGTCCTGTACGTTCCCAGTGGGTGGACGTTGGGGGCTCGGAGGAGCACAAGCGCAGCCTGGAGCAGGGCCGGAGGGCTGAGGCTGCAGCTGGAGCTGAGGAGCGCTCCAGACTCCGGCTCCAGGACAAAGAGCTGCAAGAGATGTCTGACGGAGGCTGGTGTCTGAGCATGCACCAGCCCTGGGCCTCGCTGCTGGTCAGGGGCATCAAAAGGTACATCGTCTACCTGAAGAGCTTCATGTCTCTGTGAAGGTCACAGAGTGTTTGGGGATGTGCTTATATCACAGAGCAGTACTGAAAAAAGCAAATAACTAGAAGAATCAGATAATCAGATGTTTTTTTAACATGCCCAAAAGAAATCTGATCATCAAAAACACCTGGTGACACATGTCAGTAACTGTTGTATCTGGAAAACAAAGCACAATGACATTTTCTCTTTCATTTTTGTCTTTGCTACATTCATTTGTCCTTTTTAGCACCATTTTTCTTGTCAAACCTGCACACACATACACACACACACTTATACACATACACACATGTGCACACACACACACACACACACACACACGCATACATACACAAACGTTCTCACACACACACGCATACATACACAAACGTTTACACACACACACACACACACACACACTAAAGTACACGTTACATAATGACTTGTATTTGTGTGCAGGGTGGAGGGCCGGACCTGGTACACGTCTCACCGCGGCCGTCTGTGGATCGCTGCTGCTGCCAAGAAGCCCACGCCTCAGGAGGTCGCCGAGGTGGAGAACATGTACCGCCACATCTACAAGAAGGGTACATATTATTTGTACCCTTACACACTTAGATTAAATATTGAATGTCATGTTTTGTGTATATGAGCAGAAGTGTTTTTCTGTCCTGTGCAGAGCCTGCCTTTCCCAAAGACTACCCCACGGGCTGCCTGCTGGGCTGTGTGAATGTGACCGACTGTCTGTCTCAGGAGCAGTTCAGAGAGCAGGTGAGTGACAGTGCCACAGATAAAGCTGTACCTCCTCTAAACACACATAACATGCCATGGAAAAGCTTTGTGATACTGAGCACTATTCAGAGCTGACAACGAGCAAAGTATTTGTACTACACTGCTGTACTCAAGTAGATCTATACTTTTACTTATTACAGTATTACATTTTTTGTCACTTTGCACTTTTACTCCTTCCTTTTTAACATGAGGATCTGTACATTCTGCTCTTTATATTATCAAAATGGCCTCTTTACATTTTAAAATCCTCGGTCGCACAGTTTTTGCTTTGTTCCCCCCAAAGCATGCCACCAGTGTGCGTCAAACAACAGTGCTTCACTTTTTTCCTTTCACTTCTACATTACTGGCCCCATGGCGCGCACTCACACACGGCCTGTGGAAAGAAATATAAGCCCAGTGGACCTAAATCCATGGCATGAATATGTGAAGAACAGGGAGAGAGGAAAGAGCAGCAGAAGCAATGGAAGCACAGAGGTGAGAGGAGTGTGTTCCTGTGGGGATGCAGGTAGATGGATAAATACTCATACTCATGTGTGTCTGACCTCAGTGTTGCTGACCACATGTGTGAGATCAGAGCTGTCTGGGTTCACAAAGACAGGAGAACGACTTAATGAGCAGGTTCCTCCCGGTCCATGACAGCGTTTGAGTCAGGATCATATCAGCCGGAATGTAAGTGTATTTGTCACACAGGCCATCAGAGCCTTTTATTTAACCTTCATCGTCAGGAGGTGATGAAGTAGGGGAAAATCCCAATAAGCTCCTTATCGCTAACTAATACCTTTATAATAACCACTTGATTAAAGTCAGATTAACTTCAGTTAATTAATTCTGAAGCCCATAGTTCAGGTCATTATTTGATTTTAAATACAGTCCTGGTGGTGTACTTTTACTTAAAAAAGGACTTTTAGCATTACTTTGACTAGTAATTGACAATTACTTGACTTTAACTTGAGTCATGAACTTCACTATGAACTATTAAAGAAAGCAAAAAATAAAGTAATAATAATAATTAGCTTAAACTCTGAAAGTAAACGGTGATAAGTCTCTATAAGGCCGTGCCTGTAATAGATGCTTCAGCCAGCAGAGGTCACCCTCAGCTTATTTTTCTTTGAATGAACTCCGCCTCTAGGGGCAGCATTTACTCACAAAGCCTTTACCATGGTCTGAGCAAAGAACTACTCAGGAAAAGGGATGGAGGAATTACTAATTTGTGTTTTTAATGAGTTTTACCTCCACTATTTCACTATTTATTTTTAACCAAACAAACCTTTTTAAGCAGTCTTTGTAATGTTTGGTGTTTTTAATCTCTGTTGTCTAGCATCATGTCATATCTTTGTGATTTTTAATAGTTGATATCTCAGTTGACCACTTTTCACTCTCATTGTCTCAGTTAGTGCACCATATAATGTTAATATCAGTGTAGTCTGAGTGAGTGTCTGCCTGTGAGGACACAGTAACAGCCGGCTGTGAGGTCAACACAATTAACCACAACAGCAGACTAAAGTTGACCCATGAACGGTGCTTTCTCCTTCACTCCTCTGTCACATCCACGACGCAGGCAGCCCTCCAGCCTCCAATGAGCACACACTTGTCTCATTTGTGAAGAGTTGTGTGTTCTTTGTTACAGTAATCCGTAAGCGCTCCACGATTTAGCTTTGGGGACTGCAGGGAGCTGTAAATCTTAGGTTCTTTTCTTTCTTTTGTGCTCTGCTCTGTCTGTGCTGCACCACTCATTCCAGCCAGGGTAGTAAAACTCATGTTTGGAGGCTGTGTGACTGCCCTTTCATCCTGAGACTGTGTGTGTGTCTGTGTGTATGTCTGTGTGTGTCTGTGTGTGTGTGTGTGTGTGTCTGTCTGTCTGTCTGTCTGTCTGTCTGTCTGTCTGTCTGTGTGTGTGTGTCTGTGTCTGTGTCTGTGTCTGTGTCTGTGTCTGTGTGTGTGTGTGTGTGTGTGTGTGTGTGTGTGTGTGTGTGTGTGTGTGTGTGTGTGTGTGTGTGTGTGTGTGTGTGTGTGTGTCTGTGTCTGTGTGTCTGTGTCTGTGTCTGTGTCTGTGTCTGTGTGTATGTCTGTGTGTGTCTGTGTGTCTGTGTGTCTGTGTGTCTGTGTGTCTGTGTGTGTGTGTGTGTGTGTGTGTGTGTCTGTGTCTGTGTCTGTGTCTGTGTGTCTGTGTGTCTGTGTGTGTCTGTGTGTGTCTGTGTGTGTCTGTGTGTCTGTGTGTCTGTGTGTCTGTGTGTCTGTGTGTCTGTGTGTCTGTGTGTCTGTGTGTCTGTGTGTGTCTGTGTGTGTACCGTGTGTGTGTGTACTGTGTGTGTATGTGTGTACCGTGTGTACCGTGTGTGTGTGTGTACTGTGTGTGTGTGTGTACTGTGTGTGTGTGTACTGTGTGTGTATGTGTGTACCGTGTGTACCGTGTGTACCGTGTGTGTGTGTGTACCGTGTGTGTGTGTGGTCACAGAGGTCGTAAATAACAGCCCTCACCCCACACTAGGCCCCTCCACAGAATGAAGGGAGGAACAACACAAGCATCCCAGGGTCTGCTCATAGGGTTGTTCCACTTGTGATATTTAAAGGACACAGATTCTGCTCCAGTGACTTTTTTGGGTTTTTAACCATGTTCTAACAATGTTCCGTTATCAAAAACATACCTGAAGTAGCATTCAGCTGCATTCACTGAAACATGTACCGTGGGTGTGTGAATGAGAGTGTGTTTGTGAGAGTGAATGCAGGACAACGGATCAAAACTAGCCCATGGCTAATGCCGGAGTTGCATGTTCATTAACATGTACTGTCCTGACTAGATAAACCAAATTCAATTCATGCTGTTTTGAGGAATGTTAATTAGAAAATCCTCCCCCCTCCGAGCATTAAAAACACTTCCTGCTGAACTCCTTGATCTGGGATGTAGTTTCAGATCATCTACGTCACTTATCCAAGAATCTTCTGCTGTTTTAAGTCCTTAAATCACCGCAGACTCGTTCAGAGCATTTCTGCCTCTAAACACGATAACTGCTGCTGCTAGCTTGATAAAGGCGTGTCGCACACAGATAATATAGCTAAATTATGGAAGCGCATGGCACCATCTACTGGCTGGATGCACTAAGTAAGAGTCATTCCAGACTGCTGAGAAAAATGTAACTAATACATGATAAACTTTTTGTTTGTTTCAAAACATGAGATGGCAAATTAAAGGTTCTCAAGATCATGTTTAAAGGGTAATAACAATATGAAAAATGCATAATATTTTTCCTTCTAGGGGGACGTTAGCCTTTATTGTGTGGCCAAATATACATTCACACAGTTCAAATTTGTAATTATATGTTGTAATCTACAAGATTGTACTGAAATTCTGTTTTCTTTTGCAAAATTAGTATATCGAGTATTATAAATTTTGAATTAATAAAATGAGAATTTGAATATATTGCTGTGAGATGTTATTGCTTTGCCCAGAATGATGGCTTTACACGTTTTCTGAACTCTAAAGCACATATGAAAATACCTGTATAACAAAGCGCATGACATTAAATCTAAATTTTTATTTTCATCAATAATACATTTAATTCATAAATATTCTCTATCTGGAAGCCGTCAATCATCATTTCATTTATTTTGGTCAATTGTCAACAAAAACTTCAAGGAAACAAAAGGAAACAAAATGAGTCGATGACGAGCTCCAGCATTTCAATGCCTGGCCTTACAGAATGGAACAATATCTTGTGCCACAAGATATCGCAAGATAAAATTGCCACACATGGGGAAGGATTTTGTAAGATTTTTCCTCCCGTGTTTAAATTTGCTTTGTATAAAAAAAGGGTTCTCTTTTCTGAGATCCACCGCAATAACAACATTTTAAACAAAAGAATTCAAAGCACGTTAGTCCAACTGCACAGGTTATTTATTATAATCCATGTCAAAACCTAAACATGTTTTTGAGGCACAAACATCATAACCTGTTTTAATGCGTCTACACTGAAGCCGTAAGTAACATGTCTCCTTTAGAGAGCGCAGAGTGTCAGTTGTTTTCATGTGGTGGAGCAGAGCAGCCCAGTGGGTGAGCTGCAGATTTACTGTCCTGACCGGGCCTGGCAGCTGTGGCTGGTTAAAACGGGGGGCGGTGAAAGACACACAGCCCTCATTCCTCCTCCCACGCGTCCAAATAAGCCCCAGTCCCGTCGCCAATATTTAGGAAAAGGCAAATGGATCAAGCTGTACTCTGAAAGGACCGATCACACATGTGCAAGAGTGTGCATGTTTTCACTTCTCAGAATGTCACCAGTACTATTATAGTAATATATACTGGACATGTTAGGCATTTAAGATATTAATGGGGCTGTATTTTTTGTGTTAGTTGCCTATTGTTGAATTAATAATTAATGAAAATGATATTTGCCATAGCAATTAACAACTGAAAGCAATTTATTTAGTTTTAAAGACAAATAAATGCAAAATGTCTTGTTTTTGACATAGACATTTGTAGAAGCCAAATTCTCTCTGTCAATTGCTCAGATTCACATTGTCTTTGTCTGAAACAGTGCTTTAACCCCTTAAACGGGCTGTTTTGTCAGTGAATGATCTTCAGCTGCAGGAGTCATGAGTCCAAGCATCTGCAGCTTTAGGACGAGTGCTGTTTGTTGTCTGTGTCAAAGTATTACAGCAGGACTTTGTCATGTTATTGAGGAGAGACATCTGAAAGAGACACAGGAGAAAGTGGGAGTGTCAGATGCCCTCCCCGTGTGTGATTCACAGATACTTCTCACACACTGCTCTAACTCTTTGTAAACGCAGCTGGTGGGTTAAGATTTATCAGACAGAGCATTCATAATACAATGCGGTGAAGCCTAACTTTACTTGGAGAGCACATTAGTACCAAACACACAAACAAGGCTTCTTTCACTCTGGGGAGAAGCCTAACATCTCCAGATCCTGGTCTAGTCTTGGTTAGGGCTAGAGGGTTTTGGGTTGATGGAGAAATAAGAATACAAATTTTTCAAATTTCTGTATTTTCATTCTAAATCTCGATATTGATTTTGATACCACGATGAAAATATTTTTTTCTTTATTGGCTGTAAATATAAGCCAGTTTCACAAAATATTAGAACTTTCTCCGTGTGACCATGTGGTCATCATATACTTCTGACAAAACTCTGCGAAAGACATACTGTATACTGTCCTTTTCATGATTATTTGGTGTTGTTTTTTTATGTATTTATTTATACTTGCTCAAATCTACTTCTGATACTAGTTGTCATGGTATTACTTAGTATGTGATTTTTGATACGTTTGACATCCCTAGTCTCAATACTGAATGCCTCAGGATACATTCTGGGTGACTAAACTAAATTCAAAATAGCAATAATTCTACATTAGAAAAAACAAATATTGTTGTCAATATTATTATCTTCAAAATAATGAACTAATAAACTATTTCAATGTCAATATTGACAGTCTTGTGTGTCCAGTAGGGGTGCTATAGTACTAAACTTCACACATAGCTGAGGAACCAGAGCAGTGTATCGATCCAGCCTCTCCTCTCTATTCACCTTAGTTTGCCCCGCCCACTTTTGCCGCTTTGTGTGTGTGTGTTTTATTGTATTGCTATTAGATTACTAGAGACTCTGTTTTTGCATTCAAAACACGTGCATTACAATTTGAGAGAAATCTGAAGTATCAAAGTTGCCGAACGAGATTTTTAAGAAAATCACAACTAGTTCATTTTAAACTGTTTGCAGCGGTTCAAAGGTTATTCCCCACTTTCCTAATGCATTCTGAGCTTCAAAATAATTCACTGCAATGAGTTTAATCTCTTTTCATAGCTTTCAGAGTCTACATTAGCATGCTAACAGCGCACTTCCTGCTTCGTGGAGATTAAAATGCTTTATAACATTTTAATCTTATAACATGCTTTATAACTTTATATACAAAACCTATTTTACTTTCTTAAATGAAAAAAATCTACCACATCCTCTTTAACATGTTTAATGAGGTTGAAACCACGCGCTGTTTGGACTTTATATTGCCAAAATAATTGCATTTTTTGCTCTTTTCAAGTGTTTTCAATTTCAATTAGTCTCTCAGCTCTGGAGGGTGCTACAAATTGGACATTTTAGGTGCCGCTTGGAGTGGAGCGCTAAGATAAAAATAAAAACTGAAGAGCAATTCAAGAGCAGATTTGTAGCTTGTTAGTATCAACCAGTGATGTGCTAATGTCGACAAACAAGGACATTTTCTCTTCACATTATTATTTGGGGCAATTATGGAGCTCCACGTTTATTACTTACATACACATCATTTGTTTTTATGATAATGTTTGTCCATAGTAAAAACAAAAAAAACGGATTAATTTGTTGTAATGTTTTGATTACTCTCCCATTGAGTTGAACGTTTAAGTGCGTATGTCAGATTAAATTATTACTTTAATTGACCTTTAACCCGTTTTGATCATGTCCCAGAAGCTCACAAATCGTCCCATTTATTAGCAAAAAAGCCAACATTTAAAGCACTTCAGATGGTTAGCTCAGAGCGGAATGTGTCTCCATGCTCCGGGCCTGCTACCTGAGCAACTGACGTCACCCAAACATGACAGAGAATTACTTAACAATAACACTTTAAATCATACCTGAATTATACTTTTTAATGATGAGGCCAATCTCAGCAATTCACAAAAGACATTGACTAATTCCAAGTTTGTTGCTGTGAGATGTGGCTAACGCTGGAGTAAACAGGAAACTACTTCTAGTTTCTCCTCAGCTTGTTCTCCATTTATTTCACTTAACGATGCTATGCTTTAACATCTCTTTATGTAATGCATTGGCTTTGGATAATGTAAATCCATTATGCACTAGAAATAATTTGTTGTGCATTGATAAATAATCATGTGTGCTAGCTATGGTTTGATAAGCATGTGCACTCAATATATTAGTTTGCATAAGTGGAAATACAGCGATTTATCACAAAAAGTCATTGTTTGGTGAGAAATTATTTTTTGTTTCTATCTGCTTTTCGCCGTCTTGTTTTCACCTGCGTCTGCGTTCTCTCTTGTCCAATCATTTTACTCCAAAGCGTTCCGGGAGCTGAAAGCAAACATTTCGGAAACCTCTCGCAGCCCACTTTGGCTCGTTTAAACGGGCCGGTACGGTTCACTTAAGACAGTGGAGACAGGTTTGAACCATGCCCGTCTGCTCCTGTCACTGTCATTATTTGGTGTTTACATCCTGACTGATTAACAAGCTATGGTAAATGGTCTGTCATTTAGTGTTGTTTCTTCACTGTAGTAAAGGCACATCAGGACTCACGCAGGGCTCCAGTGGCACCATCAGCTTCCTCCTGCGCTGAAAGAATTGAGTGGATCAATCCTGAGTCTTAATAGGGCCGTGATTCTCCCCTGCCTGTGTGAAAGGCCTCCTCAGCAGCTGCAGCATGTGTCGGTGAATAGGAGGCAGAGATCTGTGATGTATCGGACAGCCCTGCTCACAGCCACGCCAGCAGCTCTTCATTGCACTATTGATTCTTATTGAATGGCCCACCGCCTAAACGCGTGAGGCTTTTGTTTGTGTGCGACGTGCTCATGCTTTTCCTGCATCTCAGTGAAGTCCAGCCTGATTAAACGTTGTTGACATAGTAATGTTATCAGTGTGTCTCAACATTTAGACAGAGATTTTACTGTACAATCGGAAACTGCAGTGTTTAGCGGATAATGCTGTTATGTTAACCTCAGGGCAGGAGCCCAGCTGCCAATAGCCCTGACACTTCACATCAGCACTCTCCTCTTTCAGGCACTAGTGTGTGTGTCAGTGTGCTGTACATCCACTGAACTGTCTCACCTGGAGAAAAGCTCAAACAGACCAAGAACAAGAGGGGCTGACACAGTTTAAGATATGTAACTTCTGATACCTCGTATTTTTGTGTATGAATTTTAAAAAATTAAATTGAGCTGTGGACAGCTTTTCAAAATACAACTCTAAAATAACGATGAGGGAACACCTTTAAAAATGTGAATGTCACTGTACAATAATATCATATTTATTTCATGGTACAATAATAATTCTTCAAAAAGTTATATTTTGAAGAAGGAAACAGAATTGTACAAATGCTACCTTTTCCTTTTAAAATGCTTCTACAAACGCAAATGTTATTATCTAAAATAACTGCACTGAAATGGAGCAAAGGATTATGGTCTATGTAGTTTACTCTTTTTTTTTATCTATTTCTTTTAGTTTGTTTCTTTTAGTTGTAGCTGCAACAAAACATTGCATTTATGGAGAGAAGCCTATAATGTGACATGTTTCAACAGACCACAATGTTATTGTGACACTTTTGATAATTTTGCTTATTTTTACATCACGTTATATAAAGTTGTTATATATATAAACGTGATCAAAAGCTCATAAACGTCAATGGTGCATAATACTACTTCTAACACTACTTACTTTTTTGGTGGCAAGTACACAAGCTTCCTCCATGGACTCCATATACTGTATGGCAATAAATAAACTCTAAAATCTTATAGATAGAAAGTTATGCAGGTGTTATGGCTAAAAATAACTTAAAAATATGTATTGTAGCTGGACTGGTGGTGCTACCTGCTTGTTTCTATGGAGACCGATAAGTGTAATGCCATGATGTAGAACATTCTTTGCAAAGCACTAACTTGTTCGTAGTTAGTGCTCCTTTAAATAAAGCTTCAATTCCATGTCTCCTTTCCACAGAGATTAATTTTATGGCGTTGATCCTCACCAGTCTATATCCATAACAAATGTTTGACAGAGCAGAGTGGGACTCCTCCACACTGAGCTTCTCCCTGGATGTTTTATGCATACCAGCACTTGTGGGTTAACCGAAACCATGGGGCTGGAACCACATCAGAGCGCAGCCGGCCTTAGCCACTTCTCTGCTGAAAGAGGGCCTTGGTTTGTGAGGAATTCCATTTGTGCGAGCTCTCTGCGTGACCTCCGGGGCCGCTTGTTAGTCCGGCTGGGAGCGCGCACTGATGCCTGCGTTTCCATGTGCGGTAATGTGATATTTATGTGCTCGGAGCAATCCTGCCAGCAACGCCACACACGCACTCGCCGGCAGGGCTGTGTTGGACGCATTCCAGAGAGCACGGGAAGTCGAGCTGCAGTGCTGTTTTCTCCCTCTCGCTTTTCTCTCTCTTACACTGTGTGAATCTACAGTGGCTGCTCGCTGGGCTTCCTGTGCCCCTCCCCCCTCCACCTCCGTGCCTCGTTTCCAGCCCATTTTCACACGGCATGTTTTACAGGTCAACGGTGGCTGTGTATGCAGAGAAAGGCGCGGCAAGATGTGCTGCAATCAAAGCGAAATCGCAATTAAAGACGGCAGTTGTTGTTTTTTTTTGCTTAATAGCTAAATTAGGGCTGCAGTGCTTATTCGAATGATTATGAGTGAATAGTTTGATTAGTTGATCACTAAAATAAACATTGGCTGCAGCCCTAAACAAAAAAAAAAACAGTTAAATCTCTCTCCACAAAGGCACAGTGTACAGTGGCATTAAAGATAGATTTATTTGTCACATACAGTGTTAATAAATACGGTTAAATATATGTAGATCAATGTTGAAAGGGTCGTCTTTCTGTCTTTAGATCAAAATAAGTTGAACTGTCAAGCCATGATAAGAAACTAATTTAAATACACCCATATTTGGAAAGAAAATAAAAGAAATGGATGAAATTTTTATTTATTAAATCAAGGCCACATTCACTGGACATGAGGAGCTGTTACTCTGACTCATTGTAGCCGGGCTGAAATGAAAAAGTTTGCACAAACTCCAAGTTGGTTTTGTCTGGTATTTTCTACATTTTAAGAGCCGTCACTAGGCAACAGAGTCCGGCACTGTATGGCTGCTCTGATTGGCTGTTGTAAAGTTCCTCGTGTAACATGTTGAAACCTTACGATTTGACACACAGTCGTAACAGCCGCATCGTGTTTGAGAGCCAAATCAGGCAGAAGGCTTTAGGGCCAATATGTGACCCCTGTGTGCTGTCTGCATCCAACTATAGAGCGTTTATTCTCTCAGAAAACCAGGAAGTGTGCAGTTAGCATGCTAGTTGTTCTTAATTTTATCATGACGGCAAAACTCGCTCCTCTGCAAGTTGTTAAAAGCACTTATACACTCCTCCTGGTGAATGATCAGGATGCTCAGAATGCTTTAGTGAAGAATTCATCTGGACTGCTGCAAAGAATTCAAATTGAGCTAAAAACATTGCAAAGTCATCTGGACAATGTTTTAAAAATCAACAGTAATCAAATTCAATTTTTAAAAGATTGTCCAGATGACGACCTTTGAAACCTTTTCTACGATTGGATCACTCCTGGACGATTGAGGGATTACACCGAACTTGTTTTTCACGTTTTTAAGCCAGTATTAAATCAGATACAGTGCATGAAAAACAGTTGTGTAGCTACTTTCCATCTACAGTCCCTGTGCTCTTACAAGTTTGACCAATGAATAAATCAATAAAATAAAATGTAGTGCGTCCCCAGTGATGGCAGAAGTCCAGTTACATCCATGAGTCCTGCGTGTAATTGTGCTCTGAGGCTGTAGGTTTTAAAAGCCTGGTTCTCTCCCCCTCACTCACATTCCCCCTCTCCTCTCCATCTCCCTCTGTCTGTCTGGGCGCTCTGCCACGGCAGCGGGGTCAGACATCTTGCGATTCGGCAGCAGTGTGTGTAGAATGCATTTAAGCGAGGTGGTCCCCAGGCAGTAGAAGTGACAAGCAGCCCTCAGTCACAGGTTTCCAAAGCATGAAAAATACATCCACGCTGCATCTCTGTCCCTGCCAAACGCTCGGCTAGCTGCTGCACCGTGAGGAATGTACACCGCTCCATCAGAACCTCCTGTTAACCTGCTTTATTATCTCCACCGGGCCGCGGGCTTCTTCTGCCTGTTTAATGGGACGGCGTGCTCACAGTGCTGGTGAATGAAAAGTAGAAGAGTGAAAGAGGATCTGACTGGAGCGCTGTAAATATATGAAGATGGAGGAGCGGTAAGTGCAGCCAGCTGTGGGGTGTGATTAAGAGGGATTACCGGTGTCAAAAACCTCCTCCATAAATGTGATGTATTGTATTGATATGTGACGTTTTGATAAAGGCCATTATGTAAACCTCCTGACGTTTATTGTCGATGTATAAACCATTAAGAAGTTTGTTATGGAGGCAACTGGAGGGAAAAGTTAAGATAACAACAGAGAACATAATGTGATTTCAATTAAGAAATTGGGACTCGCTTCAGAATATCATAAAATGTGAAAAGTCAAGGTGGTTTTGTCAAAGTAAACGCACTCGGATACAAGATATATAAGTGATAAAAGAGCCTGCTGTAACACATCTACTATTGGATTTTACATGTTTTATTTTAGTTTATTTATTTATTTAACCAGTGCTAACTAGCTTTTGACTGTAAAGTTATTTGAAAGAGACTTGTTTAAAAGCACAAATTATGCAAAATATTAATTTGCTAAACTTTTTGATGCAGGGATCCCTCATCAAAAACACACTTGGAGTTGCATTTAGCTTCATCCATGCTAGTGTAGAGAGTCCTCTACCCTCCGAGCATCAGAAATACTCCACTCTGAATTTCCTCGATGTGCAACATTTTCTCGATATGATTCTCCAAGAATCTATTTGTTTTAAAGTCTATAAATCATTGCCAGACTTGTTCTGAGCATTTCTCCCATCACATCACAATCATTAACACTGTGTAGCTACCTAGCATCTCCAAGAGAACTTTCCTTTTTTTTTTTTTTTTTGTACTCTAAAGCCAGTAGAAGGCGCCTAAACTAAGTTAGTGCAGTGGGAAACAGCAGAAATAAAAAAAAAAAAGTTCTAAGACATGAGATGCCAAACTAAAGCTAGTCAAGAGCATGTTTAAAGACTAATTACAAGACAAGTTATGCTTCATATTTGTTCTTTAGCAGCACAAATCCACTCACCTGATGTAGTTTCAACTCAGTCAGTTCTTTGTGGTCAGATTGTGTTCAAACAAAGCTCAGATTAAAGTCTAACATGAGTCACAGAGCTTCAGACAGAGCTGCACCTCCATGTCACTCATCCTTCATGTTGACATCACAGGAAAGGCGTCAATAGAAGATTATTAAAGACACGTCGCATCTTCAATCAACCTAAAATTCTGGATTTTCCTTTAACTGGACAAATACTCTTAGAAATGTTGTGACCATAATAGCTTTTCATATTATGTACATGTATGTAATACTTACTTTACCACAAACTCTACTTTTGATAATACCATTAGCATTTTGAACATTTAGATGACATTGCGTTTGACGCCTAGTGTACACTGAGTCCGGTCCGGTCGCGGCCCGGGACCCGCGCGGGTCACTTGCAGATGCCTGTCACACCAGCTCCGGTTAACTGCGGTCCTTTTTTGACGAAAGCCACGTAGATTCACGTGGTTTCGCGTGAGAGCACTCGTCAAATGACATGAAAGCCGCGCCAGACCGCTGCAGCGTCCGGCAAAAATAGACTTCTTGTGGATTCTTGCGGGGCCGCACGGGACCCGCGCGGGTCCCGAACCGGAGCCGGACCGGAGTCAGTGTGCATCAGGCATTATAGGGTCTAAAGGTGATTTATGCTTTGGGGCTGCAAGATATGTATGTGGCAATTTTAATTGAAACAATTAGCAAAGAACTGCTGACAATACTTCTTTCGCAAAGCAACATATATCCTGTGTTATTATGTGAAAACCCGCTAACCCTAAGTTAAGACTTGTACAAACTGAAATGCTTGGGAGTCTTACAGCAGTTGAGATTATTGTCTTCTCTTAAATGGTAATGCTCCAGGATGAGTTTAAAATATAAACTCTGCACATAATCCTACTATAAAAACATAAATTGCGAATCAAATTGTAATCACAATATCTGTCCGAAAAATCACAAGTGGATATTTTCCCCAAATCGCTCAGCCCTCATATCCATTTAGAACCACTTTAGGCGCCTCTTGGAGATAAACGTTTGAGAATCACTGACAAAGTTATATACATATCTCAATATGTTTCCAAGTCTTACATCAATTACAAATTATACATTTGATGGAGAAATCTTTAAACTCGATACAGGATTTCACCGTATTGGACCTTTACTCCTGTGAATGCAGTGTGATTTAATATAGATAAACCTAAATGTAAAAAAATACATAAAAGAAATGCCAGTGTTTGAATAACTTTGTAAAACTAAGTTAGACTGAAAGATTAGCAATTAGAATATAAACTCAAAATTACTAATTGCAAATTACAAAGACAATTTCTTTTTGCAGACAACAAAATACCCAGTGCCTCCATTCTGCATTTTTAATTATGAACCTGCTAACTGTGTAGACTCCCATATGTTCTTCTGAAATCAATTTACTTCTTTTTTATTTCACAGTTCTGTTATTATATTTTTCAAAGTTGTAAATGTATCTGCTATTACAATATTTTTCAGCAAAAGAGTGGAATCCAAATGCCTGTACTGTCTAAGATCTTGTCACTTGTGTAGCTTCAGTGTCTTGTGTCGGCCCAGCGTCTGTTGCCTTCTTTACAGAGCTGTGCTGTTTTGCTCAGTGGCGTCTAATGGCCCAGTGTGTGTTAAACAATGTTAGCACAGGGCTGGAGAACGGTGCGACTGCAGACGACTGTGGAGTCTTGCCACAGGGCACAGGGCTCGCTCTAACCTCCCACCATTAGCTTTAATGAAGCATACAATCAATATGTTTGACATGTGTCTCCTGTCTGCACATCTGCTGTTTACTACTGATGCCCTGAAATGGATCCCCAGGAAAACATGGCCTGGCAGTTTTCTGGAGAACACAGAGAGATGAATGTGTTTGTGTGAGTCAGCACAGTCAGCGTGTGACTGAGTCAAGCTGTGATCTGTGGAAACTATAACATGAGCTGTTGGGTCGAACAAAATGTACAAAACATGAGCGTGTGGAATTAGTTCTAGCTGAGATTCAGATCCTGTAGTCTTCTATTCACAACCTTTATCTTGCAGCTGACTTTGTGTTGTGGTTGGATTCATTTAGCAGGAAGTGTTTGACATTTTAAGATTTTCCTTTTGTATCTGGAGAATAAAGACTGAGGGTGTCATCACCACATTTTAGTACCTGGCATCTGTTTGTGGCATCTCAAGCAGTCGTGGAGCAGCCAGCTGGAAGAATATTATGCAAGTGTGTTTTTGTTCAATGTGTATTATATATTTTGATGTAGTCACTTTTCTGATGTATATATGGTAATATACATTTTGAAATCTTGTGATATTTGTAAGTTCAAACTCTTGAGGATCCATCTGGATAAGCTCCAGCTGTTGCGATGTGGCTTGACACTAGTTCAGAGATTGGTCCAATCACAGGGCAGCATTCTGGTCTGGGCGGAGCCAAAGGAGCCCATGTGTTGTAATTCACCCTATAGAGGCACTTAATGCATTTGTGGATGGAAATGTGCTTATCCCTCACCTGGATTTAACAGAAGTTTGTCTCTGCAGACTGACTCATGTGGCATGAGCCAGGCTAATGTAGGGCTGCAAATGATCATTATTTTACTAAACAATTAATCTAGCAATTCTTTCAGTTAGTCAATAGATCACGAAAGACCCATCAATATGATTTTTTTACTCAACTAACCCAGATGAAGCTATGAGAACCCACTTGAGGTCATATTGATGGAGTATATTTACAAAATAGGTTTTTCATCAAAAAAAATAAACATGTTTCCGTATTCATTTTGATTTTATAACTGCTCTGTTTGAGTCATAAAACCTCCACTCTGGGCACATGCCATGTTTTGGAGTCTGTTTAATCTAGAAAAGGATTCGATTACTTGTTGATGGTTAATTGATAAGTTGTGATTAAACACACCTTTTCATCAGGTCTACTTCCTTACAGTTAAAATAAAGTGTGAGGTGGTGACATTCTCTGGAGCGTGGTTGTCTGTCGCTCTTTGATGTTGTTTTATCAGCTGTAGTTACATCTCAACCCAATCCATCTGCTTTACTTCAATCTCAACTATTATGATGTGGTTGTGACTTTATCATCGTATCCCTTTTACAGCGTGTCTGTCCATAAAGCCAGCAGCGGCCCCCCGTGTTCACCGGAGCAGGGTCAGGGTCAGCCCCACATTGTACTGCCTGCTCGCTCACTTCCTCCCAGCGACATCAGAGCTTTGGAAAGTATGTGCGCAGAGGAAGCCAGGAGGCCGTCCAGCTTTCCAATGCCATTAATCTCCCTCTCATTCAGGCCCCGTGCGTCCGCCTGCAGAGGGAAACCAGGGCACCCACGGGTTCATTTCAGTCGACTGCTTTAGCCACGACGTGCTTTATGAGGGACACAGGCAGTTTGAGAAAAGCACACAATGAAGAGCATAGTAACCATAGAGGTGGCTTTTTATTGTTGTTGAAGATTTTGAAATTCAAAATCTAGGCAGTAATTACCAAAATGTCTAGTTAATTTCATGATTTTGGCCAAACCACTGGTCACTAATAGCTAATAACTAATATCTTTCAGGAGATGGTTTACAGATGAAACTAACCACATTCACCGTGTGGCTATGCTAATAATTGTTAGCCTACTGCTGACTTAACGTTAGCCTCATTTCCTACTCTCCAGGTGCTATATGTAAGAATCAGACACGTGCTCTTGAATGCTTTTAGGGTTATGGCGAGCAGCTGTGGATGAGGAAGCTTGGATGTAAATCAAAACCTCTGTCTTCATGAAGCATCAGCCCTTTTCATTTTTTTTATGTAGCACTGTGACTATCTTACCTCCTCAAAATGGCTACGACAACAAACAAGTCAGGCCTCAGCTGACTCTTTAATAAATAAATCCTTTTAAAAGTATCCACTATTGCAATCAGTGGGTTCCCCAACAAGGCCTGATCAAAAATAAACTATACAGCATATAGACCAATGGAAGATCATAAACTGATGATAAAATGATTCTGGGGACTAAACATACTCTCTTTGGTTGTTATTGGATATACTATGGTTGAGTAGCTTAACATACTGTCCCCCTGCATTTATCCCTGGTGTATTATTAGTATTGACCTACAACATGCTGATTACAAGGCTTATTAGGCAGTGATTGGTTGGCCGGTGATGAATAGCTCACTGCTTCAGTTTTAAAGTATGGCTATAAGGCTGTAAAATACTAATGACAACCCCTTTGCCACTGCCATGTGAATATAAGCAATAAAACATGTCATTTTGTCACAGTGAAGCACTTTAATTAAACGTGTGTCGCACGGGGCAGTCATTTCATCAATACATTTTAACACAATGTACTAACTACAGTGCAGTGTTGTCACGATACAGAGTTTTTTGATACTTTTGACAGCCTCACTACAGTGTGAACAAAGCAATTCACAGATTATGGCTTACGAATGCAAACTATGAGTCCCAAAGTTCCCAATTGTTACCATGTTAGACATTAAATAACTGTGTTTTCAGTAGGCACTCACTTGCAGATATGACAGCGGTGTGCAGGTTAAGGTCAGGTTGGGCCACAAAACTGAAGAACCATTTTTCGCTGACCTGTGCATTCCCATAATTAATGCATTTTTAAGTCTTTCCTTTTCCTTTTAGTTAAGCCTGGTATAATAATATTTGTACCTTATTTACTTCCACTTCTATTTAAATGATATTGTATTGTCAACAAGCAAGTGACTGCACCCACTTTTCTAAAGTAAAATCTGTTTTGTCCCCGCGCAGAACTATTGTAAAAGCAGCTCAGATTCTCCACGAAACAGAAGTCTGCTGTCAGCATGCTACTGTTTGTTAGCTGTTGTTGCTGTGACAGTGCTCTGGGCTGTGAATGTTGTGAGGAGCATTTATAATCTCATCATGGTGAATCATTAGGATGCTCAGAATGCATTCTGTACGTGAGGAATAAGTTGGAACCACAAAGAGCTGCAAAGAGTGTGAAATTTTAAAGGAGATTTGGCTGTTTCTCAGCTACTTAGTATTAAACTGTACCATAAGCGAGCAGATCGTCATATTACATTTTGATCATTGTAAACTGCAATAATGATCTAAAACATCTTAATAATAGAATCCAGTCCATTGACTTCCTGTTCAAAAGTGCAGAACAGATAACCCCGCCTCCCGAGAGTGTCATGTCACAGTAACAAGCAGCAGATTGTCATTCACTTGTCTAAGTGACAACTCTACATGTCTGAGTCTTATAGTTTTCAAAAAAATCAAGCACAGGGATGTGGGCGGGGACAGGGGGTAGGTGAAAACAAGACTTTTCTGAACACTGGAGCCTCAGTTGTAGGACAGTACAGGTTAGAAGATTTCTGATCGTGAGAAAACGTTTAAGTTGTAGCTCAAAATTATGGCTCGTAGCTCTCGGAGTGTGACGGGAACAAAGACTACACTTAGAACCGTGGTACGACCAAAGACGAGCTACGATTGATATCAAACATGTTTGATATTCTGGAATCTTGGTCGCAGAGTGAGCCTTCTGTCGCTGAGTCTACGGTCAATCTGTCAAAAATGTAAACACAAGCACACTGCAAAGTAACGGCAGGAGCTCTGCCGAAAACAGGATCTTTTCTTCTCATTTCTCTTTCAAAACACCGCTAACATGTCACGCTAGCCTCTGCTAACGGCGATGCCTTTATCACATGGAGCCTGAGCCTGATATTTGCTCAGATTAACTTTTGTCGTAGCTACAACTGATCGTATGATTCATTGCACAACGTCTTTTAATTAATTAATTATGTCTTGCAGTGTGACGTGCATAAATCTTATAAGACAAACAAAAATTGTACAGTGGACACCCGGCTTAACAAGGTTAAAAACTCATTATAGTACATTTTTCAGAATATGTCCCCTTGAAGATGGCAAAATTCTGTTACAGCACCTTTAAATTCACCATATGTTGATATCAGCCCGATGCTGTGACTTTGCAGAAGCCCAAACCTGTCTTTGATCAGCAGCTGGCTCTTGGTGCAGTGCAGAGGGAGAGGCCTGGACTCCCCACAGACAGAGCCTGACTGAACCCAGCTGCAGCGCCTGTACCCCCCGTCATCACCGTCACTTGTTCATAAACTTCTGCTCCATTTCCACAGTATGAAATCCAACGCCTACCGTGATCGGCTTTGTTACCTTCTCTAAAACACTAGTCCGTACGCCAACTGCACAGAGCGGAATTTGTGGGCCGGATAAAAGGCGTCGGCTGTGGAAAATAAGATGTTTTAATGCCCACGATTCCCTGGAATGTGTCTTTGAAGTGGAGCTGGAGAGGCAGACGTGGTAATTGTCTCCAGGGGCTGGGCTCAGAGACAGAGGGACGTCACGAGAAGCCTCTACACTTTCACACTTCAATTAAAACGTTTACAAAATCACTCTGTCACGCAGATGGAAATGGAGTATTGGTATAATAGGCATATTGGCATTGTTGTGAAAAAAACAAGCATTTGCTCAGTTTCAGTGTGACTGATTACTGTAGAGAATGTTATTGCACCAAATGCAGTTTTGTTTTGTTTTCAGTGTGTTTCTATAAGGCAACAAATATTGTATTGTGAAATTAAGTTTTCTTTTTCCTTAAAGTTTTTATAATAGATTTTACTATCTTAAATACGTGAAGAACAGGTTTTAAACTGTTAGTGGTCCAAACTCATTTCCTCACATCCTAGATCTTCATTATGAGTTTCTAAGAAAACATCCCCATTATAACTTTCCCACTTTGAAAGAAACACATTTGGTTTATTGTAATCAAAATCACCTGCGACTGCTGCTCTTTAAAGGGGACATAATCTGCCTTTTTCTCATCATTAATTTACTCAAAGTTGTATTTTCATTGATTCCTGCATGTTTGAATTAACCCTGTATTGTCCTGGAAAAATGAAGCTCCAGTGCTCAGAAAGTTCCTGTTTTCACCTATCCCTTATCCCCGCCCAAATCCTGTACTTAGTTATGATTATTTGAAAAATGTAGCCTTCAGGTGACACATGTGGAGTTCTGTGATGTCACATATAGCCCCATTTCAAAAATAAATGACAATTTGCTGCTTGTTACAGTGAAATGTCACTATGAAGAGGCGGGGCTTATCAGTTCTGCAGTTTTGAACGGGAAGTCAATGGACCTGTTTTATTGCTGTTTACGATGACCAAAATGTAAAATTACAATACGGTCCATATATGTTATAGTTCAATACTACGCACCTGAAGAGAGTAAATAAGATGTCTCCTTTAATATAAGAGAGGCTCGTAACATTTTAATATGCCTACTATTAATGCACAAAATTACCTTTTTTTCAATTTTATTTTATTGTAAATTGTTTTAGTATACATCTTTTCCATCAAATTAGCATTTGTTTGCATTATTTTCATTTTTATTCAGTAGCTTTTATCTTTCTGTCAATCTTCTATTAGGCCAAACTATTAGGCCTACATATCCACTCACACAATATGCCTCTGCCTTAAAGAAGGTCAGGAGTGAACTCGTTTCATATTCAAAAGTTTGCCTGTGTACACCACTCATACAGCGTTGCCATGGATACTCACAGAGAAAGGGGCAAAGTGGGAGGCTGCTGCTAACGTAGTAACTAACTAGTCACAAAGACACTAGATTATTCACTGGATTCTTCCTGAAAACAGTCACTGCTGTGTTTGCCACATGGACCCACTGCTCTGTGCGGGGTACAACAAATTTGCAACATTTGCAGATAAAACTATGAGGCTTCTCCAAGACACACCTGACAGCTCTAATAAAGTAGTAGTAGTAGTAGTAGTAAGTTCTGTAGGCTTTAGTTGGTCCTTTGTTTGAAAATAGTCGTGAGGAAGAGGTGTGAAAAGCCACTAAAGTTGTCCACTTAGTGCACTGTGCCCCTCCAGCACACTGTGAGTGCAGATTTGAAGATTCAGCCATTTGTCCTTATCGTCTATGATTAAAAATACACATTCATTACGTTTATCTCCCAGACGTATTTCAAGTTCAACAGCTAGCCTGTTAACAACACACACACTGCAATTGATAAATTCCTTTAGAAATGCATATTGTCTGATTTTGACCTGAAAAGCTGCCTTTGCTTTATATTTGTACTGTACTATTCACCTCATTCCGGAAGTTGTCGTGGGCACCGCCATCTTTTTTCCGTTGTATTAGTTTACATGGGGCAGGCAAGCTCAAGAAAAAATAATCTACACAGACTACAAAGACGTTTTCAGGCCCCAGGAAATTGGTGCAGTGTGACTTGTTTTTGCACGTATACATTAAACATTTTACACAACTCAGTCTACTATTTCTATTACTATTTTAGAGCGCATGAACGAGGGAAAAGTTTCGCTTCAAAATAGGTTCTCGTCAAACTGGATGTGCCTTTACTACAAGAGTCTGAGGCAAAAGTGGGCGGGACGGAATAAGTTGATTATAAAGTATCTAAGTTAGTTAATCAGCGGCATATCATTGTATTCTCTGCTCTTACCAATAGTGGTCATACTGGTGTTGTGTCCATCGGCATATGAATGTGGTGTGTGAGGGAGTGACTGCAATGTATAACATCTTGAGATTTGGTTTCTGGTTTCTCCAGACACCCACAGAGTCATTTTTCTTTTTTTCTTTTTTTCTTTTTTTTTGAGTGTGAATGCTGCCTTCAGACCTGGATTATTCAGTCAGGTTTTTTGTGCAGATCTTGATGCCACCCAAGCTGTGATGTTTGCCCATGTCCATGCTGAACATTTTAGACTGAAGCAAAATGTCAGCTTGTTCATGATGTTTCTGGAGACGCAGACATAAATGTATTACTCTTTAGTTTGTTTTGAGCCCTCAAACAGATCCATTTCCCTGAAAAGTTGTCATTTTTATGGCGGGTTGACTCTAAAGGCGGAGCTTGTTGAGAGAGGCTCTTGTTTTCTGTCTGCCTGAGGGCCACAGCAGGAGGTGAAGTCATAAACAGGCATCATAAAGTGGAGCAGCAGCAGACACCAGAAGCACTGTGACTCTACTCTTAGTCCACTTCACCACAGAGAACAGGCTTTACTCTTTCAAATACTTTTGGACACTTTTGCATCAGACATTTTGCAATGGGACTTAAAGCTGATACTGTTAAAGTTGCACCAAGTAACTTTTCTGGTCACTTAGTGCGCCATTGCCTAGAATGTTCTAAAGTAAGAATCAGAATCAGGAAAAGGTTTGTTGCCATTGTCAGTGCACAAAATTCACAAACTAGGAACTTGCTTTGGCGTAAGGTGCAACATAAAACGATGAATAAAATAGTAGCACTTATTCCCCCATCTGTCTGGAGGATCGATCTCTACACTGGATGATCTATGCGCCACCCGCCTGGAGGAAATCCCTCAACCTTGGATTAGCCATACCTCGTCTGCCTGGACCAACTCCCTCTTGAGTGGTTCTGGCTCCACAGTCCAAGTGGATGTCAGTCCTAGTTCATCTGCAGCCTGTCCGTCCGTGGGAGTAGGATCTCTCCTTCACTGTGGTTCTCCTGAGGTTTCTACTTTTTCCCATGGGGTTTTTTGTAGTTTTTCCTCGCCGTGAAGGAGGGTCAAAGGACAGGGGGATTCTGGGACAGTTATCTGAACTGCTTTTACCTGTGGCCCATCGAGGCAACTGTTGTTGTGATTTTGGGCATTAGAAAAATAATATGATTTGATTTGATTTAGCAACACCAAAAAGCAGTGCCACCTTGGATAATAAGGCATTAAACTCAACTTTCATCTTTACTTTTATTGCCTTGAAAAACATGCATTCTTACTGTGAGCGGGCTCGCTTTTCCATAGAGCTGACTTGTAGCTTGGCCTGGTGTCATTACTGATTATGCTTCATGGAGATAGATAAGTTTAATGTTATTGACCCTTTGCATGTGACGTCATGGAACGCCCACTTTGCCATGACGGACGGCGGAAGCGCTGTTTGTGCGAGGTAAAATGATCGAAATTTGCCCTAAACCTAACTATTAGTAAGCTAAAATTGATCAATTTTACACGTAAAATGGTGATATCCTGTTGTGCGGTTGGCTGCACTAACAGGCAAAGCCGTAAGTCCAATGTAGCCTTTTATCGTTTACCTGTTTATGAAGACAGAAGACGGCGATGGGTAGCAGCAATAAATCCAAAGAACTGGAAGCCCTCCAAGTACTCACCGATTTGCAGTGAGCATTTTTTACAAGTTAAGTCAATGCCAATGTTACAAGTGTATGACATTTTACACGAAAACATATCTGAATATGTGAAACCGTCAAAGTTATGCGGGGCACGGCGTTAGTTATCCAGCCAAGAAATTAACTTGTATGTATGTATGTATATAGACTCAAGCCTGCAAAATGGATAATACATATTACATCCACAAAATTATTATTTGTGAATAAAATATATTGATTATGATGATATTGACACAGAGAGACAGAGACATTGACAGACAACCATTCACTCTCACATTCATTCACTAGGGACAATTTAGAGTTCTCAGTTACCCTACACAGTCATGTCTTTGGACGGTGGGAGAACCCGGAGAGAACCCACGGTTGGCCACTGTCCAGGGTGTACCCCACCTAAGGCCAAAAGTCACTGGGATAGGCTCCAGTCACCCGCGACCCCTAACGGGAACAAGCGGTAGAAAATGAATGATATTGACGTTTTGATTAAATCGGTGAGCATGGCAGGAGGAAACAGGTAAGCTAGCGATCTTCACTTTCTCAAAATACCGCGCTTTGTGAGCGCGTAAAAGTTGTCCTGCTTCCACTGACAACTGAACTGAACATGAGTTAGAAGTAGCCATCGCTTAAGTGACAAAAATAATTGCAATCACTGTGAGTTTGTTACTTTTGCGCTCCCCGTAATTCTGCGCTCGGATACTCTTGCCGTCCATTATGGTGCACCCACGTGATCGTGTGACGTAGGTGCAAAGGGTCAATAGCTTGGAACATTCCCAACAAGACAATAACATCTCGTGGTGACAAGCAGGTGGCGGACCCGCAGGTGGCAGAGTGACTAACGCTCATGCCTCACAGCAAGAAGGTTCCAGATGTGACGCCCGGGCAGCTCGTGTGGTGTTTGCATGTTTCAGCACAGCAGCTGGAGCTGTGTGAGTGAGACTTAACGTGACAAAGCGCTGCAGCAATACTTCGCTCACAGACAACAGCTGCTAAAAGCTGAATATGCAGATGCTTGGACTTTCTTATGTCTCCTGTGCAGGCTGAAGGTTTGAGAATTCATTGACAGTGACAGTAGTTTAATACTGCCCCTTCTGTCAGTAATTATTGGGCCTAATAATACATCAATGATCAACATATTTTTTTTCTACAACACAAAGAAATGCATTGAAGATAGTTTATCAAATAGGTTCATGAAATGTAAAACTCCTGGCTACTAAAATATCCAAGTAAAGCTTCAATATGCAAAAAGAAATGGGAGCAAGACAACAAAAAAGTTTGACGAAACATTTTATTGAAAACACCAATTAAACTGAAATAGTCTGTTCTGCAGCTGATCAAAAGTTTTAGGGCCACATGCCTTTAAAAGCCCAAATCTGTGTAAAAATGAGGATTCAGTTTCATTTTATGTCAGGGATTCACCTGTCATGATGGTCTGATGGCAAAGGCAAAAAAAAACTCTCTTTTTGATCGTGGTGGGGTTGTGGAGCTGCATAAGCCGGGCCTCCGCTGCTGAGGGACACAGTAACAGAATCATTTGGAATTTCTTAAAAGATCCTGAGGGTTATGGAACCAAAAAGTCAAATGGAAGAACCAAAAAATGACACCAGCACTGACAACGCTACAGTTCACAAAGCCCCAGGAAAGGACTTGTGCGTGTTCCCCTGATCTAAATCCAATCCCAAAAGAACCATCCTTTGGGGACGGGCGGCAAACGGAGCACAGTTCCACACAGCAGATGTCCTTCATGAGGCCGTCTGCACCACTTGGACAAATGTTCCCTCTCATCTCCTGGAAACACTTGCATCAAGCGCCTCAGTGAAGTGATCAACAGTAACGCTGGCATTACTGAGTTCAAGTTTGGGACTTTGATTTCTGAGGTGTGGTCCTATACTTTTGATCAACTGCCTTTTTGAGTTTAATTGCTGTTTTCAGTAAAATGTTTACTCTGACTTTTTTGTCTCACTCCCATTTATTTCTTTTCATACTTAAACTCTGCTGTGACTTTTGCCATTTATTCAACTGGTCTTAAACTTTTGATCGGGACTGTATATTTCATGGTTAAGGAAAATGTATTATATATCTTTTTAGGTCTGTCTCGGTCTCACATTTCCTTGTGTGATGTCATAATTTACAACCAGGAAGTAAACTTTTAAACCTGAAAAATTGCAGAACTGGGTTCAAATTTATAAAAATGTTTGCAAAATCTTGACTGTGTTTTAATAAAATGAGAAGTCCAACCTGTCAGAGTCACATAGTGCACATTTTAATATTGCTTTTCTAAAAGTCAAGAGGAAATCACACTAACTAAAAGAACACTACCTGCTTTACTATTCAGCGGGCTTTTGTGACAGTCATTTCATTTCAATTCCCACTCTGTCACAATTGCCTCCATACACTTTTTAAGCTTGTACAAACACACCATAACGCATTCTGAAACCCTGCCTCCACTTCTCATTTGCTACTTTAATTAAAATGTCACACGGCCGCACTAAAGGTTTAATTAGAGACACACGTTTTACTGTAAGACATCTCCGAGAATTATTGCTTTTGATACACGAGAAGGCGAGCGAGGTACAAGGAAGAATAGGTTTTGCTGTGTTGAGAGAACTGACACGCTGGCACTAATTGGAATACGGCTGCCCCACTGCTGCGCCCAGAGTATTAATATTGCAGGAGATTCAGCAGGCAGCGTTGGACTGTTGGATAATGAATGTTCACTCTCCAACGTGACACTAGTTGATTCTGTGTAGGTGAAGGAGCCGAGTGCATTTTTAATCGTTACCACACAGCTCTCGGCTTACCTCCGTCCTGAGCAGAGAGAGGAGAGGAGACAAAGGCACCTGTTTAGAGAGAAAGAGAGGCCCGAGTTAATTTTGCATGTAATGAACTGGATAGTCTGACGCCAAACTCCAGGGCTGCGCAAAGTGACGTGGTGTTTTTTTCCCCTTTTACCTTTTTGGCACATGTTATTAAGAGATTGGGTATGATTGTTTGGCCTGGCACAATTCCTTAAGACTGAGGTCAAGCAATCTAATAAGAAATTAACCTCACTATAAAGGTTAAAGCTCAAGTTAAGGTTAGAGATAGACTACTTTATTAAATTCATTCTCTGCATTTGACCCATCCTTCATCAGTGCCACTGGTGCAACCTGTGGGTGTGCACCTAATGCGAGGCGGGTTTGGCATGTATCTTGAGTGGATTGCTCGCAGGCTGCCTCTTCCACCAACTCAGTGCACTGTGGTCTGTATTTGATGAACGCCGTGCAGATTGCCATGTTTTGCTTGGTTTCTCGTTCAGTATCCTGAAAACCACTCCAGACCACCGTGGCATCCAGGAGAAATGGACTTATTGACCCGTGCCAGCAGTGCTTTGAGGTCAGTGTAACAGCAAGCATAGATTTTGATCACTTTCTAAGTCTTGCAGGACTGGCACGGTCCCAAAGATCCCCCACCTTTCAGTCAGCTTATGTATGGCATGAGGAGAAGTGAGCTGCTGCCTCACAGCGCTTGGAGGCCCAGCTCCAGATTTTGGTCTAGTCTTGGTCACGACTACTTTAGCTAGAGTATTTTACCTATGGTGCTTGTGTTAGGTTGATGGGGGAAACCAGAGCCCAGAGGAAACTCACCCAGACACAGGAGAAACATATAAACTCCACACAGAAAGGCCCAGTCGGCCAACCAATGACCTTCTATGTGAAGGGTTAGTGCTAACCACTCAGCCACTGTGCCGCCACTCAGCCACTGTGCCACCACTTGAGTGACCTTTGAACATGCTCTTGAGTAGGACACAGATTCTTTATGGACACAGGTGCTGCTGTAATTGGTTGAGGTCACTCGATGAACATCAGAGGACTTCAGGTGACATCAGGAGACACCTCCAGGCCAAGATTTTGAGAGTATTTTTGAACAAGTTTGATGCTGATGTTATCGATCACTTAGCAACACGACTGATTTGGGACAATCTGAGGGACTCCGGGGCCAGTCTCATATTTTGTTTTCTATAGCCGTTAGCATTAGCCGGCCAAAAAATGTAAATTATGAATAATCCAGAAGGTTTGGTCTGGTACCAACTCGTTTAGGTGAAAAGTCTTTGTTGAGTATGTGAACCTTTTGGGGTTTTATTTTAGATAATAAGTATCATGTAAAACTGACATCTGAGCTAAAGACTAACTGACTTTAAGAGCAGATTTCTGATATTGTGCTTCTGCAAGAATCTAGTGGCACTAAATATCCTCTTTTACAGGGATATTGTTGAGGGGAGCAGATTAATGACATAAATATCAAGAAATAAACACGTTATATACTTTATATAATATGGCTTCAATGTTCATTTGTTTGTGAAGGAATGTTTGAGTCGATGTTATTCTGGTTAGCATGGGCGAGCCAAGTGAGGGAGGATTTGGCTATACATACAGTATTTTGCAAATGTATTTCCCAGTAATTGACTGTGACACAGACATACCCCAATAAGATTTCATGGGACCATGTTATTACAAATGCCCGCTGTGGTTATATTATGAGAGAGCCCGTGGACAGCATTCATAATTGAACAGCGAGGTTCATTTACCTGGAGCCCCCACTGCTAAAGATGCATCCATAATGAGCGCTACATGATTAAAGGCTCACCTGTCTACAGTGGTGGAGGTGGGTAAGGTGACACACTGTACTCCTCACATCAGCCGGGTCATATTCACAACACAAGCACCGACACCTGCCAAAGCACTCTCTTTGTCGGCATAAATAAAGCAGCCAACCATACGTTTGAGTCCCACAGCACTGCAGACATCATACAGCAACTTAAACTCAAATACTTTAAAGGAGACAAAGTTGACTTTCAAGATCTTTTAATCGTGCTCAGAATCAGTAGGGTGGTTTCCAGGATTCAGCAGCGTCACACGAATGGAAAATAAACAAAATCCACTGCAGTCTCTCCACTGTGAACTGCAGGTATTCGTAGGCGGGACTGTCAACATGGCCCAACAGCGCAGCAATTTGTTATGAGGATATTTACTGTATCATATCACAGAGGGGCAGGTGGAAATCCACACTACAGTTTTTAATTGGAGGTCAGTGGATCTGGTTCTTTTATTAAGTCATTTTAAAGGATGCTTACTTTTTATAGCTTTTAATCATGTCCTAACATTGTTTCCTCATTAGAAATGTGCCTGGAGTTGTATTTAGCTTAATTTACTCTTGTTTCATTGATCTTGTGTTCTCTGAGCCTCAGAAAACACCCTGTTTTACATTTCCCAGAATTGTGACATAATGGGTGCAAATCTAGAGGCCTCTTGTGCTGTTTGTAAGTCCATAAATCATCACAGACTTGTTCTGAGCATTTCTGCCTAAAATCACACTCATTACAACTGTGTGCTTGTATTAGCATGTCGGGAGCAAGCTAGTTTTTGTTAATTCTGCCTGACTGTTAGAATATCATATGTTCGTGTACATTATTTAAAGATTTCAAACATGAGATGCCAAAGCAGAGTACTCAAAAGCATGTTTAAAGGCCAATAACAATAGAAATAACTTCAAGTCTGTAAGGCACAAACCTTAGGCGTTATTTTTTTTATTGGTAGTGAATTTAAATAGAATTTTTATCAAGAGGATAAAACTAAATTAAGATTTGTTGTCAAACTTAACCCTGCCTGTTGTTGATGCTGAACTTGTTTCTTGGGCACCTTGTGCCATGCGTCTCCAGCTGTGTGGTGCTGTGTGGTGCTGTGTTGTGCTGTGTGGTGCTGTGTTGTGCTGTGCTGTGCTGTGTTGTGTTGTACTGTGTTGTGCTGTGTTGAGTGGGTGCACACAGCCCTCAGTATGTGCAGGAGCCTGTGGTGCGGAGGCTCATGTTTCCAGAGGCAGCTGCAGCAGACACTGAAGGCAGAGGACAGAGGAGCGTCACAGAGGGATCAGTGTAGCATGCAGCCTGACAACAGCCTCTCACCTCCCACATGTAGGAGCGGGTGGCTCCCACACACCATCTGTTTGTGCAGTCTCAGCTGAGCCACAGAAGAGACAAGTGTCCTCTGAAGCTACACAGGTGCCACAGTCACTATCAGAGGCAGCGGGAGACATTATGGTTTTTAGGAAGATAGTGATACTACAGAGCCCTACCGAGGGGGACGTCTGGGGGCGAGGGTAATATTGATATATTGAAGGGATGCAAATTTACTGGCTGTTATGGTTAGTGTTTTTAGTCGTAGTGTCAGCTTTTGACCTCGACCCTAATGTGCAGGCGCATGACACATTTAATCCAACATAAAAGACGAAACAAATCTATAGTACACACACCAGCGCTGTCCAATCAGAAAGATGCATGTAGCTGCTGTCAACAGTGAAATACAACCTGGCCTGCTAAAGTAATGATCTGCCTAGTGTGTATAAAAACACCTGTACCAACTAACAAGTAGGGGTGCAAAAATGGATCAACTTGTTGACAGTCCAAAAATAATCATATGTAATATTTAGATACTTTACATATTTAGATATCTATTTAGATATCATTATCTGCACTATGCAGAGTCTAAGACGCATACAAAAAAGAGGGATCTAGTCTCCTTCTGTCACCATAATTCAATCTTTATTTGCTTTAAAATACATTCGCTGACTTGTCAACTACTAAAATAATGGTTAGCTGCATCGCTACATGTTGTTGCTGGCAACAGTGTAATGCAACATGTTGCAGAGCAAGCTGAAGTAATAGTGTGCCACTGTACTGTGTAGGCACGATTTTGACTGATTTGGTTGGTCAGTTCTGCTAGAATTTTGTAAATGACCTCATACTTCTCCTAGACAGAGATTTGCCACAGCCATCGGAATGTCACATTACCTTCCATTTACAGAAAAGTCCTGGCTGGTAACTGACATTTGGTGAGATATTTTTTGAAAAGATGGACTCTAAATCAATCAAAACCCGATTTGTTTCCAATGCTGAAATGATTAGTGGCTAACCAAACGTAACGACTAACCCACATAAGAGCCCCCTGCACTAGCCTCCTTCTCACTTCTTGTGTCGCTCCTCTTGTTCCCATGGCAGCCCTCCCCTCCTCCCCCTCCTCCTCTCTCTCAGCCACATGCTCCCGGCCCGTCTGGCTCAGCAGCACCACCCCCGCCAATGAAGGCCCTTTTATTGGGCTGAGACTGAGTGCAGCCAAGCAGGGCCCGGCTGAACCACCACCCCCACCGCACCACCACCGCACCCCCAGCTCCAGCCCCTCCACACGCCTGCTCTGCTAGGGCCCCGGCGCGCACTCAAGCAGATGACTTGTCTCTGGTGCACTTAATTGCCAGCTGAAGGAGGCAGAGGGGGGGAGAAGGGCACTTTGTACAGGCAGGGAGGAGCAGAGCGGGGGACAGGGCAGGCTCACGGGGCTGGTAAGATGAGTGTTAAACACCTTAGAACAATAGATGGGCTTTTTATGATAGGCTGGAAAATGGTACTGACAATGGTGGGATATGGATCACCCTAGTGAGGTGTTCATCTGAGCTAATCTGTGCACAGTAAAGTGGCACCAGCTACACAATTGTTTCATGCAAGAATAAATAAACTTATTGTCTGAGGTTTAGCATATTTTGCAGAGTTTAGGTTGAGTATGACTAGCTTGGCATGGCTAACTTAGTGCAGCACGTGGGTGGGATTTACTGATACTGTTGGTATACTGTTAGTATTTTTAATGTAGCTATACGTTAAACTACACTCTGTCTGTTTTTTCCAGTTGACAAATTGCAAATGACTTAACTGTGCCTAATCCCATAAGATACATTGTACATCACATGGAAATGTATTTTTTATTATACTTTTTTGGCCCGAGCCCCAGAAAGTTGTTTGTTTCATAACGATGAGCGAGCTCCTTTTCCTTTCCCCTAGCTGCACCTTTTGATAAGCAGTACACGAACTCATGCAGCAGGAACACTTATTTATTACTGCTAAAACAAATGGATGTAAAGGCACTTGGCATTCACTATTGACCCCACAGTGATGTGGGGAAGGTCCAGAGCTTTCTAAAGACACAACATAATATGCTTTTACCATGGCAACAGATGAAAACTAGCCCATGGCTAATTCCAGCGTTACATGTTCATGAACATGTACTGTCCTGACCAAATAAAACATAAATAAATGAAATAAAAACTTTTAGGCCATAACCCCAACCCTAGGGCCTAGGGTTTTACAACAATGAGCGCATTAGTGAACGTCATTGAGATCATTCTTGAGAACATCTACAAGGATAAGGATAGTGTACAAATAGATTAGATTTCCAGACACACTAGACTGACTGCAGTGGATCCTGACCTCAGATGCCTCTGGTTGTGGGCAGCCGGTCCATCGTGGCCTCTCTCTGTCTTATATTATCCTCCAGTCCTGACCAATGGCTCTCCTCCAGCAGCCCGCGGTCTTCTCCCCTTTTACATTTCCAATCAACTTGTGAATTTGATATTATTACAGTTGGTTATTGTTGAATCCCCTCTGGCCTGATCCCAGCAAATGAAATAGTGGGCACTTTATTGAATTGGCAGTCTCTAAAGAAGCAGCGAGGCGGTATGACTCCTTCAACTCTTCAGGCTGTTGTGTTCTCAAAAAGCTTTGCCTTCAGCCGGGCTTGTGGTGTTTTGAAGAAATTTATGTAGATTGTTCACACCCACTTATCATGCTTACTACAAAATATCACAGATGCTGCAGCTACCCAAAACAATGTGCTAAAATTTCAATTGTTTGGGAACATAATGATCAATTTTCTAGGCTCCAGAAGTGTTTATGAAAAATGTTGTGACTAAGTGTGGAGAATAGCTGTAGCCTTGAGATTTATGAGGCATCTGTTCACCAAAATGAAGTTCTGATTTTCTCTGTAAATGTAACAAGGTGGTCTTTCATCAACAGTGTATTGTTTTACTTCATAAACAGAGTTGGGTAGAATATCGAAGTTACCATTAATTAAAAATAATATTACTCAAGTAGATGCATAAGTGGTCCAAGAAATTAATAAAGTAAGAGTAATTGTACGAGTCAGCCGTTTAAATGCATCTGATTTATAATTTGGATTTATTGTAACTAGAAGGACAAAACGTCAAACGAGTCATCAAACTTTTTCAGAGCAGAACGTTTACTCAAGTAAGAGTACTGTTGCACTGTCAAATGATCAAAATGACTCAAGTAGGAGGAAAAGTATTTGGTGGGGTAGTACCTTTTTATTATACTACCCACTGCTGTTTTTTCTTTATGTGTTCTTAATAAATCCTGATATCTTAATGAACTATCCATAACAAAATATACAAAATGCACTAAAATGACACACTGACACCAGTGCTATTGCTAGCATGGTTTTCCCTGCTATGTATATTTTGTTCTTGCCATATCTGACTGTTGAGTATTGTTTCAAATTGAGGTGCCAGGAAGTTAAAGTGAACATATGCTGCATTCTTGTGTCTGTAATTGGCTTTTAAACATGTTTTTGGTCACCTCAGGATCCTTTTTTTTTCTAGAAATACTGTCCACATTTGGTTAGCAATACTTTAAAAACTACACCTCAATTTCCCAAAAAAGTTTTTAAGCTGGAGTGTACTCTGCTGTAACTCTGCATAACCATTTTGCAAATACTGACCTCATATCTAAGTAAGAGGTCACAGGTCAAATTTGGTCAAGGGAAATCCAACTACCTAAACTGTAATGTGGGAATCCCACAGGGAGTATGCTTGGACCTTTACTTTTTCTTCTTTATTATTAATCATATTCCTTCAATGTGCCAATCTTCTGAATCATTTAGACAATACTCCCATGCTGATGTAAACATATTATCAACAGTCTTTGATTATTGTTTGATTTTGTGTATTTTGTGATATTGTGTACAGTTGTTTTTAATAGTTGAACGTTTGTGGATAAAAAATAGTTATTCCATTCCACACAGAGTAAAATGGCCTCTGCTGTCCATTTGAATGTTGACATCATAAAACTGTAGAACTCGTCCCATTGAAGTGAAGTAGACAGTTGTATGGCAGTATTTCGAGCTGCCCTCCTAAAGTGCGTGTCTGACAGTAACACCATGAGGCCTGAGTCAGCGCACACTGGCTGTCAGTGGCATCTGTGGACAGGCTCTTGTGGACTGGAGGGTTCATTCAGAGTGGAGAGGACAAATCTAACCTCTAAAAATATCTGCTGCTGTTCCAGAGAGAGCTGCAGTGTTGTGTTTCTGACCAGTCCTGACAGCTCGGTCTGACACATCCACCACACCAGTCCACTCACCGTTTCACCCTTTTCATGTGTGCAGTGTTTTTCAACCTTTTTTGAGTCATGGCACACTTTTTTGGTTGAAAATGTTCCTGTGGCATAACATTTATTAAACTATTACCAATCCACCTTTAATGATAAAGATGATCAAAATATATAATGTATCAAATATTGTCCAAATCACATATTGTGACCTGAATGATCAGAATGATCGATTAACTTGTATTCAAAATATTGTATCACCAACATATCGCCAATATATCATGACAAACCTCTTGGCGGACCTCTGTGTCGATACACAGATCTGAATATTGTGACACTTTTAAACAACATTATTTGCATCACTCGAGCCACAGCCCAAAAAACAGTGTCATCCCCAAGACATGGTCTGCCTTTGCACAAGCTGCACTTTCTTCTAAAACCACTAAACAGTGGAACCAGCTCCTCACAGTCTGAAAGTGATTTTAAAAATACATGCTTGATAGTCAGCTGTGCAAATGTTAGTCCAGTTAATGTAATTGTTCTCCTTCAGACGTTTACATTGTTCAACTGTAGAGCAAGAGTTTGCGTCACTATAAGCTGATATGACAGAAACATGTTTTTTTTAGACTTTTCTCCTATTTGTAATGTTTTACTTATGTGCGCACCTGCCCAGGGACTATGGATGGAAAGCAAAACATCTTCTCTTTTATAAGATTTATGGATTTGTACATGGGTCAAATGGGTAAATAAGAACTAAACTAATGATAGCTTGTCAAGTTCTACACATATTAACCTGTACTGCTGCATTAAGGCTGAATCTGCACGGCTTAAAAGTGACTTATTCTGATATTAAGGACAGGAACATGAAATTCAAATATTTATTCATAACATAATAACAACAATAACAATAACAACATCATTTTAGTGAACTTTAAGGGGTATCCATTTATCGGGACACGTATTGCATCAAGCTCAGTATCAGGACACATATCGTTTTGTGGACCTTGTTTTGGGCTATGTACTGTTGGTAAGGTATTGTAAGGTGAAAAGTAAGTCGATTTACTTTAATAATCCGACATTTCGTGTTCAACAATGGGACCAACAGTAATCATGAATAAACTTTAAACCGTGTTGTTTCCTCTCACAATAATCATCCTTAAATATCTTGACATCCTTAATTCATATCTTCATATGTAACTCTGTGTGCTGAGGCTGTCTCCTTCTGAACGTGCATGCCTTCAGTTTCATGTGTTCATTTATTTGTGTATTGCTATAATTACTGTGTTGTGTGTTGTTATTTGCGTTTTCAACATGGTCCAGTCTGTTGCCAGCAGAGAGTATCTACAATTGACGTGAAGTTTGTAGGGCTGTAATCGACTAAATAAATTCTTGGTCAAGTAAAGACCTGCCCCATCAACTGATTAGTCGACTGAAGCGGGGAGTGTCAGAAATATATCAAAACTATAAAGTATTTCCTTGTATCTAACCGAAACTGCATGTAAAACACCACAGAGGAATTCATGCAAAAACAGCAATTTTTACAGATAAGTACTAGGAAACTGAGTATTTAAATGTTGGACTGCAACATCTTCAGCAAACTCACTCCATACCTTCCTGTTTTTACTGTTTTTACCATATGAAAACAGAACTAACTGATGTTAAAGTCTTTACATCAGTCCCATGTATCTCTCACTTTCCTAAAGCAGTCACAGCATCCTAAATATTCACTGTGTTGAGTTCATAAGCACTTTTCATTAGTCTGAACCCAGAGCAGCACAAACCGGGGTAAAGCTAACATACGTCACATGCAAACGGTGCACTTCCTGCTTCTCTCATTGGATATAACGCTCTAAAGTAGATGCAGAGTAAAAGTTGCAGCCTCATTTTCACCTGAATAGATGCTTTTACAATATATCTGCTGAGGCAACACAGATTTTACTTATTACATGCAAAAAATCGTGAACATGAAGTAGTTCTGTTTTTCCCGTTTCACAACAGTAAAAATCAGGTACAGGCCCTTTAAATCTAAAAACTAAGACACCATTGACCGATTAATCGACTAAACGACTAAAGATATACAGCCCTAGAAGTTAGTCCCTAAACACTGCCAAAAAGCTCAGAAAGGTATTTCTCTCTCATCAGCAGTTGTTTCTTAATTCCATTTTCACCCTGCGTCAGACCCTGATGAATATGGAAGGCTTTGGTAAACCGGAGTGTCACAGCCGCACAGTGTTTCACAGCCTTTTGATTAACAGAGGATGGAAACAATTATGTGGAGGAGGAGGAGGAGGTGCGTTCAACAGCTTTAAATGCTAATTAGCTAATGCAGGAGGAAAGGGCAACGGGCTGAACACGGCGTCTTATTTTTCTTTCATTCTAATACTTTACTGTTCCAATAGTATGTGACCAGCTTTGTAAAATCAAACTTTCTGAACGCAAAAGTAAAGCTATTGTGATTAAAACAGCCACATAAGAGGCACCATACATTTCAATGACATAATCTAGCTTCTAATGTCGTCACAATTATTATTTTTTGTTGTTACGAATATATCAGAATCAGAAACGGTTTATTGCCATTGTCAGTGAAATTCACAACAACATAGGAACTTGCTTTGGCGTAGGTGCAACATAAAACAATGAATAAAATATAAAAAATATATAAAAAGGCATGCATAAAATTAAGAATAAAATAGACTAAGACTATATACAGAATGTACAGTTGGCAGTTGGCAATGTGTTAGTGCAAATTGTGCATATTGTGACCTGAAATATATGCAAACTCCAATTTTATTTTCAAGTACCCAACTCTGTCCAGTAAAATGTATATTCAAAACCCTCAAACCCAATATGTCTCTCAAGGCAAGTGCAGTATTAAGTTCCAAGTATTAAGATATTTTTGGATCCAACCAAGGAGGTGCAAATGGGTCATTATTGTCGTGTTCTCAATTACAAGTTTGTAAACCGACTTTTGTTGAGCAATGTTTAAGTAGTTCACAATCGGCTTGACCTGCTGTAGGATGGAGTAAGAGTGGTCTGACAGGTTTTGGAGTGTGACGCACTAATGTGAGGGTTAATGGTGGGGTGCATGTATGTAGATCGAACTATGGCCCGGGACCAAATGTCGTCCTCAGACCAATTTTTATGCCACAAATAACCAAAAGAAGTACTTTTTTGCTGAAATTGGAATAAATCTGCTAACCTAAATAACATTTAGGTATAATATTTTGATGATATACAGACCTAACAGTAATGTTCCAAGCCTTATTAATGGTGTGGTGGCTCATCAAAACTATGTCAAATGCAAAATGTTGAACGCTTCACTTCGCTGTCATGTGGTATGTGTTCCTCTGCTCTGCACATGTGTCAAAATGAAGCCCTCTGTGAGAAAAGTTTGGACACCACTGATGCTCAGGGGAACAGGGGTTTGCTACGATAGCAACTGAAGTCACCAAAACGTGTCTGCGTCCTGAGGCGCAGCCAAGCCCCAGGTCTGTGCTACACCTGGTTTGGACAAAATACCTTGCATGGGTCGCTTCAAACCCCTCAAATGGAAAAGGGACCATATACAGTGTTTTATAGACTGCACTTCAACTAAAGACAGGTTTTGAAGTATTTGTCTATTGTGTTTATTTGCTGAATGTAAGTAATTACACACCTCTGAAGTAGAAGTACATATTACTCTATAATGAATATTGCCAGAACTAGGGCTGTCACTAACAATTATTTTAGCAGTCAACTAATCTTTAAATACATTTGAAATATGGAGACAAAAGACTTTATTCATTCATTCATTCATTTTCTACCGCTTATTCCCGTTAGGGGTCGCGGGTGACTGGAGCCTATCCCAGTCCCAAGCTCTAGCCACTCTGCCACTGTGCACCCCTCACAAAAGACTTTAGATTAATAATATTTATGAATACATTTTATTAATGAAAATCATAAATTACTTATTCCTTTTTAACATTTAGATTTAAGGAAGCCGCTGTCTTTGTTATAAGTTTCTTCTCTTATGTGTTTCAGAGTCTGTACAGTCAGATTACGATGATCAAATCACGCAGCCCTAGCCAGAACTATAATCATGCTTCACAGATCCACCACGCTCTCAGATGAATACATAGAGAGTATTGGCCTTGTTAAATCACCCTAGATTAGAGTTGGTATAATGCGCTCCCGTCCACATTTCAGTGAGGACTCCATTACACGCTCTCCTCAGGACATCCGTGTGAAGAGCGCCGCGTATGCATCGATCGCACATCCTCCTCAGAAGCACGTCCCCTCAGGCCAGCTCCTTCTCTCTAATCTCATCTCGGTTAATTGCAATCGCTGAAGACAAGTTGTGCGTTTAACAAGGCACAGGAAGGCATTGTCTGACATTATGTGAGCCGGGCGTGACCATAAGGGATACACTCGTCTTTTACCACTCTGCCTTTGCGGTCGGCACGTTCTGTTTTTGCATAGCATTTGCATAATATTAGAGGTAGTAGTAGACTAATTAACTTATACGGTCATGACTGTGTTATGTGCTGTTAGCTGCTTCTAATATACTGCATGGAATATGTTCACAAATGCAGTTAAAATGATTTAGCTATGAATACAAATGTTCAGAATTAAAATCTCATTGTCTTCCTTTGCTTTAAAGGTGATCCAGTGACAAAAGGATTTAAATTAAGTCATTGTAATCTACAGTTTCTATTGTTTGTTCATTTGTTAGCCCACTTTATTGCCACTAGGGCTGCACGATCGCAATCAAATTGAAATTAGATTTAGATTCAATTAGTTTATGCTTATGATTATTTTGATTATTGAGGCCCATCTCAAAATAAGAAAAATAAATTTATTTCGATGTTAAAAAGTATTATTTCAAGTGAAATTATCTGCCAGTGGAACAAGCAAATTATACTTACCTAGATTTCTTAAAACAAGGCAAGATGGTAGAAGGCTAGAAATCTAATTTTAAGCAACAATCGTTTCAAGTACTTTTGGCAAGATTTTTATCTCATTTTGAGCAGATCTATCCTTAATTTAAGCAATTAATGCTTAAAACAGATGCTCATTTCTAGTACAAAACTATTCTTATATTAGGTCATTCATTCTTAATTAGATACTTGTTTTAAGAATATCTTGTTTTAAGCATTCACAGCAAATCCAAGCACTTGATCAAATATTACGTTTAAACCAAAACCTTTTGAAACACCATTTATTGAAATATTACATTTTCCATGTAATATTGACCGTCTAAAATCTTTTATTTGCAAATATGTACAAGCTGGACAGTGTGGCAGTTTAAGTTTTAGAAACATAATGACATTACACATTTCAGTGTTTGAAGTGAGGTTATGGTTTAAATGATTATTAGCAGCATTTTAAGCTTATTACCCTCATGTTAAACAACAAAGTGTTTTATGAGGGACAAAAACAGCTAATAGGTCAGATTACACAATGTCACTACCTGTACGCACTGACGGTCAGAACTCCATGTGAACACACAGGGCCTTATGGATCGACCTGTAGACCCTGGTCTAGACCCTGCACACGCAAATTAGTCCTTCCCGACGAATATAAGCGACGCATGTCCAGATAGACTGTTCCTAGACCTTTTGAGGGCTAAAACAAAAACAAAAAACAAATAGCTTTCAGTGTTTTCAAGAAAGTTGCTGAAAACCTGTGAGGCAAGACAGATATTTGATTCATATCACCATACGTTTGAGAAACTAAATTTTGTTTCTCAAATGTTAAACTCCTAAATTTGCACATGTGACATCTAAATAGCTTGAAAAAATGATAGATTGTTTTCCAAAATCAAGTGACTTGATTGATTGCATGTCCCTTGGCCCAGCCGCCATAACTGTCCATCTGTAATGTGTGTTCACTAGAGATGGAAATGGATAAGATCTTAACCGATCCGCTAATGGATTTGATTCTACATTGATTCTACATAAAAATAATATGTGTCATGTATCTAGTTTTTTATGCCTATATTTAATCTATTTCGATAGATTTAGATAGAAGTGTTGTCTACTTTATGACTAAAACTACAATGTAAAGCATTTTAAATTGGTGAAACAACCTGGAGATAATATATTCAGAAATGTTCAACCTATTTCTGCTGGACGGACTCAATTTTGAGCCGACGTTTTGTTGCTAACGTCTTCAGGGCTTTGTTGTGATGTGTCCGTGGGCACAGAGACATCCTTCTCACAGTCGCCAGGCAAAACATGCCAAACTCCCATTCAATACTTGTGTCCAGCAGAAATAGTTTGAACATTCCTTAATAGCATTTTAAATGATGTAAAACACAATTTGAGGCTCAATTTCAGGACAGACATGACCAGGTTTCTCATATTGCATATTACACTCATAAACACGCAGGGATCAAACATTAATGCGGCTGTTTGTCGTCTGTGTCCCCGTCCCCGCTTTTCACATGTGTCCTATTGTGCCGTGTGCGTAATACTGGCTATTACTGAATATCCACACGGACTCGGTACAACATGCAGTGCGATTTGTGGTGAATCATGAAGTTAAAGAGTGCAGCGCTGGGACGAGGCTCACTCGGCATCTGAAGGCACAACGACCCAAAGCGACATCGATGAGAGGAATCGTTAAGAAAAGAGAGCTACGATTCCAGTGGATTACCAAAAAGCTTTTTCAAATTGAACTGACTCTTGATTGCCATCCCTAGTGCTGACCCCGCCTCCATTGATCGCTGGTACATCGTTTATGTAATGTCATGACGGAGCAGTTTGTGCTAAGAGTTCACGGCCTATTTCAGTCCATGTGTGCCTGTCTTACACAACTTATCACTAGACTCCTTCTTTCGCCCAATAATTGCTTTGTGTTTCCCCAAATCTGTGCATAAACAGTGAAGGAAGACATAACCAAGGACCGATGTCAGATACAAACACATATTTACTGAAGAAGTCTGATAGTTTTGTTATCAGCATTGTAAAATACTAGGAATGGACGATATATGTTAATCGGGAAAATATAGGTCAGTATTGAGCATGGATATTTATTCAGCACTTTTACTAAAGCAAACTTTACATCAGCTTAAGATAGATTTGTTGTTGAATGTGTATATGTACGTGTATGTTTTTTGTGTTATCCTTTTTATTATTTTATGTTTTTCTATTTCTGTTATGCTACTTAATCAGTGCAGCAAGCCAAATAAGAAATATTGTTATCGCCTCAAGAAATCCACCTATTCTGTCATACCGTGGTATTTTTGGTCACGGTTATCACATTGTGAAAACTTTATAGTGAAGTAATTGTTTAAAAATAAGCTTTATATGATGTAATGGTAGCTCTCTTAAAAATCAGACTATGAATAATACAATTTGGTCAGTTAAATATTTCATGGGAGCTGAACGTGGAGCTTTAATGTGAAGCTTTGTGGGCAAAAACAATCAATCTCAAACTGCTTTGGGCTCCAGATTCTAACTGCCTTTGACAACTTTGCATCAATTATTAACATGAAGTGGAATGACTGATGGCTAATGTGAGCGGACGCCTAATTGGAGCTACACTGTCATTTTATTTTAGTATGGACTGATATTCCAAATCTACTCTTCTAATACCAATGTACATCACATCTTAAAATAAAAGATGTGAATCGGGGCGTGGTCTGGTGTGGTGGATTCTGTACATTTCAAGCATAAATCAAGTCAAGTCATAATTAAATAACCAAGTCCAAATTCCTCAAAACTTGTCAGACTTTTGTCCCAGTCTACAGCATGTCCAAGAATCGAGATGAATCGAGATGTTCAGGGGCATCTAGTAGTTTAGCATTAGCAATAAAATTTTGAAGCTACTGTTAAATTACTAACAAATCACTCAAAATCAGACTTTTGGCAAACATAAGTCGTGTTTCCACTAGACCTGGCCCCTCAGGCCGGTTCACTTGGGGCCGGCTCGGGCCGCTTCTGTCAATGGTGGACTGTGTTTCCTACAGAGGTCCAGCTCCCAGGGGCCCGCTACAGAGCAGCTGACGTCACCCAAAAGTGACTGTTTTCTTTTAAATAAAATCTAAATCGTACCTGGATAACACTTTTTCTTCATGCGGTCAATCTCCCTGATTCATCAAAATACGTTTAGTAATTCCACGTTTGTGGCTGTAAGACTTGGAAAAGGCATAAACAAGACACAGCTTTCGTTTTTTTCGCCAGCTTCTTCTGCATTTATTTCCCTTTTCTGCGCCTTTACGCCATGTTTTAACATATATTCATACATACATACATGAAATGCGTTGGGTTTGGATAGAGCTGGCTTTGGGTCTAAACGTGAGTGCCGTGCGTCGTAAACAGGAAACAGCTGATGCTAACATGTGCTAGCTTTGTTTTTTTAACTCAAACAAAGTTAACGTCTTTTTCACAAGATCAAGTCATTTGGTGCTTGTTGCCACTTCCTTCTCACCTGTGTCTGTGTTCTCTTTTGTTCTCTCTCGTCCAATCATAAACCAAAAGCGAACTGGCTTAACCTAGTACCTCTCGTGACCCCCTTCGTACCCCTCAAACAGGGCGGTATGGTTCACTTCAGTTCAGTGGAAACACCTCGGACCGTCCCGCTCCGCGCCGCACCGTGCGAATGGACTAATGGACAACTCTTTTACACTGGAAGTTATTTTCTCTCGGCAGTACAAACAAATACATGGAAGCTCTGGTAGTTTTTACTTTCATTTTAATGCAGTGGACGATCACAAAACTACACATGCTAGTTTGTGGTAGAGGGAATGCAGTTTGTCATCTCTGTTGATCTAAAACAGTGAGCCCGAGTCCAAATACACATGATATTTCCCTGGTGCAGTTGAAGCCTCTCCTGGTGTGATGGGACTGCACTGTTACATGCAGCAGGAACACATGCACTTCTACACGTGTGTTATTGGGATCTGAAGAGATTTGAATCTAGACACCTGAATCGTAGTTCTCTGGTTTACATGCATTTTGAAAAATATCAAATCAAATCAAATCAATTTATTTTTATAATGCCCAAAATCACAACAACAGTTGCCTCGATGGGCCAGGTTTGAATTGGTTAAAATACCATCGGAGCAAACTTTGGCATTCATGGATGTTACAAATTTGAGCTGTTGGACCACTTCATTGTCCTCTGTCTTCATGTCTGTATTTGGTACAATATAACTCCTAAAGTCAGCATTTGCTCTTGTGAACATTGGGGGATTGAGCAGCTCTTCCACATTAAAATGAATGGTTTGTTAGGGCTGCACCAAGCTCCATGTTATGATATTTGATAGATATATGATAGTTGAAATGATTGTGAACTAATTTAGTAATAGAATAATTAGTCAGTGTAATCCCTCATTCATCCTGAAGTGTTCCATCGTAGAAAAGGGTTCAGTGTCCAGATGACGACCTTTGAAACCTTTTCTACGACACTAGAATAGAATCATGTTAACTGGTCTATACATAAGTTTCAAAACATGCCAAAAGCTGAGAAAATAAGTTTTATGACTCATATTGAGCATGAAAATTAAGTGTAAAATGGCTTGACTTCAGCTTTATCAGGTTCAAACTTAGCAAACAACTAATGGATTAATAAAAGGAATAATCACGAGACTAATTGATTACCAAAATGATCATTAGTTGCAGCCTTAGTCTGGTCGAGGCATTCCAACCTTCTTTACTTTAACTGGGGCATTAATAAAAACTATATATTTTGTTCTACATGATACAAGTCTCAGTAGACGCTTACCATCTCCAAGTGAGAGGTGAAGAAATGATGCAATGTAAAGCGTTTTTGAGCGTCCAGTAAAGCTCTATATATTGTAAAATTGACCTCGATTTGAAATGTCGACACCATCAGATCCTCCGTGAACCCGCACTATGTATTACAGCCCCATGTTTCCATATTTTGTCTCTGCTGCCGCTCAATCTCCCACAATCTTGACACTTCCCAGGAGGTGCAATGAAACCGGTCTCATATCAGCTTGTCACTCTTTACCCACTGCTTTTGATCCGTCCTGAAAGCCGCACGTTTGTCACAACCTTCGGCGGCGCGCGGCGTGGCAGGTCCCGGTTTAAAAGGGGAGCTTCCTGGCCGGGTAGATGCAATCACGAGCCGCTATCTGATTGCACTGGAGGAAATTGGACGAGAGCCGCACTGATGGGGAAAGATGACTCCTCTGTCACTGTGTCAGCCAGTCCACCGCTCACCTGAGGCCAATCAATGACACCGGCGAAGGGAGAGAGGGAGTGTGATATCCCTGGACTCTGCGGGCTACAGGCGCGCGTCAATTAGAGCCACTGAAGCGGCCCTGCTCCACTCCACACCGTTAGGAGCGTGACAGCGAGGAGCCGGAGAATGGCTTTTGTGGTGATACGCTTTGGTTGTTGGTTTTATAACTTAAAGTCCATATGTCGGGTTCTCATGATATTCTAATTATGGTTTCGTTTGGTGGGAGGGCACCTGTGGTAAATGTTTTGTATAGTTTTACATTTGTGATGGTGCAGTTTGTGAATACGTTTTGAAAAATATAAGGCGTGCATGGTGGCAGAGCGGTTAGAGAGCGCCCAATATGGAGATTGTGTGTTCGAATGGTGGAGTTTGGATGTTCTCCTCTTTTTCCTCCCTCAGTCCAAACACGTGCATGTGTTTTGGTAACTCTAAATTGCCCTTATAGACTGAATGTGAGAGTGAATGGTTGTCTGTTCATGTCCAGGTCTCTGTGTGATGAGTTGCCCACTGTCCAGGGTGTACCCCGCCCAAGGCCCAAAGTCACTGGGATAGGCTCCAGTCACCCCTAATGGGAACAAGCAGAATGAATGAATGAATGAATAAGTTAAAAATTACAAAAAGTATTGAGTTCTAAAACCGAATGAGTCCTTTTTTTTTAATGACTTTTGCTGACACAGGCATCAATGCAAAATGATGGTCTGTGGCATAAGTGAGTGATGCCACATGACATAATCCCTCTGTGATGTCATCAAAAAATGTATGTGTATCTCCACAAACCTGACTTGTACTTGGTCTGGAGGAGGAGCAGCTTGTTTTCATGGAAATGTTGTGTTGCCTATAGTATTACTTATATATAACTTCTCCATCTCCATGAAAAATGTCCAAAAGTATCGTTTTAACTTTCTATTTCTATGGAATTATGCAGCTGACTTTCCAAGGTTGATCAAAAAATACTGTAAAAAATATTTCTAGATAAGTTTAAATGACTTGAATTCAGGATATCAATCTTCATTTCAACAACTTTGAATTGTTTAGATGCATTTTCTTCATGGTAATTTCTTCTCATTTCAAGCCAAATAGTTTTCCACTGAGGTGAGAATGTTTACTTACGTCATTGGCAAAATTAATTTCTTATTTTAAGATAAATTATCTTACAACCAGTCAGAAATGTCTTGAAAGCAGTGAAATTGTCCACATCACATCGACAATGAAATCTCTTCTACTCAAAATAAGAGCAATATTTTGCGTTCAGGTCGTTTTTAAGCAATTTTTTCAAAGTATTCTAAACTGTCCAAGTACCTAAAACATTGTAAACAAGGACCCCTGGGTTTTTACTGTACACCGCAGGGACATCACAGCATCTACAGCACACAGGTCTACTCTTTGAGAACAGACTCAAATGAAATTACTTTTAATCTTCCAAAATTGTCTCATTATCGATTAACCAATCATATACAGCTATACGAATGACTGATTACAGCGCAGCATTCCTCTAGTGTCCCTCGTGCTGCTCCCTCTGACCAGCTTTATGAAAAATGAAGCAGCTCGGGCTCCAGTCTAAGTGTTCCAGTGCGATCTGATGTGGCAGTGCTGCACATTAGCATTGTAAATGGCTCATTAGCCGCGGTGTGGGAGTCAGAGCGGCGTTCTCGTGTCTGACATTATCTCTGTACCGTATCATGAGGCGTGTCTGCTGCTGCTGCCTGCTGGAGTGACACTGAAGGATCCACGTGCACAGGCCGGAGCGTCCAGGACAGGGGCACAGGTGGACTCCGTTTGGTGGAATCAGAGCTGTGGGGGATAGTTATTTCACATTTGTTCATTAGACAAGTGACAGTTTGTGAAGAAAAGTTGAAAAAATAAGAGGAAGAGAAGAGAAGATGACCTTTCAGACAGGGTTTCCCAACCAGGGGTATGGGGACACCAAGGGGTACATGAGCAATTACCAGAGGGTACTTGGAATGGAACTTGGAAGGTTTTAAAATAAGATGAAATGTACTTTTGTCTGATTTAAAAGTGTTATTTGTTGTAAATTTTGCATCTTTTTGGAGTATCTTGGACCATAAATATAATTAAAACAAAAAAATATAAGTAATAATTGACAATATGCGACTTTTAACCCCATTTATTTGGCTTAAACTCAAGTTAAGGGGTACTCAGAGCGTGAGACAAAGCTTTGGGGGTCCTCGAGACAAAAAAGATTGGAAACCACTGCTTTAAGAAACATGGGTTCTAAAAAGTATCCCTCTAACCTTATCATCAATGCACAAAATTCCATCCAAAATGCAAGGGCAGTTTATACCACGTGCAAGAAACATATATTTCAAGTGCTTGTCTTGTATTTTTATTTATCAAATTGTACATTTTGTGCCCTTGCTCCCCTTGAAGCCCTGGGTATAGATTCTAGCTTCACAGACTAGTACCTTCAGATTGAAAATTACTTCTGGATGGCACCAGAAATGTTCTGATTTTAAAAATATCGTCCAGATTACTGCTTTTGAAACAGTTTCCACAGTTTAGAATGTTAATGAATATACATGAGTGGCTGTCATTCGTCCTGGAGTGGTCCGTGGTAGAAATTGTTTCAAGGGTTAATCTGGACACTGTTTTGAAAAATCAAGATCCATCAAGATTCCATCTGAAATGGAAATGGTTTGAGCAGCAGCATTTATTCTCTCCTACTGAGGCCTGGCCATCTCTGCCTCAGAGCTGTCAAGTGCCTCATTATTATTTGAGTTCTGCCCTGGTCTTAAGGCTAAGGCTATTGTAGACTGAGGGCAGGTTGGATTTCAGGTCACCACAAAGCTTTCAAACCATTCCTCCTCCCTGCTTAAAACTGTATTTTAATAATTAACCTCACTGCCTTCAAATGTATAATTTGTGGCTTAAATGAAGACACACGGCTGATTGTAACCCTGAATTTGAGTGTCTTCTGTGTTGATACAGTCGTTTGTAAAGTGGTGATGGCTTTTTTAAATTAAATCAATATTACGATTTACAGTTAACAAAATGCAAAATAGTGATCTACGTATGTTAGGGTTTAATACTAAATTTAATATTAAGTTTGGCATAGAACTGTTAGTTATTTAACCAGTCAAATGTCTACACATTAAAGTTCCCCACTAGAGCAAACAACATCTGGAATAAATACAAGGACTGAAACAAGTGAATCGATTAATCACAACTAATCGATTACTGAAATCATTTAGTAATCATTTTAAATGCACATACTTCTTCTTCTTCCTTTTCTTCTTCTGTTTTTGTAAATAACTCTATAAAGACGTTCTTCAGCAGCATCTCTTAAGCTCCGTCTTAGTCAATTTTGGTAAAAAGCTCACTCCAAAGACAGAAATAATTGACAGACAAACAGACCAAAATAATGGCTAGTTGCAGCTCTAATAAATACGGACCCCTCTTTGTTAGTGCTCCATGCACTGAATGCTGCAGTGATAGTTGTGACAGTCCTTCATGTGTATCCGTGTGTGTGCAGTGTCCTGACGTGAGCGAGGAGTCGGCCTCTCCGTTCGTCTTCATCTGCACCGGGCCCCAGGAGTTGCTCGTCAAGTTCCCCATGAAAGGGAAGCACAAGATCTGTGAGTACTCTTTGTTTCTCCGTCAGCCGCTCATGTCCATCCTGTTTGATCTCCTCTTCACTCCACTTTTTCTGAATGACTCTGCTTTTTAACAGGATGATCTTTTATGATTACGATAACCAAAGAAGTTTGTTACACCAGTTTGTTGTTGTTTGACTATAGAGAATACAATTGACTAGTCATCTATAGCTGTAATGTAATATTTACTATTCATTTTCCATCCACCAAAACTTGTGACTCCGCATGTGCTGTTGTTGTATTGTTTTTAATGCGATTCAAACACATGCTGTGTATTTGGGGTTATTGATTCATAGCTGTTGGAAATGGTGTTTAAAGCTAAGAGGCCAAACATTTTATCTTGTAAAAGAGTATATTTTGTTTTGTTGAGTATAGGGATGCACGTTTTCAAAAAACATTTTAACCATAAATTGGTTCTCTTAGTCGGTTAACAGATTGCATTGACGCAGTGTTTTTTGTTGCTGTTTTTTGTCTTTTCACTGATGGGTCGTAGCCTGAGAACATCACTAGAGTAAACGCAGAGCAGCGAGACAGTGACAGGTCTTTGAACTGTGCACAGCATGAACAAAAGCATCTATGAACGCTGTTTTAATGCACTGTTTAGTCCTAAAACAAGTAAAAGATCGATAGTTTCCCATCTGAGGCAGAAATCTGAATAACCCAGTTTTCTTCAATAACATGAAATCCAAACTAAATCAACCATTTAATGATCATATTAATCCATAAATACTGCAATGTCATGCAGGTTTGCTCAGTCTTTATAGCATAAGTCCAGTATTATTGGAGTCTAGTGTAAGCAAGTCTAAAATAAGACTTCAGTTAACAGATCACAATTTTTTGGGCTCGGGTTCAGCATTTAGTGAAGGTTACACCTAGTCGAGTATATCATGAAAGCAACAGCTTGTGACAAAATCAGACCGCTGTGCATCTAGTTATAAAACATTTTAAATCTGATCTCAAATCCAGAAGAAAGAGTCTAAAGTCTCTGTTATGACAGTAGACTGTGCGAGGACTGTCTGCTCTGCTTGGCTTTACCGACTGAAAAGGCTGCTCTAAAGCTGCATGTGCCAGAAACATTTCTCCTTGTAAATACTAGTGATGTGCCAAAGGCTTTGTGAGAGCCAGGAACAAGTTAGAGGAACAGGTTTAAATATTTACCTCCTCTTTGACATGTTGAAAATCAGGTTCCCCATTTTACCAGAAGCTGTCAGTTGTAAAATAGAAAATGAACATGGCTTCTTTAATTGTGCCGCCACACAGAGCTAGCTGCTAATGAACTGCTAACAATACCCACCAGGATGTCACACTTTTCAAACGGAGACACATTTACTCCAAGTTCTCCCACTGTAATGGCTGCACCTGCAAATGTAATCCCTGTATTTACTGCTCTCCAAACACAACCTGCGTTTAATGGGGAGCGTTTAGTGCCGTTTGCTCACTCCGAGTATATGTTGACATTGGGGTGGTCCTGCTCATAAGTAATCCAGCCTGACACTTGCGGTGGTACGGGCTCACCATTCCTCCATCATTACTGTGTTATTATAAAGGGAGTGCTACTGGGCCGGAGAGAAAAGTCACTTACAGCTTTATGAGAGGCCTAACCTGAAGGACAGAACATTCTACATCAGCTGTTATTGTTCCAGTAAAGCCAAAAGTGCTTTCATGGAGTTGTATTAATAGGTCACAAAAATCGCCTGGAGTCAAACATCAATAGTGATTGCAATATTTAGACTTTTGATTTGATTGACGTTTTAATTGTGCCAGTGCGTGATATGATATTATGATATTATTCATTATTTGGAAAACTATTAAATGTAAAACCCTCCAATAACTTCCAAACTGTAAAGCGTGTTAAATGCATGGGATTTGCTCTAATCGTCTATTTAGATCCTCTACAAGTTTGCTTTGTTAATAGTAATATCACAAAACAAAAATGAGTGAAGACAGATTATGTAACATAGATTTTGAACAGCTTTTAATAATTGTTGTCATACATTTCTTCAGGATATTTTTTACATTCAGGACATAAGTCAAATCTCTAGGAAATTGAGTGCAGTAAGCACCCTGACAGTCAATCTGTGTGGTGGGCACACCAGACCAAAAACCACCAGTGTCCCACATCATACAGGCTTTTGCTTTAGCTAACGTTTTAGCCCAAACCCTTATTCAAAATAAAATGTACCATTCTTCTATCATCCATACTGCATACATTTGTGCAGCTTTTTGAAATCCTTTATCATGTTATGTTTGTTTTCTCTTCTCATTTACCCTAGATGACATCACACTGGGGAGACAAAGGTTATGCATAATTTACACAAAAGACACTACTTTTTACCCTTTAATACATATATATATAATTCAACAATAAAAATGTGTTCATGTGTATTTTTATTTGTAAAATTGTAAAAATCTGTGACATTAGATGAGTTTTGGCCCAGTGTACTGTGTGGTTGTTTAGTAATTTCCTAGTGTAATATTATCATTTACAACCAGGAAGTAAAACTAAAAACTAAAAAAAAAAAAATTGCTAAACCGGGTTAAAATTTGTTAAGTATTTTAGCTAAATTTGAAATATATTTATCTAAACTGCAGTTAATGAATCGAGAAGTTCAACCAGTTAAAGACACTTGCTCTGCTCCATGAGCCACTGACGTCACCCAAACCTATCTAATGTTTTCTTAATAAATCAACTCTAAATCGTACCTAATTATACTTTTTAATCATGAGGTAGCTCTCAGGAATTCACAAAAAGTCCTTCAGTAATTCCAAGTTTCTGGCTGTGAGACATGACTGACGTTAGAGGAAACAGGAAACAGGAAACTACTTACAGTTTGTCTTCAGTTTTTTCTACATTTATTTCCCTTCTCTGCAAAGACTCACTGTGTTTTAACCTTTCTTTATTGAATGTGTTGGCTTTGGATAGCGTTAGATGCATTATCTATTGGACATACAATATTTTGTCTCTGCAAGTGTCGATAAACAGGAAACCGCTGATGTGCTAGCTTTGTTTTGCTAATCATGTGGGCTCAACATATAAGTTAGCATCAGTGGAAACACAGTGGTTTATCACAAGATCAAGTCAGAGTTTGTTGAGAGATAATTATTTCCTGTTTATATCTGCTTTTTGCCGTCTTGTTTTCACCTGAGTCTGTGTTCTTTCTTCATCCGATCATCTCACTGAAGCGTTCCATCACTTCGGAAGCTACTCTCTCGTCCAGTTTGCTTTGGTTTGTTTTACCAATGTGCTCCAAAGTGAACCAGTGGAAACACGCCTCAAATCTACTGTCAAATCAATAAATCAACACATTTGTAAAAGTGAGTTCTTTTTAATGCTCACTTAGATATTACCAATAAATGTACATGGGAGTGCCTTTAATGATTTATCATACAATTACAATCAATTGAACTGAAGCTATCTGCAATCAGTAAAGTCCCTTTCCTAACATTGCTGATTGGGTGCTTCTGAGTGATAAGCATTCTAATATTCTGATACAATGTCATCATTAAATGTTAGTTGGAATGCTTCGCCAAACTCCGGGACTCGCTGAACACAAGCAACCCGCGGGGCAACCTTGACAAGACGGCTGATGCAAAGATTACATGATGTGTTCCTCACGGGTCCTGAGGGAGATCCGGGCTCTCGCAGCAGCAGTGTGGCAGTAATTACACAGCCACAGATTGTATTGTTCGTTACACGCTCACAGGACGATCTTTGGCAAATGTTCTGTCAAGTAATGAGTCACTTTGTTTACATGCAGTACTAGAGAACTGAAATACTGCCAAGCTCTTATTATAACATGTTGGCAACAAAGAGGAAAGTGGTGGGTGCATTAGAGCACAACAAGAAGCTAGATGTGAGGTTGTACAATAGGAAAAGTGGTCCAAAAAGTGTATGTCTTGTGATAACAATAGTGCTAAACTGCTTTTAGACTGTACTTTTGTTGTTTGATTTTTACTGTTGTTAAACATAAAAAACATAACTGGTCCATGTTCCTGATTTTTTTACATGTAATAAAGTAATATCTGTGTTGTATTGTAAAAGCATCTATTCAGGTGAAAATGAGACTCTACATCTATTCATAGAGCGTTTTATCCTACGAGAGAAGTGCGCCATTAGCATGCTAATGTTTGTTAGCTTTACCCGGGACAGACTGTGGCGCTCAGAGACTGGTGAAAAGTGCTTCTAAACTCATGGAGGTGAATATTTCAGATGCTGGGGCAGCATTAGGAACGTAACTGAGTCATGTGACTGATGTAAAGACTTTAACATCAACTAGTTCTCTTTTTCACAGTTCAAAACAATAAAAAGCAGGTACAGGGCCTTTAAATAAAGATCAGCATAGACCTTAAAGGGGACATATGTAAAATCAGCTTTATTGAACTTTTAACCGTCTAACAACAGTGTCTTCTCATCTCTAGTTTACTCAGCGTTGTATTTTAATTGATTCCTGCATGTTTGAGTTAATACAGAATTCCTGTATTGTCCTGAAAACTGTGGCTCCAGTGCTCAGAAAAGTCCTGTTTTCACCTACCCCCTATCCCCGCCCACATCCTGTACTTAGTCGTGATTATTTAACGATTCAAAGAAGATTCAGAGTGCAACATGTAGAGTTCTAAAATGTCAAGTTGCCTATTTTCAAAAATAAAACCATGTAAATGACAATCTGCTGCTTGTTACAGTGAAATGGGATTATTAGTTTTGAACAGGAAGTCATTGTTTGTATAACTACGCCTTTTTAGATAAATATTCCAGTTTACAATGAACAAAATGTAAAATGGTAAGCTTTTTATCTTATAGTTCAATTATAAGTACCTGAAAAAAAAAGTGTAACACGTCTCCTTTAAAAGCTGGAGTGAATAAGCGCTTCCTAGAGGACCACCAAATGACATCACAAGGTAGAGCCAAGTGTTTTGCGCTCCCTGTCCTCTCCCTCCCTCTCACGGGTCAGGGCACAGCGGCTCATTTTCCTCGGGGCTTAGCGGTGGCATTTCTGCTCCGTCTGCAGCTTACACACTGTGGATCAGCTTGTCACTACTGTTGCCAGCTCTGTGGGCCTTATCGGGACAAGCACTACTACAGTTTATAACCTCCATTTACACACGGCAGCCACGGGCACCGGGTATTTATAGAAGACTGTCTGGGGTTTCTTAAAGGTCACACTGGCAGTATTGACTTTTCTGAGCTTGTAATGTTGTGCTACGCTCACGTATGTTTAAAGGCAGGGTTTCATCTCCTGTTTGGACAACTTTGGCATGTCATGTTTGGAAACTAGTGAAAGTGCTTGTATAATCGTAATAGGTCAGTTAATAGTCAGATAATGAGTTACAAATGGTAATGACAAGTATACACAGTACTGTACTATACTGTAAGCCAGGGGTCAGCAACCTTCACTATCAAATTTTTGACCCCTCTCCCCCAAATAAAATTCATCTGGAACTGCAAAACCTATTTGACCCTTAATATGAAGATAACAGTGTATAAAGTTGTATATATAGTTATACTATATTAAGAGGGATTTTAATCTACCCAAAAGCTTATTTCTAGTATGTCTGACACAAGTGTTTAATGCAAAAGCAGGTCATACAAGATAATAATTAAATTTTTGTTTCCATTTTTAGTTCATTGCATTTATGAAATTATAGAACGACAAAAATTAAACTGCTGACATTTTATTGCTGTTTTTACCTGTTATAAGAAAGGATTGGACTTATTGGGCTGAGACTGAACTAAAAGCGGCCTTTTTTCAGCGCCTTGCCCCGCCTCCAGTGCCAGCACAGAGCGGCTTCATTTCTCTCTTTGTCCTGAAAGCCTTTCAGTGTCGGTGGTTCTGACACAAGTCGGTGTGCGCTGCAGTCAGTGAAGTCACATAACGCAGTAGAGTGGGACAACAGTCAAACATCTACATTCACGTGTCTAAGTTCAATCAAGAACCTCCGTGAAGTTATCCCCCTCAAACGCACAGAGGAGCGCGGCAGACGAGGAGACATACGAGCGGGCACGTGCATGTGTCGTGCACGTGTCAGTGCGTGCTGCAGATATGCACAGAAATGCACTGACGTACAGACGCCTGTTACTGAGCTCCAACCACCGAGTTTTAAGGAGGAAATACTGTAACAAGGGAATTAGTTAATACTAAAAGAGGGTTTATTGTTATTTTTAAAAGCCCCGTCTATTTTTTCAAAGCTCCAGGGAGCCACTGCAGAGGGGCTCGGGAGCTGCGGGTTGCTGACCTTCACCTTATCTTGTGCAGGTAAAAGATTTTCCACATGAGGCAAAAGGTTTTCTTCACCAACATGATATCCAACTTAAATAAACATATGCAAGGTTGAATCTAGTCCATAAATAGTGCAGTGTTACTCACGTTTGCTCTGTCTTTATGACATAAATCCACTATTTTGCAAACCCAGTGGCATCACAGTTGCATGACGGTACTCTCTCAGGCACCCTCTAGTGGTGCAATTGTCTATTACTTCATAGTAAGCAAGGCAAAAAATGAAACGTGCCAGTTAACTGGGCAGGATGTCTTCACTCGGTTAAGCGTTTAGTCACGATAATCGGTTTTACTTGTTTCACTTGATCAAACTTTTTACTCATTGTCAATTATAAAGATTTATTTGGTTTGCGTAGTACTTTTGGTACTTTTCTGTATTCAGAGTTGTTTGAACTGTGAGAGAAAAAGCATTCCTCCCCTGTGCCAGTCAGACTCTGCCAGCTCAGCTCTGGTTATCTTTGCCTACATCTTCAGCAGGACATGACTCCCTACAGCAGGAGCATAGGCTCTGGATGAGGCTGGAAGGTACACAACTGCAACGTCTTAGGGTTCATGTCTCCTGATCCCATCCAAATGGAAATAAACCTCACCAGCCTCATGCCTCTTCTTTCAACTATTTATTTTACAACAGGAGATTTTATGATCTTTTGTGTGTATTTTGGGTCACATATAAGGTCAGATTCTGGAAAATTCTTTATAGTTTTGAGAGCTCTTTTGGCACTCTACCTCGTTCCCTTTTAGCTCACTAATTGATGTAAAGGTCTTTAGTCGACCAAGTTTTTCTAGTTGTGGACTACTAGTTTCTGAGCTCAGAGCATCATGGACCGTCCCGGGTAAAACTAACAAACATTAGCATGCCAACGGCTCACTTCCTGCTTCTCTCACAGGAATTAAACACTCTATAAATAAATGCAGAGAAAGTGCATTTTGCTTTTACAATATATCTGTGCTGGAGCAACACAGCTTTACTTTATTACGTGCAAAAAATCAGGAACATGAACTAGTTCTGTGTTTCCCGTTTCACAACAGTAAAAATCAGGTATAGGGCCTTTAAGTGTTTCATTCTGCAGTTTATTTTTTGTTGCTCATGTTATTTAACAATATTGTATGTTTAAAATATTTTTGGGTGTGATATTCCTGCTTCAGAGTTATTGTTTCAACAGCATTTTTATTGTCTATATTTTCTACAGCTATATACTAAAATCAAACATTTTCATTGTGACAGGTCTATGCTTACAGCCCTAATATGCATCCATAGTGATTTTTTTTTTTTTTTTACTTTGATATTATTTGATTTGAAATTTTGTATCAATGAAAAGTGCAAATTGTGGCCTTTTGAATGGAAGCGGCTAACACAATTTTCCATTATAGTTTTAACTAATTATTAGAGTTTTATAATATACCACTGTTCACTTTCACAGATAAGAAAACAGATCTGCACCAGTTCACGCTGACATGAGAAGGCAAGAAGGGTGAAAAGTCTTACCCAAGGACACAACAACAACAGCATGCACAGAGATTTAAACCGCCAACCTGCTGCTGCTTATTGCTCTTCATCAATTTGAATGCTCCTAATTATCATCTCGTTATTCAAACCTTCAGATTCTTGCGTCTCGTGCGTGTATCAGTGGAATCTGAGTGCTGAGAGTGATCTGTAGAAGGCAGTCTTTAAGTGTGCTAATATAGTGCAGGGAAATGGTTTAATGGAACATAAATGGCTGGTCATTAAGCAGTGTTGGACTCTGAAATGTACCGCGGCCTGGCTTTTATAGAGGCGTATTAACACTCCGCCTTGGCAGCAGCTTTGGGAGCACATCCACAAAAAACACTGCTAGCAACATGTCTTCCAGAAATAACAAAAATAATACAGTTAAAGTGTGTGTTTTATTATTATTCTTATTCCAGGTGCTGCAGTGAGGCTTTGTCTGGATATTTCATGTTTTGTTGAATACAAGAAACTCAGCCCTGATCACCGAGAATACAACACACTGTTACATCACATATTATAGTAGCTGAAATCACTAAAAACAGTTGATCATAATACAGGAGCTTTAATTCAAACTGTGGGCGTGATTAGAGGTGAGAGGACTTTTATAGCAGACAGTTAGTAAAAATAGGTTAGTAATGGACAAAAATAAAAGGGAACATTCATGACAAGGAGCTGAAGTGTCCCAGTTCTTTAGAGAGTTCTGATGCACCACTTCACCACACTGTTCTCTCTGCACTTCCAGCAAGTGTGGAGCAACGCGAAGTATCATCCCCATAATGCATTTCACGGGGATGTTTTGGAAAGGATTAGCGGCGAGCGCTAGTATTGCCTTAATGAGCTGATCATATTTTAATAAATATGCAGAATGTGCAGGTAACAACACTGTAAAAACATACAATTATTTGTGTGTCTTACAAATAATCTAATGTGTGCTAGGCTATAGCTTTCTGATTCATTTAGTTGAAGTTTAATAACGCCACTGATAGCTGTTTTACTTTCTCCTTTCTACACCGGTTTTATCTGTCCCAATTGTCATGTTTACCGCCTCTGTGCCCTTGTGCACTCACACTCTACATGCATTGCAGAAAATGCACACTCCGTTCAAGTGTGTAGGGCATAGTGTGTTATTGGGACAGGGCCATTCTATGGTGTGTGCATAACTCTTTTCAGAGCCGTGTGACAGATGTGGGCAGTGAGCCAGGCCTCTCAGGTGGTCAGATGAACAGCATTGTTGTGGTTTAAGACTGCATCCTGTGTGCGTCTGCTGCTCTGCGAGTGCTGTGCCGGTGTGCGCTGGAGGTGAAGGTCAGGGCGAGCGCTGAAAGCTCTTTGGCTGAGTGTCTCCAACTAACATTTCCTCCTTTCTGCTGGAGAACTGTACTCTGTATCCTTCCCCTGTGGAATAAATAGCCCACATCCGCTAGACAGTGAGCAGTTGTAAACAAGACATAGTGAGGCGAAGGTGTGGTGCTGGAGGAAATCTTTGGGGCAGTGCAGTCATTTTAGATATTATGAAGACATATATGAATGCTTTTTACAGCAGAAGTGCTTCCTGCTATGTCCGGAGGCATTTTTAGCTAAAAGCAGAAATGCTAATTTACAGGGCCCCACCATGTCACTGGGTCCATTTAATTCCTACATTTTGTTGTTAAAATCCGAAGTTGTGGACCCATTAGAGCCAGTTTGTAGAAAACACACACACACAAAAAAAAAAAAAACAGCACAGAAGCCTTAGAGTTTGGGACGAAAGGGGTCTGGATCATGCAGGAGCCTGACGTAGCGTGAATGTGCTCTGGACGTCTTCAGGTGAACAAAGCACTCTTGTGATCAGTGACTTTGCTCATGCTGGAGCTGGAGCATCATATGTGTAGTTACCATGTGTTTAAAACAGTGTATGTGCTGATGTGGATGCTCTGTGCACAGAACACCAGCTGCTTTTATCTCCGCATATCTAAGTGCACTTGGGTAGAGTCGCCCTCTTTGTGCAGCTAAACACATGCAGGTGCAAAGGTCAAGTGTCTTAGCCTGGTTTATTAAATCAAAATTAAACATCGCTCTAAAGCTTTAGGTAAATTTTATTGTGCTGAGCTGCCACTTTATCAAGCAGAGGAGCGTTTGGACCCTGTAGCATGAGCTATCTGATCCACCCGCTGGTACAGATCGACTGCAATACTGTGACATCTGTAACCTTTAACACCACATAGCTGCAGTCTAGAGGCTGTGCAGAATGAGCTGCACAGCTCCTCAGGTCAGACCACGGCCTGGGTCTTTCCAGACTGGGACACAGCTGGGTTACACTGGGACACGTTATAATCAAATTATGTAGCTATCAAACATCTTCATTTCACACTATGGACAGTGTTGAATAGGCAATGTGTCAAAAAAAATTATGTTACAATTATTATTAGATACATTTCTCTGGGATAGAAATATATAATGTACTTCTCCTGAAGTCAAATATTGCACAAAAAACCTTGAAATGATTGCAGCTGTACAGTTTTGGCTTTATGCCATTCACTCAAAGTGTTAACAGGTGAGAACAGTTAGATAATCTGTGGCAATAGCAGAACATTCCTGAACATCTGTGAATAAAGAGCATATTATAGTTGTATTCTGATTGCAACATCCAGTATTGTGTCCTTGGGCTATAAGTGAACCCATCAACCTGTCAGCCGCACAGGAGGAGTCTGCAGAATACAGAGGAGAGCGGCTCACACAACTTCAGTCCATCTGCTCTGTCAGGTTTGATTTTTTCTTTTAGACCTAAAAAAAAAATGTTGAGCCTACCTTTCTTAGCCTTGCTATGATAATAATTCATACTCTTTTATTGCACATCTTTCCTCTGACACACTCATAAGCTGGTGATCATTTCACAGATGCCCTGGGGCAGAGTGATGTAACCGTGGCAGCTAGTTTGCATGTACATCCCCACACGCATTCATACTTGGGCAAGTTTGGAGAAGTTTTTTTGCCCAAATGTACAACGGCAATATGTGGAGCTGAGATCACACATTCAGATTTGAGGGCACTTGCCATTTGACAGTATTATAAAAAAACATTTTATTCTCAGTCGTTTAAAAAAATGAGTATTTTCACTGATGATATTTTCAAGGGCATGTTCACATTAACTCTGGTGCGCTTCTTGATAAGTACATTTGGTTTGTGGTGTGTATGTAAACGCTCTATCAAAACAGATTTACACCAAACTAGTGCATCCTCCCCCAACTGAAGCCCAACGCGGGAAAGAAGAGTAAAAATGATAGCTTTAACATAAAAATGTGTGCGCCCTGATGAGCTCGTGAGGGAAATTAGAATGCAGATGTTGTCATGAGCCCTGGTTTGGATTGTCTCCTCAAAGTATCCACAAGGTGTAGAGTGAATGAATTATGCAACGTAAAGTGCTTGTTGAAAGGCACTATATAAATCCCAGACATTTTATTACTGTGCCCATTAGCCATACTTTATTATACCGACACATTTGATCAAAAGCGCCAACTCTCAAGCCGAACGACTCTCCTCTTCTCTTCTAAAACCAGCGCGGGACAAAAGGTGGCGGCGCACACAGCCTCCATGATAAACCCTCTTCACTGAGGCCTTATCACTCTCCATCAAGATTAGTCAGTGGAACAGCCCGGTGCTCACAAAGAGGTCTGAGCGTGTGCGTGTGTGTGTGTGGGTTGTGGGTCTAATTGCAGGGATGAGGAATAGTGCCTGGATGGCGGGTCAGGAGTGGATCTTTTCATCTGTGCCGCTGTAAGTCGTTGACATCACATTGTTGCACTGAAGGTCGCTGAAGCAGTTTCCCCTGTCCGCCCCAGGTGCGCCCGTCCTTTATGCCCTGCACAGGATCACTCCGACTACACTGTCACTCCTTGTGTTATGGACTAGGGACGTCAAGATTATTCGGTTGAGCGATAATCGTGATTGTTCAAGTCACAATATAATCGTAAGAGCTAAAAAGATACCAATCATGACCATTTTAGAAGCAGAAATGTGTTAGTACATGTCAGTTCGATCTATGCAGCGGCTGTTAATGTTAACTCAAGTGTTAATTGAGTTTTTTACTGTTATTTGGAGACAGTCATTGTAAATAATCGTTGAATCGTGATGTTTTTCTCACAGTAATCATAACATTTAAATTGGATATCATGAAATCGGGCACTGCATATCATATTTTTAAAGCACATTTAACAGTTCTGATTCCTTTAAAACATTAACTGTTAATATTTTAGACATTACTTCTATAATCGTCTATAATTGTGAAGCATACCTGAAAAAGGCTAACTCACCAACAGTATTCCGCCTCCACCAGTGTTTAGGAACTAGCTTTACGGATTAACACCTCCAAAAGCCTCCTGCTGTTTTGGACATTTACTGAAGCGTTGACTGTAAAGTTCTAACATACAAAATACTAAAATATAGATGCATATTGCAATCATGTATCCACATTTACATGAACATGAAATGTGCAGAGCTGCATAAAACATTGCATCATAGCTTAATATAACATAATATATGCACTTCATTGATCTCATAACAGCATGTGTAGTGGTTAGCCTAATCCCAAGGCTTTAACGTCTTAGCGCAAGTTTCACAAATAGAACAACTTAAAGTTCCTCAAATGAGTGCACAGAGAAAACACCTTCTAACATTGCAATACTCCCAGAGATACTGTATGTGCACGGGGCCAAATGAAACAATCTGGGAAGTGAACAGTGAACTGTAGACTGCCTGGAACAATATGGAAACTACGGTAGCTCTGAGCAACTCAAAACAGATACAACTTTTACCACTGGGGGCAGCACATAGCCTCTTTTATGCCTCTTTTAAAGCAAGCCCAAATAAAGCTATGGCTCAGAATTTTGCTACGACTTTCCAAATAAAAAAGCCCAGCGTTGCTGTGTAGAAGCAAACTTTGAAGGGAGGAGCTAAAAACGACTGGAGCTGATAAGAACTAGGGCACGCCATTTTAGTGCTGTCCGAATGTCCAGCAGGTGAAAGAGTAGTGCACTCACAACTTCCCACAATGCATCTTGAAAAGTAGTGTCCAGCGATGATCACTAGACTAGAATATTGACCACAATTCATTGTGAGAGTCGTAAAAACAACAGCGGACAGAGACAAGTCTTTAACAGAACACTCAGAGTGAACAAAGCAGATAGAGCTGTTTAAACGAACTGTTGAGCCGAGATTATGAACAAAACACTTTAAATAAACTGTTACACAGCAGAGTTGTTAACATTAGCCGTTTACTTTAGCTTGAGCTGTGAATAGATCACAAATCTCAGGCAAAAGTTGAATAATCCAGTCAGTTTGATGTTTCACGTGTGATCCATGATGAATAAAGCATGAATGATGATTATTAGGCCATAAATATGTCATATATATCAGGAGGATTTGACCCATATTCATTACAGGAATCTATTTTTATCGAAGTTTTGCCGACTTTTTTTCTCCCAGATGCCAGAGTCATGTGACCCGTGCCGAGGAGAAAGTATGAACTGAGTCTGAATGGCTCCAGGGTTGAGGACTGTGGAGTGAATGAGGGGTTAGAGAATGGGTGTGGACATTTGGACACAGCCTAGAAGTATCGGTTCAGTATCTTGAACAAATCTAATGTGTGAAATGTCACCAGAGTCATGTTTAGCACATCGCTCAGGCCCATAGTCTAAACTCTTCTAGCACTGTTTCTCTGTGTTGGTTTAGGTTTGAGGATGGAATTGTAAATGAGTGATAGGCTGTACTTTTGCCCAGGTGACAGAATGCAGTTTTCTTTTACTCGACTTTTACGACTGAAAGATTACACACACGTTACTATTGTCTTACTATTGACTTCCACAATCATCCGCTTAAAAATCCTTAAAAATTGCAGTAGAACTTTTACATTATACTTGTCGTTCCATTCACATGCTTTTTCCTGCTGTGGACGCCATTTTCAGGATTTCTGACCATTCAATAGATGTGTTATGTAGGGTGCAGTCGACTAAAGAAATTCCTGGTCGACAAAACACTTGCCCTATCGACTGATTAATCGACTAAAAAGGGGTGTGGCAAAAATATGAAGTATCAAAAAAACACAAACTACACTGGAGTTTCCTCACCACACACAAAGGAAATAAACATGTGTAAAGCAAAACATATGGCATTGCAAATCTGACTCAAAATTGTCCTAAAAATTCCAATTTCGTAAAATTTTTTAGACTTAAAACTTCAGTAGATCGGTTTTAGAATTACATATTTAAAAATTATGGAAGCCCATTTCCACCAGTGAATAAAAAATAAAAGCCCCACAGGAGGTCATAATTTCGAGTTTAAAAGTCATAATTATGAGTTTCCAACAGCGAGCTCCAGCGCCATGATAGCAGCTACAGTTCATGTGTTCCCCGCACCAGTGACAACCATCTCGGGCTCAAAGGTCTGGACTGCTCCAGGTCGTGCCGTGGACAAATGAGACCCTGCAGTGTGCACTTGGTGGATCATCCAGACGTCCACTGCAGTGACTGTGCTGCTGCTGCTGAGGAAACAAGCAGAATGTGCAGTCTAAACTGGACACTTTGCTCTGTTAATTGGTCAAGTCTACGAGCAAAGAGCTGCACGACTGCGGCGCATGCTGAGCTCTGGTCCTGGTTTAGTCTTAGTCCGTGCATTCAGGGAAAAGCCTGCGGAGCCAATGAAGTGCACACCACAGATGTCTCATCTGTCCACGGCATGACCAAAGAAGTCCAGACCTTTGAGCTCGAGATGGTTGTCACTGGTGCGGGGAACACATGAACTGTAGCCGCTGTCATGGCGCTGGAGCTCGCCAACACTGATGGAAACTCATAATTATGACTTTAACACTCGAAATTATGACTTTTAAAATTCAAAATTACGATTTTTAAGATCGAAATTACGACTGTTAAACTCGAAATTATGACTTCCTGTGGGGATTTTATTTTTTATTCATTCATCAAAATCTTGTTTAGTCCAGATTGTACAGTTTGGTGTGGGATCTACTTTAAGGCTGATCTTTATGTCCCGAGGGAGAAAAATTTATTTTAAGAAAACGGCCTTTGAAGTTACAATGTCCCAGAGAAATCTATGGATGAAGTGGATTCAATGGAAGAATAAAACATCTTGTAAAGTGACCAAAAAACAAAACAAAACAAAAAAAATTAGTTTTGCCTGTAGTGTCTTGCCTTATTCGACTAAACGACCAAAGGATTATAAAAGGAGCAACTCAGTCTGACTCTGACGCCCATAAATGAAGCATAGGGCCATGTTATAAATACATTATGTTCTTATTATGTTTTACCACCACTGTTTTTCTCCCTGTACATCATCATATGCTGAGGGCGCTGTCACTTATGCTGCTCGGTGTGTGGATGGGTGTGTATGTGTGTGTGTGCGTGTGTGTGTGTGTGCGTGCATGCGTGCGTGTGTGTGTGTGTGTGTGTGTGTGCGTGTGTGCGTGCGTGTGTTTGTGTGCGCGTGTGTGTGTGCATGTGTGCTATTACGCCTGACAGATCCATGATGAACACAGACCTGTCAGCTTCAAGGATTCTCCTCTGATTCACCACAATGTACTGTACTCCCCTCGACCAAGTCCCCCTGTTGCAGCCGTCCACTGTCCTGTGATGGGAGGGTGCCCGGTGCCCCGGTCTGCACATGTGCAATACGAGTGCTCGGGAGAAAGTCAAACAGCCATGCAATTAAAGGAGCGAAGGAAGGCAAAGCAGCTTTATTTGTAGAGCAGAATTGGTACACAAGGCAATTTAAAGTGCTTCACACAACAGAATACAATGACATTAAAATCATAAAACAGATTAAGACATACAAAATCATTATATAACTGTTTTAAAAGAGAAGAGCGCAGAGAAATCATGTTGTGTCTTGAAATGGTCCTTTAACCTTCTCTATTCTCCCATTCTTTTTCCTTCCTTTCGGCAGCTGCTTTTTCTCACATTTCTAACGTTGTTTGTGTTTGGACAGAATTCTTTCTTTAGCATCATTCGTTCTGTTTCTCAGTGCCATCACACGCTGTCACTCATCCTTCCATTAAATCCCTTCACTTTCCTCTCATCAGTTTTATTCATAAAAATTACATTTTTTTCACAAAAATCCTTTGCTGGACGATCTTTACTCGACTGGGATCCCATTTTGATTTTCAAATATCACTAAATTAATTTAAAAATAATGGAATAATAACTCCCAGAGCAGCTGAAACATGACTGAAACGCTCAGGAGGAGGCTCTGCACACCTACAAACATTATTATTGACTCATAGTATTTGTTTTACCTCTTCGTTGTCTTCACTGAGCCTTAAAAGTTAAATCCAAACTTTGGTCAAATCGGCAGGAGCAGGGCTCCTTTTGTTTACTGCATATTAAATAGTTTACGTGAATATTAAGTACCATGAGTTCACTCTCAGGCTTCTGGTCTTTTTACAGCCTCAGGCATCAATAATATGAGGGAAATACATTACCTTTAAAATAGAGGGCTAAAACATCACCTAATGTGTTAATGAGAGCTTTGTGCTGTGGAGGATCATTATTTTACAATATTATTATAAATAATTAGGCTGTTTTAAGTAGGCCTATTATATACAGGTAATAATTTACTCCAAATTCAGCATCGTAAACATTTATCTAAACAGGCACAGTATCAGACTAAACTGTGTAAATTAAAAAATGCAATAAAAATAAGACAATTTGTGTTAGATTGAGAGCAGTATTAGATCACTATCGAAAATTACAAAATATAAAATATTGTATTGGAATCCAAAAAACATATGCTGTGTGAATCATGTGAGAAATGCATCTTTTATATAAATCGTATCAGACTCCCATCACTAGTCCACTGACATTTGTAATCATAGTTTTGATCAAATGTTATGTTTTTTCACAAATTAAACATTACATCTAAACATTGACCAAAATGACACCTTACATTTACCTGAGTAACTTTATGGACACATAAACATATTTTACTAAGTCAACATAATGTACTTTCTTTGAGTTTTTAACCATGTTCTGACGTTGTTCCCTCTTCAGAAACATTGCTGAAGTTGTATTTAGCTTCATCCACACTTCCTGTTTACGAGCTCGTCTTCTCTGAGACTCACAAAAACACTTGATTTCAAATTGACTCATTGTGAGCATTTCTGCCTCAAATCACCTTAACTAAAACTTCGTGGGTACTTTAGCATGTCGGGCAAGCTAGGTTTGTTTAAATCCCCTTTGTATTTCCCTCTGCTGCCAGTAGATGGAGCTCTAACCCGTCCATAGTTTGCAGGCGTTCTCAGGCGCAGGGTAAAACTCTCCGTTGATGCAATGGAAAACACAACTTTTTCTCTTTTAAAATGTTTCTTGGTATATTATGGTGTATTTCAAGCACAACTAATTCAAAGCGAATCACAACCGAGTCTTAATGGAGGTTGCTGAACTGGCATTACCTCAGAAGAGTAAACGGATTGTTAAAATGCAGGTAGTGCTAGCATCGCAGTAGCATTTGGCCTGCATCTATTGTTGGCATTATTTATACAAATTTAGGTTGTTGGACCACTTTATTCTTCTCTGTTTTTGCGTTTGTTTTTGATACAGTATTTATCATAAAGTCTGCATTTGCTCTTGTTGAACAGTGGGTGGCAGAGCAGTTCTTCTATATTAAAGGGAAAATAGTATGTATTTCTTGTATCATTATCAGCCTTAAACATGTCAACTAAATGAGCATCTGTTTCTCTGCTGTTTGCCCTGGCACCTACTGAGTTCATGCAGTAGATGGCGCTTAGTGTTTGCACAAAATGGTTATATTATTGGCTAAGGAACTGTATGAGATGCTAATCAGTTTAGCAGTAGTAGCAGTGTTTAAATGGCAGAAATGCGCAGAATGAGGCAATGATTACGGACTTAAACAGCAGAAGATTCTCGGATAAGTGACGTCCAAAATTAGAAAAACGTCATTGATCGACGGAGTTCGCAGGAAGTGATTTTACACTGGGAAAGAAAGGATTTTCTAACCAGCATTCCTCAAACTAGCATGAATGAAGCTAAATGCAACCCCAGGTATGTCTTTGATGACGTGATATTGTTAGAACATGGTTAAAAGCTCAAAAAAGTCAAAATATGTCTTTTAAAATAAATGGACTGCTTCCCCCGCACAGGTCCTCAGTGGGCATTCCTTCGCACGCTGACTGTGTCTATACACACCACACGCATTCATCCACCCAGACCACTGAGGCTAAAACATATTTTTTACATTTTATTTTCCCCCTTGGAGGAAGCCATATCTCCACTGTGCCCATCTTGTCCTGTGAAAAGCGTGAATATTAAATGAGCAAGCCATGAATAAATCAGTCCAAAAGAGTTGAGTGGCTGAGTGGTTGTAGCCGGGTTGTGTCTGCACACACAGGGACGGGCTTGGGAAAAGGAGGTAAACATGGCCGACTCTGGAGAGGAGATACGTGTGCAAGGTAATTGGCTTCTTCTCTGTGCGGCGGTGGTTCTGGAGTGTGAGACAAAAGGTAATCAGGGGAGCAGCTGGAGCTAGTCAGGCACAACCAACAGTCATATTGTCGCAGTGTGTTGTGTTCATGAAGGAAAAGGCATGTCGCTCAAGAATGCAGCTTTTCAAAATGTGTTTAAATGACATTTGATGAAGTATGGTTTTTAGAAGATGGGGCCTTTATGTGGAGAAATAATAGACTGCATCATGTAACTGAGTGTATACAATACAGACAATAGACAGTCAAAAACCTACATAAACACTGAATTCATCTCATCTTTTCAGTGTATTTTACACTGCAAGGTCCTTCTCTGTTGTCTAATCCAACTTCAGTTCTCATTCCAATTCTTTGCCAAACAAAGCCAATATCAGTCGATACAGTGCAAAGCGGAGGGACTGAAGAGTACATACTGTATCTCTATTCTTACAATAACATTTTAAGAAAACTCCTCCAAATGTTATGTAACTTGTGTTTGTTATTCACGTAACAATGTGTAAGTAAATGTTTAAGCAAACAAACATTACATTTATGTAATGATGGCCTATGTCCTGAATTAATACTGAGCCCAGTGTTTTATTATGGAGCCAGCCCTATGTCAGTGGGACTGATGCATGGACTATCCTTGAACTTAAAGGACACATCCCGTGAAATGCAAAATCTACTTTTTTTTTACCATGTTCTTATATTATTCCCTCATCAAAAAATAGCTGGCGTTGTACTTCTTCATTCAATCTTGTCATTATTCTACCTCTAACTCTCTTCTACATCAGAGAACATATTTTCCAGATTTGTGACATCATAAAGATCTGGAGGTCTCCTGTGCTATTTCTAAGTCCATAAATCCTCACCAGACTCATTCTGAGCATTTCTGCTTCAAATCACCTTCATCAAAACTGGGTATTACATTAGCATGTCCTGCAGATGGAGCGCTAATACAAATCCTGATGAGGGAACACCTGATGAGTAGAAAGGCATGTGTGGTTTTCAATGTATGCATAAATTTATGATATTCAAAAGAAAGGTACAAGAGCAAGTTTAAAGATGCCATACCTGATTTTTAGAGAAGAGTCTGGCTGCAGCCAATGGAGAGTGCCGTTGAATGCTCAATTATGGACTTCTAACCCTAACAAATGCAAAGAAATCAGGTATAGTCCCTTTAAAGGCCAATAATCAAACATATAATCCCTGATATTTGTCATTTAAATTTAATTATAAAAGCTGGAAAAGGGTTTGTGGCTGTTGGCGGCAGAGTCTTCAGATACAGAACGCTGCGAACCGTCTGCTCCATGAAACCTACACCAGTATTAACATGTACATAATAACAATGTCCTCAGTCTGCTGATTTCCATGCTAATTGTCCTCCATTCTTCGCAGTCACAACAATAATCACACAAGTGCACAGTGCGGTTTTACTGTAGCAAACATCCTCTTAAGTTCATATCTTCTCTGGGAGCATAAGCCTCTTTGATAGCGGGATAAAAGACACCGGAGAAATGCAAATGCGTCCGCGAGCATCTGACGCCGAACGCATGAGAAACAAATAAAGAGCTTTTTTATTTGCACCGCGCTCAGTCTGTTGTGTGGGTGCGAGGCTGGTTCACTCCGGGGCCCATAAATATAGATGATGCGGCCCCAGGCATTTCCCATAAGGGTGCTTAATATGTATTGTATTGGAGATCAGGGACACACGGCGGAGAGCACAAGACAAGACTACGGTAAATAGAGTGTAATGTATGCACACGCCGATGTGAGACGTGCATTTCACATTCGTTGGGAGAAAATAGCTTTCTATTGCACGGTGTTGAGCAGCAGGACTGAATAATTACCATCTCTAACCATATGTTGCTTTGGTAGTACACGTCTTTGATTTGTACATGTCTCTGATGATTTCTTTTGCCGTTTTAATGGAATTATTCCCAAACAGAGAAAATAGAATGCTTACTGTGCACTAGTGTGTGTTCAATTATAAACTATATCCATCTTAGACTGGCGGAAATGGAATGCCCAGAAAGAATACTGCAATTACTCTATTAGAAGTTTATGTAAATGTGTCTATAGGTCAATGTGTCATGACTTATCCTGGTGTTTTTAGGTGTGTAACATTTTGTATTGGTATAATCTGACTAAACATCCACTACTTGGCATCACAACATTTGTAATTTTGACAGTGAGCAGCAAAATTGTGTGATTGTCAACAGTGATTAGTGAAATTCTCTTATGTAAGAGCTCAAAACACTGAAAGCTGGAATGTGAAAAAGCTCTGCAGTCTGATAACAAATCTATATGTCTGCAACCTTCATTAATATTTAGTCGCTGCTGACATAAAAAAAGAAGAAAAGTAAGTCAACAGTATAAAACTAGTTAAACAACACTGCAGAGTGAGCACACGTTTATCTACTTCATACTTCATTTGGGATCACACACGGCTGAACTGATGGCCTTTCCTGAAAGTCTATATGACAGGTTCTCAAAATGTTCTATTTACCACTAAGTTTGGAAATTATTATTATAGTTTTACATCAGTGGAGTTGCGGTTTGTGAGGAAATTTTGAAAAATAACTGTAAAATTACATGAAGTGGTGCTGCATGCGCAAATGGAATCCCTCTGTGATGTCATCAAAAAGCGATGTGCTGCTGAAAATACAATTTACAATTTACAGACAACTGACACAAATTTTTGACAGTTTAAACAATAATTCAACAAAATGAATTAGTTATGAGGTATTACTATTTGTCAAATCTTAACTATTGTGTCATTTAAATGGATTTTGGCCCTTGTTGACAGTCTGGTTGCTAGGTAACAAATGTGGAATTACCTCGAACTATGTCATATTTGCTGCCCATCTCCAACCAGGAAGTAACATTATAAACATTATGAAAACTATCAAACTGAGGACAAAATGTTTAGTAAAATCTTGTCTATAATCATGTGTAATCTAACCTGTCATATAGACTTTAAATAAGCCATTTCTGAGTCTGTGTATTGAGGAAATTAACTGTTGTAGGTCTGTGGAAAGTGTCCTTTATCACCCCTATTGTTACCCTACAAACAACAGAGAAAACATTTTCTCTGGAAGTGGAAAAATAGAGAGCGAAACAGCAAAAAAAAGTTGATAATTTTGCGGATAATTTTTCAAATGTGCATAACTGCTATTGCTATTCAAGATTTGCAAATGTCAATATATTGTTATTGAACTTCCCTTCAGTAAGTGGACTGTATTGTGAGTATTTGACATTCAAAGAAGATTTACATTTTTTCCAGTCATTCATGCACACTATACAGTAATAGACAAGACGGGTGAAGTGCCTTGCCTAAGGACACGGTGACATTACGCAGTGGTCCAAATGGGAATCAAGCCTTCAGACTTTGCCCTGAGCCACTGCCGCCCCATACATTACATTTCAATCCTATAACCCTGTAACTTGGTCTAACTGTTTGCTCAGTAATGTCAAAAAGGTCAAATGTATGTTTAATTCAGTATGCTGTTGTAAGAGGCACAGAATCCCAATAATGCACTGTGGGAAATCGGGTTGTACAGATGTAGTTCATTCACACTTGCCGATAGTGAACATGTGCTAATGCTAGTGTGAATCTGAGCATGAGTGCAGTGTGTAACAGTCCCACGGGAGCAGCTGACATGTGGCTGTTTCCTCACTGCACTGAGCCTCCTGTTTGGGCTCACACTGCAGCCTTAGCAACGCCTGCTAATGAGGAGGGCCTGCTCGGGAACGCATGGGTCTGACTGTGCTTTAACTATTTGTTTTTGTAAATCACGAGTCACCAGGGGTTTCAATGTATTCAATAACAAACCAGTACATTTGTTTGTTTATTAGGATCTCCATTAGCCATAGCAATGTCTGCTCTTCCTGGCGTTCACATCTTAACCCTTCTGCTATCTTGGGGTCATTTTATTTTATATTTTATTTCATCGCTATTAAACGTTCATGGATGGTCCAAAACATCACTCAACATACAATTTATGCAGATATTTTAAATTAAATAATAATTATTTTCCTGATATGGAAAAGCTCTTTGACCAAATGTGCAAAGCTTTAAAGAGAGCACAAGGGTTAAACACACAAAAAACATAACATACACATAAATACACAATTAAAAATGCTTAAAAGCTTAAAATGCATTCTCATATAATCGCATTGCAAAGGTCGAATAGTTTATCATCCCAAACCTTAGGTATCTTTGAGAAAACTGTGGTTCCGAAAGAGCAAATAAGAGTCAAATTCACTTTGTTTATCACCAGTGCCTCACCTTTTATTCTGTGCATGTTTTGAATACTTTTATATTTAGAGCAGTTCAAAGCAAGGCTCGCTGCCTCTTTCTGCACTAACGGCACTTTTTAATTCCTTTTCTACGGTACTGGACCACATCATGGGGTAATACTGACACCACTTTAATTTCAGATTGTTCAAATTGAAACACTTTTTTTTTCACTTTCTTTTTGGGTATATGTCATAAAAACATCTTATTTTCTGGAGAGCTGATAACACTGTCATCATGATACATCACAGCTTTAGCGTGATCTAAGACAAGAGGAAGGTCACTGGTGAATATTGAAAAGAGCAAAGGCCCTAAACTGCTCCCCTGAGGTACCCCACATTTCAGTTCTTTAAGGAATGGCAAACTCATTTATTAGATTCTACTACTAGAAGTTTCTTTTCAATGTGATTGGTAGGAAATCACCCACAAATTGACATTGTGACCTTTCCATGGTGCATCAGACTATTGTTTTGTACTAAACTGCACCAAAAGATAGTACATGGAACTACAGACAGTTAGGAGCACGTATACTCAAATGTAGTGCTACTTATTTTGACACCTGTGCATTTGTGGCCTGGCTGGCTCGGAAAAACTGACCCCCGAGCGCTGTATTAATAATTTGGACTTTAATAACACGGCCAATTCCTGGATTGAATTTCTTATGAACACGGTTTAAAACATTTACAATTTAATCAGTTCTTCATTCTAGAATGTCTTTAACACATGAGATGAAAGTTACATTTACGGTGGTGATAAAAGTCAAATGACGGAAACGGCATAAAAGATGTATTCTTTTTTACTTGACCTATTTGATTGGGATATTAAGAACTGCTCTAGACTCTTTCCTCCTTAATTTGAACTTTTAAAAACACACTAGAGCACTTTTCGACTTCACTTATGCTGTGAATGAATGAAATGAATACTGCTTTATAGTCCATGTCTGGCTGAAGGCTGTTTATTCCCAGCTTTATAATTCAGTCAGCCATGATTCAGCTGCTCTCCTCAGGCACCACAGTATCTGCTATCCACTCACACACAACGTACTCTGTGTATTCATACTGTAACAGGCTTATTCAACACTCTATACCGCTTTGATATATCTACACTATCTTTACAATGCCTCAAGGCTTCGCTCAATGCTCAATCATATCGCTTTTTCTTTGCACACACAGGCTGTTTACTTAAACGCCAGGAAAACAAATAACTGTGCTACTCTGATTACTGGATTTTAAAGATGCATGTAAATGTTTCACTTTCATTTGCCAACTGGAGAACCAAGCGTCTGCTCATGTGCAAAACTGAGTCAGGCTTGATGTCCGGCTTTTATCGAAACACAATTAACATAATAGAATAAACAACCAATTAAAGTAAAGACACCAGATTGTTTTTGTGTGAGATTACAATGTATCATTGAATTAGCCTTAGTGTTAGCTTTGAAGAAGAAAGACCTACCTTTATAAACACTGAAGTATCGTCTGGTGCTGTATTCCTCTGCTGTCAGTGATGCTCCACCTGCTATTCTCTGTCTATGTGTGATCTTTAAGTATTTCTTGATTTGAGCGCATGCAGCTTAACTGAAAACCCCATTGAGAGTTAATAGAAATGGTGGAAATAGTGAGCTATGGTACTGTTAAGTGACGTCACACACAGCATATTTTCCCTGATTGTAAACTTTTTTTTTTTTCATGTAATAAAGTAAAATCCATGTTGTCTCAGCACAGATATATTGTAAAAGACGTTGAGTGTTGTCTGCATCTAATTATACAGCGTTTTATTTTGCGAAAAGAAACTTAAGTGTGCTGTTAGCATGCTAGGTGTTGTTAGCTTTAGTGTAACGGTAAATTCTGCTCTGAAAGTTGTGGAAAACGCTTACAAACTCATAATTTGGATGGTTTGACTGAAGTGGGTGAGTGAGCAATAACTTTTGAGCAATACAAACTGTTTATGATGAACTAGCTCTGGTTTTTATGTTTTTAGTAACAAGACAGCAGCTAGCTATCGTAAAGCACTTTTAAGGACGCTTGTCTGCCTAATTCTTTCTTTTATATAATTTAACAGTACAATACCTACAACACTTCTGTATCCAGGCCTTTGTTCAAGAGTAAAGAGTTTTTAGCGTTAGCACAGGTTAGACCTAATACAGTATATAACATAACATAAACACACCTTATCAATTCAGTCCACTTTTTCCACGGAAATCAATGAAAGGAAAGCTTTTCTGTCCTGTATTGTATTGATTGCTGATATATTTGAACAAAAAGGAGCACAGCCGCGGCAGCTCAGACCCTGGATTGAGGAACACGCCGTGTGTGTGTGTGACGTCGCACTTAATAGTCCCATAGCCACAGAGCTGATCTGCTTCTGTCTCTGCTTGTATTATTTTATAAAGACCTGTCTATCTCAACACCAATTATTTTCTACACAGACAACAAAAGCATTTTCAAGCTCCACAGAGAAGTGCAGTGTCACATGAACACTGAACATGTTCCACAAATCAACCCACTTTTCTCTAATTCTCCATGGAACTAATCCCAATTTACTTCAAATTTCAGACATTTTTACTTGTGAATTTCTTGTCTCGTAGATATATTTTTTTTTATTTCAAGATGTTTTACGACTTGTTTCATCACACTAGTACATACATCAGCAATTAAATCTAACCTTCAGTCAAAACTACTCAATCCAAATGTATATTCTGAAATCAAATAATTTTATCCAAAGCTAGACATTCCATGTTTGCAGTGTTTCTCACAGCGACCCCCTGTGTGTCACGATCATCAGCCCAGGTCAGAGTGGAGCTGGTGGGGCCGGTGGCGGGTGGTGGGGTCAGTGGGTGGTGGATGGGGGTTACGGTGGTGATCGATGGGCCTGATTAGTGGCAGATTACCCCCTTGTGCACGGGCCGATGGAGACGCCCAGGCTGCTTAGCATGAGAGCAGTTAGCCCCGGTTTGATTTTGTTAATTTGTCAAGTTGGAAGCACTCGAATCAATAGGCGCTGATGCACTGAACAGCTGCTGCAGGGAGAGGATAAAACTACAGGCTTCAGAGATCAAGGGCTGCTGCTTAAAGGTCATTGTTGCTGGTTCAAATGTCAAGACTTGATTAAATTAGGTCTAATGTGATTTTATGTAGGCAGTATCGTGCTGAATGCTTTAATGGGATCACATTTTAGTTGGACGTTTTGGTGATATATGAGGGTTGAAGTTAAGACACACATACAATACATATTAAACGGTTTTCATTCATCAATAAGTTCAAGCAGTGTGTATAGATTGACTGACACATTCATTGGTATTATCTAAAAGCTACTTAACATGCATGATCTAGTGGTTCAGTGGTGCCCGGCCTTTTCCTGGAAGACCTCCTGGCGGGAACCCTCTGTTTGAAACTGAGCCTCACAAATACATCACATGATAAAAAAGATTACTAACAAGAAGTTATTTATTACAAATGAAGTGCAATTCTTGTGTTTATGTTCCTTTATCAGATTTCCTATACATGTATCTATTTCTACAGTTTATTTTGCACAAATGATTACTTTAATGACCTGACCCTCTGACCGGACAAAGCTCTAGGGACCCCTGCAATCTGTGGTGCTCCCCCAGGGCTTCTGGGCCCTCTGGACGTGAACCACTGATCTACTCTATATAAAGGGACAGAACATTGAGGAAATGTGATATGACTATGTTTAGTCCTATATTAATATAATATTTTCAAGTAGAACTATTCATTGTTGCTCACCAAGGCAATGTCATTTTGGGCATTACAAAAATGTAATTTCATAGAGAAAATAACATCTAAAACCTTATTAAAGTTCAATAACAAAACAGTTTATTAGACAGAAAGCAACTGACATTTTTGTTTGAAGAAAAAAAAATTGTAAGTATAGTTTATTAACATTTATGTTGCGCTGCAAGTCATGCAATATTTCTGGGTAAAGCATCCTGGGCTCGAACAGCTATCATTATAAAATGGTTGGCTGTTAAAATAGTACATGAAGAAGACTGATTTGTGTAAAATGTTTAATGTACACATGGGACAGCTTTGTAGTTTGTGTAGAACTTATTTTCTGCCCCATGTAAACGAATACAACAAAGAAACGACGGCAGCGCCCACGGGAATGTCACGAATAAGGTAAACATCACACTGAAATAGTAAATTCAAGGATTTTAGACCTTACATTTTGCATATCTCCAAACCAAACAATAGTTCTATCCATTATTCAGTATATTTCCCAGCATGTCATTGCGCTGTACATCTAAATCCATCATAGTAGCTGGATATATATTTCTGTGTGTGTGTTTGGACGGACAGACCCTGAGGACACTGATGTATGGAAAACCAATCTAGTCCAGTAGATGAGCAGAGGAGATGTATCGATCGGGCTCTGGTTGTGGTCAGCACAGGTAAACCCACACATGAGGCTGCTGCTGGAGACTGTGGCAGATTATACACAACCTTTGATTTCTCACTGAATCAATATTACATTTTCTATTCAGCGCTTCTCACAATAAGGAATGTGTTATCGAGCGTGGTTATAATCTCACATTATTTGCATGTGTTTTGTCAAAGGCGTCGCATGGAGTGGAGCACCAAAATACTGAAATAGGCGACGCACCCCCCTCCCCTCAGATCCCCTCCTCCCCCCTGCGCTGGATAAATAATGCAAAGAAAACATGAGCGGTGTCACCTCTCAACAGCCACCATGAGACACGGCCGTCTGAGTTATCTTGTGAGCACACGTTAGCCTCAGCTGTTTCCTGTTTACGACACACGGCACTCGCATTTAGACCCAAAGTCATCTATCTATCTATCTATCTATCTATCTATCTAGTTATCTATCTATCTATCTATCTATCTATCTATCTATCTATCTACCTATCTACCTATCTACCTACCTACCTACCTACCTACCTATCTAAACTCAAATCATTTCATATAGAAATGTTCAAACGTGAAATAGCGGCGCAGAAAAGTTAAATAAAAGCGGACGAAGATGAGGAAAAAAACGGATGCTGTGTCATGTTTACGCACACTTTATCCACGATTTACAGCGACCCAAACGTGGAATTACTAAACGTCTTTTTATGAATGGGGGGGATCAGCCGCATGAAGAAAAAGTGTAATTCAGGTGCGGTTTAGATTTTATTTTTAAAAAAATAACATAGTCACTTTTGGGTGACATCATCTGCTCAGTAGCGGGTCCCTGTGAGTTGGACCCCTGCAGGACACACAGTCCATCATTAACAGAAGCGGCCCGAGCCGGCCCCAAGTGAACCGGTCTGAGGGGCCAGGTCTAGTGGAAACATGGCTAATATGACAGGTTAGACGTCACATTTCACTAAAACGTAGTGAAAATGATTAGATTTTGCCGATTTGACAGTTTACGTGATGTTTATGTTACTTCCTGGTTGAACATGGGCAGTGAATAATAACACGTGTAGAGATAATTCCACAACTGTTACCTAGCAACCATTATGAAACAAGGGCTGCAATCCAAATACATGACACAATCGATGATTTGACAAATAATAACACCTGATAAAACCCCGCACTGGTGACAACCATCTCGGGCACAAAGGCCTGGACCAAGACTGCTTCAGGTCATTACCGCGGACAGATAAAGAGGTCTGGGTGTGCGCTTTGTGGATCCAGGAGCTCAGAGCGTAACGGCGCTCTGCCCTGTTCACGTGAGCGGGGCCACGGAGAGCTCGCTTTCACCCACAGTGAGTGGAGCGTATGTCCGTGGGCTTTTTCCCTGTCTGCCTGGACTAAGACTAAACCAGGCCCAGAACCGGGCACTGAGCTCAGCAGACGCCACAGTCCAGCACATCTTTGCTTGTAGACTTGACTTGTGATCCATAAACTGGGCAAAGTGTCCATGTTTAGAAAGCTAATTCTGCTGGTCTCCTCAGCAGCAGCAGCACAGCCTCTGCAGTGGACGATCCATGAAGCACACACCCCAGACCTCGTCATCTGTCAAGCTTTGAGCCGCCGAGATGGTTATCACCGGTGCGGTTTTCACCACTTAACTGATCTGTTTGTCAAGTTTAAAATTATAATGTATGTGTTTCCAAACCTTTTAAAAGATCTATTACAGACACCAAAATGTCAAGAAATTTAGATTCACCAGTAACTCATTTGTCATTTCATTTTTCTTCATTGCCCACTGGGGAAGACTGCAAACTACTTTCCTTCCACAGTCTCGTGAAGCTCATGCATAAACCACGCCGCTCGCTTTGCTTTCTGGAAAACCCTTGAATAATCAAATTCTTTATCTTAATTTGATCTCCTTTTCCTCCGGCAGCTGCAGTGTGAGAGCGGAGAATGAGCGATGCAGACTCTAATTAAGGCATAATGGCAGCACACGACTTGATCCTCTGTCTTCCTCTGTATGTCTCTCTCTCACGACCTTCATTCTGACTGTGTGCTTTAGCTTGATCTCCTCCAAATGTATTTCCTACTTTGTAACCGGAGGCGAGGGCCCTTGACTGGCCGGCCCCACGTGCAGCTGCAGCCAAGGCAACCGTTTAAGTGGTGATTAAAAATGAATAGTGTGCGAGCGAGGCAGAGGACAATGCTAGCTTCAGACGAGAGCGCCAGAAGAACAAGCTGGGAGTTTGAGCTTCATCATACACGGCTAACACACTCTCCATTAGTACTCCAACTCCGTAGAGAGTCAGAGCAGCTGCTGTTGATGTTTACATGAGCACATTCAGAGGCCTGGCTGAACTCCTGGATACGTTTCTCTTACCCAGACTGACATCCAGCTGAGATCTGTCACGTTTTAACAGAAATCATAATGTGACTCCTCGACTCATCTCTCTGGAGAAGTCGTACAACGTAGCGGGTTCACAACTTGTTCTGTTAACCCAAGACTTTCAGAATGAATGAAGAGCAAGGGCGGGGTTAAGCGCCTGCCAACCAGTCAGATCGATGAGAGCAGTGTACTCCAAACACTTCGTCACTCATAGTCACAATCTTACACAAGTGAATAAGAGATAAACTATAATCCAAAGGAAACTGTTCTGTGTTCATGTGGAGTCAAGTAGCGACCAATCACAGCCACAAGAGTTATACCACAGACCAATCACAGCCATAAGAGTTATACCACAGACCAATCACAGAGCGTTACACCACAGACCAATCACAGAGAGTTACAACACAGACCAATCACAGAGAGTTACAACACAGGCCAATCACAGAGAGTTACACCACAGACCAATCACAGAGCGTTACACCACAGACCAATCACAGAGCGTTACACCACAGACCAATCACAGAGAGTTATACCACAGACCAATCACAGAGCGTTACACCACAGACCAATCACAGAGCGTTACACCACAGACCAATCACAGAGAGTTACACCACAGACCAATCACAGAGAGTTATACCACAGACCAATCACAGAGAGTTACACCACAGACCAATCACAGAGCGTTACACCACAGACCAATCACAGAGAGTTACACCACAGACCAATCACAGAGCGTTACACCACAGACCAATCACAGAGAGTTACACCACAGACCAATCACAGAGAGTTACACCACAGACCAATCACAGAGAGTTACACCACAGACCAATCACAGAGAGTTACACCACAGACCAATCACAGAGAGTTACACCACAGACCAATCACAGAGCGTTACACCACAGACCAATCACAGAGCGTTACAGCACAGACCAATCACAGAGAGTTACACCACAGACCAATCACAGAGAGTTATACCACAGACCAATCACAGAGAGTTACACCACAGACCAATCACAGAGCGTTACACCACAGACCAATCACAGAGAGTTACACCACAGACCAATCACAGAGAGTTACACCACAGACCAATCACAGAGAGTTACACCACAGACCAATCACAGAGCGTTACACCACAGACCAATCACAGAGAGTTACACCACAGACCAATCACAGAGAGTTACACCACAGACCAATCACAGACAGTTACACCACAGACCAATCACAGAGTGTTACACCACAGACCAATCACAGAGAGTTACACCACAGACCAATCACAGAGAGTTACACCACAGACCAATCACAGAGAGTTACACCACAGACCAATCACAGAGAGTTACACCACAGACCAATCACTGAGAGTTAGACCACAGACCAATCACTGTGAGTTTCACCACAGACCACTCACAGTCAGTTACACCACAGACCAATCACAGAGAGTTACACCACAGACCAATCACAGAGAGTTACACCACAGACCAATCACAGAGAGTTACACCACAGACCAATCACAGAGCGTTACACCACAGACCAATCACAGAGCGTTACACCACAGACCAATCACAGAGAGTTACACCACAGACCAATCACAGAGAGTTACACCACAGACCAATCACAGAGAGTTACACCACAGACCAATCACAGAGAGTTACACCACAGACCAATCACAGAGAGTTACACCACAGACCAATCACAGAGCGTTACACCACAGACCAATCACAGAGCGTTACACCACAGACCAATCACAGAGAGTTACACCACAGACCAATCACAGAGAGTTACACCACAGACCAATCACAGAGAGTTACACCACAGACCAATCACAGAGAGTTACACCACAGACCAATCACAGAGAGTTACACCACAGACCAATCACAGAGTGTTACACCACAGACCAATCACAGAGAGTTACACCACAGACCAATCACAGAGAGTTACACCACAGACCAATCACAGAGAGTTACACCACAGACCAATCACAGAGCGTTACACCACAGACCAATCACTGAGAGTTACACACAGCGACCAATCACAGAGAGTTACACCACAGACCAATCACAGAGAGTTACACCACAGACCAATCACAGAGAGTTACACCACAGACCAATCACAGAGAGTTACACCACAGACCAATCACAGAGAGTTACACCACAGACCAATCACAGAGCGTTACACCACAGACCAATCACAGAGAGTTACACCACAGACCAATCACAGAGAGTTACACCACAGACCAATCACAGAGAGTTACACCACAGACCAATCACAGAGCGTTACACCACAGACCAATCACAGAGCGTTACACCACAGACCAATCAACACCACAGAGAGAGTTACATTTGATTCATGGATAAAACAGACTAAAGCACAAGAAAACTGATTGAACGGCTCCGATGTCTGAGCCAAGTATCGCATAAAAACAGATAAATGTGTGCCGTTACATTTAGTGTTTCTGTCCAGATTTTCATAGCATAGTTAATGTATTACAGTTTGATTAAAGATAATGTGAATATTCATCTTAGAAGCACTTGCACAAGCTAAATGTAGCCTATTTAAATATCATTCCCAGTGATAAAAGCACACGCCGTCACTCATACGTTTCCTCATTTCTCTCTCGCTCTCTCGGCTGCTCTCAGCACATGGATTCTCGTCTCTGATTGGTCAAAGAGTCGTCGTCTTATCTTATTCGACACTTTAACCAGGCCCAAAGGAAGTTATGAGTTCAGGGCCTGTTGCCATAGACATCTGACCTGATAGAGTGGACCACCCTCATTGTACCGCTGAACCAGAGTTAACCCTGAGTGTACCTCCCTCTCCCACTAATCCAGTGTGCACATAAATATCTTATAAAGGACACAACGTTTTAGAAGGAAGTTGTGTTTCATTGCTTTGGATGTTTGGCAAAAAATAGTCAAATGTCCTGCGGCGTGACTGTAACGCTTTTTCTTTTTGAGAATGAATGACTCGTGTCAGAGGCAGTTAAAAAAGGTGTTGGCATAAAGATAATGTTTTCGTTATTCCTTAAATTACACTTTAATCTCCACTATAAAAAGATATAAGAAGTTTAATGCTGTAATCCAAAGTGTGTCCTGTGCTGTGACATGAAAAATCACACGTTTAAAAAGACAGTTACACAAAAACCAGAAGCAGCTCATCTGTCATTTCTGCTCCAGGACCAACTCTGGGCTTCAGGGTTTAAGACACAGCTCAAAAGAAATCATTATTATATTCTTATTTTTGTAAAAATCCATCTGAAAAACTTTGACCATGCACCAGTTTAATGTCCTGCACTATGACAACTTTATTTTCTAAGAAAATCCAATAATTGCGAAAAGTCTGTAGTGTACTTTGTTTTGTTTGTTTGTTTTACTGTTGTCAACTGAGTAGTGCCATTCAGGAGCTGAGAGCAGTCTGCTGAAGTGCATAGACGGGAAAGCACTTTCACAGCTCAAAGTTCATAGTTCGACATTGTTAGTGTGAGCCGGCCTTTAATGACTTGTCACTGAATGTTTAATGCAGTTAACAGCAGGAGGCACAGGACAGGGACAGGCTCAGAGACAGGGCTGTTGGAGTTGGATTACGAAGGATTCAAACGGTGTGCAGGTGACTCATTATTGGCCTTAAATAAACCTTTAATTCAGCGCTTGAACGTACCATGAAAAGTCCACTTCATTTGACTGATTTTACTACTCTATGTTAATTGTATGTAACCATGTTATAACAGTGTTCCTTCGTCAAGAACATACTTACACAGAGCTGTATTTCGCTTCATTCACACTTGTTTCGTTAGTTCTGTTTGCAAGGTCTCGCTCTACGCCTCAGAAGACACTTGGTTTCAAATTTCCCACATTTGTGACCTCTTAGATCCGGGGTCTCCATGTGCCTGCCTGGATCCAGAATACACACTTCTCCAATGCTTTATAGTGAGTCTGGTCACCATTTCCTCCGTTGCGCCTCGAGCCAAACTCAAACTGAACCGGGTTTGTTTAGTTCAGTGACGCGTGTCAAATGGACCAGTTCATTGGTCGTCTAACATTCTAACAAAAAAACCTCTCTCACCTCAGATTAACAGCATTTTAAGCTTCATTCACTGATTCTGATGACATCACCATACATATATATATATACTGTATATGTGTGTGTGTGTGTATATGTATATATATATATATAAACTGTGTGCTTTTATCATTCACTGTATTTTTGTAAATGAGTTCCTATTGCTCTCCATTATATTTTGTTAGCAAACAGCTTGTGCATATAATGACAACCTTTTTATACATTAACATTTAAACCACTCTTGTAGAAATAATCAGTGTTTTTTTTCAAATCCTAAAGTAATGGCACCATATTCAAAAGCTCTTAATGAAGAAAATCCCTCTGAGCGATCTTTTCCTGAATGTTTAATGCAGCGAACAGCACCGGGCTTAAGATCCACTGCAGGATGTAATGACATGATTGCACAGGAGGAGCTGGATTATGAGCGTACTTAGAAAGGTGGCATTTTAGACTTAATCAAATCCACATCAAATACTGTGAGTGCTCTGATTGGAGATTAAAAAGTCACTGCCTTGACTTCCCAGTAGGGATGGAATCACATGGTTCCTCTATTCCGTATGATTATGAGGTAATTTGAGATAAGTAACATATTGCACTTACTTATACCCCACATGATAAAGTTCAAATACATTTTGAAAGGGTTTGGCCTCTACAGCCACTCAATCTCTGAAATTAAAACTGCAAATATCACAAAGTATTGTTATTTCGCCAAAAATAGCTACAAAATGATTTGTGATGCAGCTATGTTTTAAAGAACACAGATTGCAAAAGTGGCTTTTGAGTTTTTCCCTACAGTATAACATGTGTCACAACCTTCTTGTCAGAGTGTGTGTACGCCGAGCCTGGTTAGGACTGGGATACACTGTAAAAAAACAAGTGTCACAGTGAGGCAGCTGTGGCTACAGTGCAAACTGTTATTGTGTCCTTAGGCAAGACACTTCACCCAGATTGTCAAGTCATTAGCTTCAGCGCAGTAAAGTGGTGTGTGCATGAAGGCTGGTGGTGGTCCGAGTGGCTAATAGTGCCTCACTTTCGTCGGTCTGTTGTCTGGGTCCAAATAAGCTCTACATAAGTCAAATGCATAGTCAGCAGTATTATCATCAGAAACTGTTTACAGTCAGGCTGCCAGGAAGGTCCAGGATGATATCTTAATCTTTGTATTCGGATTGATAACAGTTGGCGCAATGGTTTCATCTCCCCGAGTTCAGATTGGTGTGATTGACAGGTGGATTAGCCAATCAGAGACATGCACTGAACGTCTCCTGTGCTGTTTTTAAGTCCATTAATCACCAGGCTCGCTCTGAGCGTTTCTAAATCATGTTCATTACAACTGTGTGCCTACATTAGCATGTCGGGGCCAGCTAGCTTTTGTTTATTTCACTCTGCTGCCAGTAGATAGCTAACACCAAATCCCGATGAGGGAGTTTGTGAAAGTGCTACAATATAATAAACAAAGATCCTTTCACTTTTGCACCACCCAGTCACACGTTACACCTTTTGGTCCAGCCCTTTACATGAGATCACATTTGGTCTTATGTATTGAATATAATTGTTTCTGTGCTGTTTGTTTATATACCAGTTTGCTCACATTCTCCACATTCTAATATTCTCTCTCCACTCAATGACATCACTGTGTGTTGTGGTTTACCACTCCAGTCAGTTTTGGCGTTCTACTCCACCTGTGTTACCAAAAAGAGTTTATTGGAAAACACAACTAGACTGCAGCACCAGCAATTGTCAGAGCAGATTCAGACATTAGCACTAATGTTTTCCTTACATAATGAGTTAACTCTGTCCCAGTTCTTGGGCTGCTGCCATCCCCGTTCATGCTCGCTGCGTTATTTGCAATGCTAATGAGGCAGGGCAGCGAGCAGTGCTTTACGGGCGAGGAGCAGCCTGAGAGATGGCGATATGGTAATGTGCCTTCACCAGAGTGCTGTCCTCCTGCAGAGTGCTACATCAGTGCACAGGAGAGGTTTACTGCACTGGAGCTAATGACTGAGCTCCATGAGGCACACTCAAATACCATTCCAAGAGATGCATTGATTTAAAAGCTGCATTAGAATGAATATAATGCCTAAAGCATGGGATGAGGTGTCAGCAGAAACAGGCCTTGGTGTTGATATATTTCATGTGGGTGTATCGGCAAATGGAAATCCTCCACAACCATCTTTTAGTTTAATTCTGGTGAGATGTGCTGATTTTGTAGAAAACAATGGAAATGATATACAAAAACATTTTAGAGGGATTCTTATTCTCATATCTTTCTATATTGAAAGGTAGTCCTTTCTAGTGTGGACTGTATGTGGGATGGAGAAATTAGTGTTGGCGAGCGCATGGGGTTCATTTCCCTCCTATATTTTTATTAGTTGCATGTGTATGTATTGTTTTGGAGTGTTTTTGAGTTTGATAGTAGGCTGAATGTGGAGCTTAAAGTCACCACCACAGATAAGGGTTCCTTCAGACTGGTTTGCAATCAGATCTATGACTTCATCACTTCCTTGTGGGGTGTACACATTTAGCAAAGTGAATGCATTTTCATTTATAGTTCCTTTAACCAGTACAAATCGGCCATCTTTACCTTTATATTTATGTTCAAAACTCTGTTCAAAAACTATTTGGCTTGAGATTAATATTATAACTTCCATTTAATGTCTACCCTTGTATCAGGAATAGTACAGTCTGTTATAACCAAGTTTAGTTTATGATGTTCCAGGTCATTTAAATGGGTTTTAATGTAGGCATATAATATCTATTTTTACTTTTCTCAAAATGATTAGTATCTTAGACTGCTGGTGACAGTACAGAATGCTACTCATTAATATGATTTTTTAAAGAGGATTTTTTGTTACGTAGGCTTTATTTGACAGGACAGTGAGATATAAAATATTACATTTCCTTAATATCTCCCCCAGTATTAAATGTTTATGCAAGTATTTCTTTTTTTTAAACCAGAACATTGAATATTGTGCTGCTATGGGGAAATCTAGTGAACTGAATACTGCCTCGACAATATGCTTTTCTTTTCAACACCAACAGATATAATGCGTCTCATGTGTGACCTGCTTGTAAGTGAGAGGTCAGAGCCTTTACTGTGTGTTACTGTTTTAGCCTCTGTTCTCTTGTGTCTGTCATCATTATTCTGTTCCATACTCCTGTAACTGACAGAGTTAAACCAATTTGGTGTACCCAGGCTGCCTTCATTAGCCGCTAATGATGCTAACGACGTTTATTGTCAAGCTGCAGTTTGTGAAGAAAAATTTTAAAATAAAAGTTGAAGTTTGAAAAGTAGTGCTTAGTTCCAAAACAGAATCCCTCTGTGATGTCATCAATAAGCGACATACATTTTCTACCGCTTGTTCCCATTAGGGGTCGCGGGTGACTGGAGCCTATCCCAGTGACTACAGGCCTTAGACGGGGTACACCCTGGACAGTGGCCAACTCGTCGCAGCTGACACAGAGATGGACAGACCACTCTCACATTCATTGTCCCTTGGGGGGACAATAGACACCTTGAACCTTGAACCTTCACTACGGGCTATTTAGAGTTGCCAATTGACCTGAACACATGACCTGGACACATGCATGTGTTTGGACGGCGGGAGAGAGTCAGAAAACCCAGAGAAAACCCACGGTAACACGGGGAGAACATGCAAAAAGTATGTTGGTCTCCTTAGTGGGGAGCTAGAGCTCTAACCGCTCTGCCACCGTGCACCCCCAATAGTCCCAATAATCCCAATAGTCCCAATAATCCCAATAGTCCCAATAATTCCAATAGTCCCAATAGTCCCAATAATCCCAATAATCCCAATAGTCCCAATAATCCCAATAGTCCCAATAGTCCCAATAATTCCAATAGTCCCAATAATCCCAATAATCGACATTCTATCCAAAATGCATGAACTGGTTACGCACTGTCAGTCCCCAATCTGAGTCATTTGCAGAATTTGAGTCCATCATGCTAATCGTTAGCTTGACCTGAAATGGTTTAAATGTTCTTTGTTAATTTAAGATTTAGTTTGCCGGTCATTTATGTTAAATGAAGTTTTACCAGAAAGTTTCATAACGTTTATTTTGGATAAAGCACGTAAAATCTCTGACTTTCCAGAGTCACAAAAAGACTTATGGAATATTCCACTAAAATCAGATGACCTCGATGTTTCTCTGCCCTGATCTGTTGTCTTTTCACAGAGCTCATATTTAACATAAAATATACATGTTATTTATAGCAGGTTAGATGTAGTTTGTCCATGTACGTGTTGCCGTACATACTTGTTTGACACAAATTCAGTGCTGACTCGAATTAAGGAATCACACACAACTGACACAATGTTCTGACAGTTTAATCAATCATTTGACAACAGAAGTGTTATCAGATATTATTACTTGTGAAAATACTACTATTGTGTTATTTAAATGTATTTTTGCCTGTGTTTACAATATGGTTGCTAGGTAACAGTTGTGGAATTACCTCTTCCTATGTCCAACCAGGAAGTACAATTATAAACTTCACCAAAGCTGTCAATCTGGGGAAAAATAGTCTTAACCTTAAAGCCTAGCTACGTCTAAAATGTAACAGATAAACATGAACAAAAAACGTCTTCTACATTGATTGACTTTTGACGTGCAAATCAAATTAATAGTACGGACGGTAGGGACTGGATTGCGCAGGTCCAGGGCTAAGGAACAGCGTGGCTATTCACTTAAGTTGGAAAAAGTTTATGTCCTCAGTGTGTGCCCACAGGAGGTCTTTTGTGTAACAATCTAATGTAAATGTGTACTTGAATTCAGGAGGTTCTGAGCTTTAAAATGAGGCGTGGCATGTCCATATTTACTGTGGTGAAGTTTGTGTTCACACTTCTGAGCTGATACCCCGCCCATAAAACCTTCTGGTGCTGGAATCGGCACAGATAATGGTACTGGTGTATGGATCTATGCATCCCTAACTTCAGGTCATAATGTAGTGAAACCATAATGCACCTGAACATTACCAGACCAGTTTTGCTAAATCATAATTCCCATATATATAGTACTTTTTTGAGGGAAGCAAAATGAAATGGGTTTGTCATTTATACAACACAGTGCTACAATGAAATCCAGCTCTGTGACTGTTTCAGCGGTGGATCACTCTGATCTCTCTTTCTCTCGACTCTGAAACAGTTCTCTCTGGCTCTGATTGAAATGGGTCGCGCCAACAGGCCGGTCAGTAAATGGATTATTGAGCAGCTGTAAGAGGCTCTGTGCTGAAGCCACTGAAGAGTGAGGCCAGCTTTTAGCTCCTCCAGGTTTCATCATGTTACTGGACCACAGGATCTGAGGAATGTTGAGTATGATCGCTTGTGCAAATGATCTCTTATCACAGCACCAACAATACCAATCAGTGCCAAACAACAATGGAATAACTCTTAGTTTTCTTTTCTAGAGCAAATAGAATTTTTACCAACAGGAAATTTATATATCCCACATTTGAACTGGCTCTGGTCCTGCAGACTTCTTTAGAGCTCTTTGGATCTGTTCTTTTGGTGGTGGAGTATCAAATCAAATCAAATCAAATCAATTTATTTTTATAATGCCCAAAATCACAACAACAGTTGCCTCGATGGGCCACAGGTAAAAGCAGTTCAGATAACTGTCCCAGAATGCCCCTGTCCTTTGACCCTCCTTCGCGGCGAGGAAAAACTACAAAACCCCATGGGAAAAAGTAGAAACCTCGGGGAGAACCACAGTGAAGGAGAGATCCTACTCCCACGGACGGACAGGCTGCAGATGAACTAGGACTGACATCCACTTGGACTGTGGAGCCAGAACCACTCAAGAGGGAGGTGGCTTTAAAGAGTTCCTCCAGGCGGACGAGGAGCAGTCCACCAGTGTAGAGAGATCCTCCAGCAGGAGATGAGGAACAGTTCATCTAAAGTAGAAGGAGTTCGTCCAGGCAGACGAGGTGTGGCTAATCCAGCTGTCCAGGCGGGTGGCGCATAGATCGTCCAGACAGATGGGGGTGGGGGGGTCGTCACTGGAGCAGCCGCCGCAGTGTCTGAAACAGTCTCCACTCCCCGGGGGAAGTGGAGAGAAAGAGAAACATGTGAACAGCAATGAACAGACTACAGTTGAAGTAATATTAAATATTGTTGATAGGTAAAGTAGGAAGAACCAGAGGATAGTGTTCAAGCTGCCATACTTCCCCCAGCAGAATTGCTCCAAGGGCAGCGTAGCTAAAACTGTAGGTTTTTATTTCTGTTCCTAACTGGCCTGACCATAAGCTATTTCAAAGAGGAACGTTTTGAGCCTGGTCTTAAATGTAGAGACTGTGTCGGCCTCTTTTACATGAACAGGAGCTGGTTCCATTACATAGGAGCTTGGTAGCTAAATGCTCGACCTCCTACTGTGCTTTTAGAGACTCTGGGGACTAACAATAGTCCAGCATTTTGAGAACGAAGAGCTCTGTTTGGATGGTACGCTACTATTGCATCTTTGAGGTAGGATGGGGCCATATTGTTTAAAGCTTTATAAGTCAGGAGGAGGATTTTAAATTTGATTCTAAACTCAACAGGAAGCCAGTGAAGAGACTCCAACACTGGTGAAATATGATCTCTTTTTCTAGTACCTGTTAATAATCTTGCTGCTGCATTTTGAACCAGTTGAAAGCTTCTTATAGAGCTTTTAGGACACGCTGTAAGCAGGGCGTTACAATAGTCTAATCTGGATGTGACAAATGCATGGATGAGTTTTTCGGCATCGTCTCTGGGCAGGATTTTTCTAATTTTGGCTATGTTACGCAAATGAAAGTAGGCTGTTTTACAGGCTTGATTTATATGAGCTTTGAACGAGAGATCTTGGTCAAATAGGACCCCAAGGTTTCTTACAGTAGAGCTGGGGGCTACAGTGATATTGTCCAGAGAAACTATCTGGTCAGATAAGGAGTCTCGCAGGTGCTTAGGGCCCAGCAGAATGACCTCGGTTTTTTCAGGGTTAAGGAGCAGATAATTAAGAGTCATCCAAGTTTTTATGTCTTTCACGCAGGCACTAAGTCTGTCTACTTGATGCGTCTGATCAGGTTTCATTGATAAATACAGCTGAGTGTCATCTGCATAGCAGTGGAAGTTAATGCCATGCTTTCTGATGATCATACCTAAGGGCAGCATATAAAGAGTGAACAGAACTGGACCGAGTACTGAACCCTGCGGCACACCGTAGGTTACTTTAGAACATGGGGAAGATCTCTGGTTTACATTAACAAACTGGTACCTATCAGATAGATAGGATTTAAACCAGCTAAGGGCGGTTCCACTGACACCTATATCACATTCTAACCTCTGCAGTAGAATGTTGTGGTCGATGGTGTCAAACGCTGCGCTGAGGTCCAACAGAACCAGGATTGAGACCTGTCCATCATCAGCAGCTAATAACAGATCATTTGTGACTTTAACTAGTGCAGTTTCAGTGCTGTGGTATGCACGGAACCCTGACTGAAAAACTTCAAATAAATTATTGTCCTGCAGGTGGCGACAAAGCTGTTTAATCACAATTCTTTCAAGGATTTTAGAGACAAAGGGCAGATTAGAAATAGGTCTATAGTTTGCCAGTATGTCGGGGTCTAGATTAGGCTTTTTCAAAAGTGGTTTAACCACTGCATATTTGAAGGACTGAGGGACATAACCGCTTTCTAGTGAAGTATTTATTATATTAAGAATGGGATTTATAATTAGGGAGAATTTCTTTGAGGAGTCTACTTGGGATTGGGTCTAAAATACAAGTTGATGTTTTGGAGGACATAATGACTGAAGTTATCTCTGCCTGATCAACAGCAGTGAACCTATCTAGTATTACTGAAGGATTTGTATGGGACACTAGCTTTGCAGTCTGGGCTTGCTCAGTACTAATAGTGGGAGTAATTGCATTTAGTTTATCTCTAATAGTTGTGATTTTGCTGTTAAAGAATAGAAGGAAGTCATTGCAGCTTAGAGTAACTGGTATTGAGGGTTCTACTGCGCTAGACAGTTTGTCAGCCTGGCTACAGTGCTGAAGAGAAATCTAGAGTTATTTTTATTTACTTCTATTAAATTTGAATAATATCTGGTTTGAGCCTTACGCAGAGCCTGCTTATAAGACAGAAGGCAAGTTTTCCATTCTTTCAGGGATTCTTCTGTGTGGGAGCGGCGTAAGGATCTCTCTAGTTTTCTTACCCTTTGTTTGTGAGAACGTAGTTCTTCATTGTACCAGGGGGAGGCTCGTTTTGGCCTGATTACTTTCTGTTTAAGTGGAGCTGCAACATCAAGAGCGTTTTAGAGAGTTGACCATTGAGTCAACAGAGTTATCAATAGCACTGGGACTGGCGCTGTTAACGACAGGATCACATGACATAATATTAAATATTGGTTCTATTATTTCTCTGAACTTTAAAATAGATTTTTCAGATATTGTCCTTTTCATTATAGTTTTAGTCTGAGGAGCTGGATAGTCCTTAAGAATAAACTGAAAGGTAATTAGGAAGTGATCTGACATTATTGGGTTTTGGGGGAAGACATTAAGGTCACTAATCTCTATTCCATAAGTTAGAACCAGGTCCAGAGTGTGCTGGTGACTGTGGGTTGGTTCATTTACATTTTGAGTGAAACCAATGCTGTCTAATAAAGCGCTAAAGGCATTACTGAGGCAATTATTTTCATTCACATGAATGTTGAAATCCCCAACCACCACGATATTTTCCCAGTCTAATACTAAATTTGATAGGAAGTCAAAGAATTCTGTTAAGAACAATGAATAAGGACCAGGAGGTCGATAGATTATTATGAACAGAACAGCTTTTTGGTTTCTCCAGTTTGGGCAGGTGATTGATAGGATAAGGCTTTCAAATGAGGAAGACTCATTATTAATTTTGTTAATTTTAGGACTCAGGAGTAAACTAGAATGTGAAATTACTGCCACCCCACCTCCCGGCCTGAGCTCCTGGCAGCTTGAAAGTTAACATGACTCTGTGGGGTGGCCTCATTTAATCTGGACATAATCATCTTGTTGAAGCCAAGTTTCAGTTAAAGCTAAAAGATCAATATTATAATCGTTAATTAATTCATTAACTAAAAGTGATTTGGAGGAAATTGACCTAATGTTTAGCAATCCACATTTTACATGCTTATTTATTAGTTTATTTGTATCATGTGTAGGGATTATTTGTATTAAGTTATTTGGTCTGACACCTAAATTATCTGTATTTGGATCTGACTTATTGGCGTTATTTACACGAGGGACACGCACAGTCTCTATTTGCTTTGACTCTGAACACTTGATCTGTGACAGCGCGGGCGAGAGCTTAGCGACAGAGAAGAGACTCTGCACCCGGGACTCATATTTAGAGCGTCACTTTAGGTGACTAAGGCTATCGGCCAAATTCGAACTAAAAGTGATGTACCCTCCGAAGTCGGATGGATGCCATCCCTGCGTATGAGCCGGGCTTTCCCCAGAACGCACTCCAATTGTCAACAAAGACTACGTTGTTTTGGGGGCACCAACTAGACAACCAGCAGTTGAATGCTGAAAAGCGGCTGTACATTTCAGCATTGACCCGATTGGGGAGGGGACCAGAAAATATTACGGTGTCTGACATCGACTTCGCCAATTCACACACCGCTCCAACCTGCAATTTGAGCACTTCTGATTGTCTCCGCCGGGTGTCATTACCACCTCCGTGAATCACGATACGACGGAACCTCTGACTACTCTGTTTTAAAAGCCTAAGGTTTCCTTCGATGTCACCCATTCTGGCCCCGGATAACACCTAACTGAGGCTGCTGGCAGCTTCACGCCTCTGACTATGGAACTTCCAATCACCAGAGTGTCACGCTCGCGGGCGTGTGATCGCCGAGTGGGGCAAACCTATTGCAGACGGAAGCTTATGGTGCACTAAAGGCTGGCGTTTAGCGCATCGATCCCTCCGAACTGTCACAAATCTATCCCTGTCTTGTTCCTGGTCTGGTCCCGCCGCGCCGGGAGGCGCTGGGGGATGGTCTTATCCTGAGGCTTAGCCTTGCTACCGCTAACACTGCTAACCATGCTAACACTGCTACCTGCGGCGCGGTCCGGTAAACCTGATGCTACGACCTGGCTATAGCTAGACTTTAGCTCCTCCACAATGCGGATCCGCGCTTCTAACTCTGTAACCCTGGCTTCCAAAGCTACCACTACGCTACACTTCACGCAACTCTCCCTGTCGTCAGTGAAGGAAGCGGGGTTCTGACTCAACATATGACAACTTGAACAGGTAAGGGCGAAAGAGGCGGAGGATGGGCCAGCCATGGCGCTAGTCGGCTAGGCTAGCTCCGGTTGATGCTAGCGGGCAGGGGGGGGATTTAATCCACGAAGTACTGAACAAAGTGAGCTAAATGAGGCTCCGGGTTGTTTAGGGAGCAATCAAACTTTCAATTATGTGTAGGAGGGTAAGATAGTTTTTGTATAATTCGTGGATTAACAATAAAGTGTGGAGAACGATCAACTCGCAAACGCAGAATAGACTCACCGGATGTGACGTCACTGGAAATAGACCTCATGTATGTATCCATGTTCAGGTCCAGGTCCACAAAAAGACGTTTAGTAATTCCAAGTTTGTGTCTGAGAGATGTGGCTAAAGCTAGAGGAAACAAGAAACTACTTACTGTTTCTCCTCAACTTTTTCTGCATTTATCTCCCTTCTCTGAAAAGGCACACCTCCTCACACTGACCACACCTCCTCAGACTGACCACACCTCCTCACACTGACCACACCTCCTCAGACTGACCACACCTCCTCACACTGACCACACCTCCTCAGACTGACCACACCTCCTCACACTGACCACACCTCCTCAGACTGACCACACCTCCTCACACTGACCACACCTCCTCACACTGACCACACCTCCTCACACTGACCACACCTCCTCACACTGACCACACCTCCTCACATTGACCACACCTCCTCAGACTGACCACGCTTCCTGCAGTCCAGTGGTCTTTGTGAGTTAAATGACAAATATTATGCATATTTGTTGTTATTGACCTTTAAACCTGCTCATGAGTGTCTTCAATTTGACAATTCATGTTTTAGAACTAAAAATAAACTGCTTTTACAAAGAAATATATAACTGCGTTGGGAGATGTATCCCCATCTATTGGCTTTAGAGGCAATTACACACATGTAACTATATACCCACAATGCATTGCAGTAACTAGTGGATCTGACGAAGTTGTAGTTATCGTGATTAGACGGAATAAATGTTCAGAACGAGTCTGGTGATGATTTAAGGACTTAAAACAGCAGAGGATTCTGGGATAAGTGACGTCAGCATCATCTACATCACACATGAAGGAGTTCAGGACACAGAGTCAGAGAGAGAGGATTTACAAACCAGCATCAAACACCTCCAGGTGTGTTTTTATGACAGAATAATGTTTGAACATGGTTCAAAGCTCAACAAAGTCCATTTTGCATAATATTTGTGAGTGAGTGTAGATAAACAGGAAACCGCTATTGCTAACTTTGCTTTGTTAGCTTTATTTTGCTAAGCATGTGGCCTCAGCATATAAACTATCATCAGTGGAAATAAAACAGTTTATCACATGATCAAGTCAGCATTTTACTACATGATTGATGATTTTCTGTTCATATCTGGTCTTGTTTTCACCTGAGTCTGTGTTCTCAGTTATCTCAGTAATCATCTCGCTCAAAAACATTCTGGGAGCCAAAAGCAAGCTAGGTCCACTTTGGGTCGCTTAAATGAGCCGGTGCAGTTCACAAACAACAGTGGAGACATTTTCAGACCGTAGAAAACAATTTCATACAATAGACATTTTTCTAGTTAGGTGTGTAGCGGATGAAGAAATTACACTTTTTTTGTTTCGTCAGAATCAGAATTGGTTTATTGCCATTGTCAGTGATCAAAATTCACAAACACAGGAACTTGCTTTGGCGTAAGGTGCAACATAAAACAACAAATAAAATATTGGAAAAAATATATAAAAAGGGGCATGCATAAGAATAAAATAGAATAGACTATATACAGACATGTACAGTTGGACAAACAGTGCAAACCGACAGTGCAAATGGATAGCTCTTTATAATATTATTGTTAAAGTGGCAGGTTTTATAAAGTGCTCATGTGCAGTGAGCAAAAGTCTCTCTTGTTTATGTTTAGTTTTGTTTAATTTGTATTTAATAAGACAAAATAAAATTGAAAATTAAGATTGATCAATATTATTAAAAAAATAAAAAATGTCATTAACTACGCGCAGCCTAACTGTGTCATCATAGACCTTCTCCTCAGAAAAAACCTTGACACAAAGATGTGATTGTAATCCGCCGAGCCGAGCCGTGTCTCGCTCTGAACTGTAATTGTGTGTTTGTTTACCCAGGCTTAGCTCAAAGATGTAGCAAAGAGGATGGACTTATCAGACCTCTGGGATTATGTGGAATTCCAGGAATGATTAGGTTTGGAGCGAAGGATATGATGTGGACTTTGGACTCTTGGTAGTGCGTCTTTGTTACCGCGGCTGACTCCTTAGATGTGACTGGACGTGTTATCTATGGCTTTGTACAGGTTTACAAGGAGTTACGTCTGTTGTGAATATGATTTATGTCAGTTGAAAGAACCTTTAGCCGCAAGATTACTTTGACAAGTTTGTGGAGCCGATCCCTAACAAATATAGATAAGGTTCAACATTTGTGGGTCTCTATTTTCTATATTTCTTCCTAGGTTTATATAAGCCCCTCCCCTAATTATATCTGAATTTATAGATACAATCTGCTGCATATTAGGTCTGCCACGGAGGAAACATTCCATTCAGTTCAACAGGAAGCGCAACTTTTTTCCCTCTTTTAATACATTTCCCGGCAAATTCAGGGTATTTTAAGCACAACTAATTGCAATTCAAGTATCAACTGAGTCTTAATGGAGGTTGTTGACATGGTGTTATCTCAGAAAAGTCTGTGTTTGCTCATGTAGTTGTCAAATAGTGAGTGACAGAGCAGCTCCTCTACATTCAAATGAATGGATTGCTTCCCCCACAGAGGTCTGTAAGTGGAACACAACCTATTCAAAATATTTAATGACAATGCTGCATCTGTCTCCCTTTTGTTGAGCTTCATAGAGTTTTATTAGATGATGAGATACTCTGTAGACATTTCTGTGTTGAAACGCAGAAGGATTAAACATTTTCCTTTCTGCTATTGTATATGAATCCTTTAAAATCCCCCCACAATAATTCATTGACTAATAAAAATTTTGATCGACCAAGTCACCATCAACCATTTAACTGACGAAACGACTGAGGTCTACTGCTGTATTATTTACGTTGATTTGTTTTTGTGGGCGAAGTGAGCCTGAGTTTGACAAAAATGATGCTGAAATATGAACCAATTAAAGACTACCATGTGCCAGAATTAGATTGCATTGCATGATGTGGTTGTTGCCTGTGTTTAAGCAGCCATAAACAGCTTAGACGGGGCCCCAGTCTGACCCTCAGGCCTGCTTCAGTAAGCAGGATTACAGGGTTAACCAGCTGTCAATCATAAGCCCATTCTTCACGCGCTCAAAGGGTAATTGATATTATAATATTGTAATTGTCAGTGGCCTTTTAAGTTCCATCTTGTGAGAGCGAGTCTGGGCTTTGGCATAGAGGACGGTTGAAAAGCTCTGCACTTGAAAAGGCTTTTCACAGAAGATGCTCCCAGTGGGTTCAGTCTATGAGCGGCAGATAAAGGAGAGAGAATGTAGAAAGTCTTAGTGTAACACATTTATGCAGCAGCAGACCTCTCTCTCCACTGGAGATGAGATACTGCGCTATGCTAATGAGGCTAATCCTGTGCTTCGCACACTTTTGTCACTTAAGCATCCGGATGTATTTTTCATATTGTTTCATCATTGCTATTGGAAGAAAAGGAAATGTTACGTAAGGTCTATTCAGTTTCCCCCTTGGGGTTGAAGTTCACCATTTTGAGAATCATCTGCTGGTCATATTAGTAGTTTTCAACTGGTTCACTTTGGACAGGAGTGAACGAGATGATTGGATAAGAAAGAACACAGACTCAACTGAAAACGACAAATGATGCTAACTTATATATCAAGCCAACATGTTTAGCAAAACAAAGCTAGCAAAACAAAGGCGAAGGGTCTAAACAAACCTAATCAAACACAGCGACGTAGATGTACATTGCAGAAACACATTTTAGTTTTGTGCTGTGTGTATATGTCTGCACTTTTCACTCAACTGCAATCAGCAAAAGTTAGATTTCTAACTGGACTCCACTGTCGGGTTTTTCATCTAATCAGCTTGAAGTATCCAATCGCCTGTTCACGGGTGCATGATCGGGGGAATAGTGTACCCATGTGCAGCATGTCCTCTCTAACATTCCATTAGTGCAGATTTACGGCTGTGCTGTGCTGCTCGTCAGGCTAGCGCGCTGCTAGCTTAGATATACGAGTGGCTTCATGTGTGCTCGGCCTTTCTGACAAAGCCACTTTTTACCTCTGACAGAAGCTGCTGCGATGCCTGTGTGGAGGCTTCACACGAGCTCAGTGACAGTCAGGCAAAGCATCACGCTGGCTTCGTGCTCTCCAGCTCAACTCTGCAGGATTACTTTGTGGCTGGACATTTTTAGCAACTTACATCTCCAGTGGAATTATGAAACTGTCTTGACATACTGCCTGCACATAATGTTTAGATGACTGCACAATTGAATGGCAAGTGTTACACATAACATTTTTGCATTGGTCAGCTTTTGAAGGCCTTAGCGCTGTGTACAAGGTTGTATAACTTAAAATGATGCCACCTTTGAGTTTGCATTTACAGACTTCTATGTCTTTCTTGCTTTTGACTGAATAGGTTTATATGTCAAAAAAACAAAAAAAACTACACAACTGTTCTTAAGGGCACAGCTTTAACATCAAATCAAATCAAATCAATTTATTTTTATAATGCCCAAAATCACAACAGTTGACTCGATTGGGCCAGCAGTTCAGATAACTGTCCCAGAATGCCCCTGTCCTTTGACCCTCCTTCGCGGCGAGGAAAAACTACAAAAAACCCCATGGGAAAAAGTAGAAACCTCAGGGAGAACCACAGTGAAGGAGAGATCCTACTCCCACGGACGGACAGGCTGCAGATGAACTAGGACTGACATCCACTTGGACTGTGGAGCCAGAACCACTCAAGAGGGAGGTGGCTTTAAAGAGTTCCTCCAGGCGGACGAGGAGCAGTCCACCAGTGTAGAGAGATCCTCCAGCAGGAGATGAGGAACAGTTCATCTAGAGTAGATGGAGTTCGTCCAGGCAGACGAGGTATGGCTAATCCAGGGTTGAGGGAACATGCACTCTTGGCTCTAGAGCAAACTGTCACGGTGTCCTTTTGCAAGACACTTTACCCACCTTGCCTGGTATGAATCTTGTGTGTGCATGAGTGTTGGTGGTGGGAGGGGCCCATGGTGCAGATTGGCAGTCTTGCTTCCGTCAGTCTGCCCCAGGGATACAGTTACAGTTGAAGCTTACCACCAGAATGAATAATGCATGAACTTGTAAAGAAACATGAAGCGTCTGGAAAAGCGATATATAAGACGGAATTAATTGTTACAACATGTTGGTTCACAACTGAACCTTGGATGGCATTTCTTTGGTAACGTTCATCTTGCCTTCAGTTGCAATATACATATCTTATTTCAGTCAACTTTGTTCATGAGATGTATTTTTAATGACATGTTTGGGCTGCTACCTGCACGCCATTGATTCCTGTTATGCTCGTTCTTTCTGTGTCCTCATGAGTCTTCCTTTAGTCTCCATGTTCCCATGTATCCCAGTCCCAGGTGGAGCACACCCTGGATAGAGGCTAACTTGTCGCAAGTTTAACACAAAGACATGGACAGACAATCATTCACACATTTATTCACTAGGGGCATCTTTTTAATTGACATAACACATACATGGGTGTGGACGGTGGGAGGAAGCCGGAGAACCCACGGTAACATGGGGAGGACATCGAGATCGTGTGATGTTGGTCTGGTGCGGGAATCGAATCCACGATCTCCTTATTGGAGCTCTCTTGACCTCTAACCACTCTGCCACCATGAACCCCAGCCCAAACATGTCATGCTAAATACATCTCACTAACAACGTTGTCTCACAAAGGCAGGCTGGACACTGGAGGATTCTGAGCCAGATTCTCTGTGAGTTTGAGGAGGTGCGACCCGTGTAGTGCCTCTCAAAGTAATCATTTGTCACGACACTTGTTACCAGTATTTGCATTGCGCCACGTCTCCAGTCAAACAGCATGATGTAAACAAACAACAACGCTAAAATCCTTAAAGCCATGACCAACACACACTCTGCCAATGTCGTCTACTCCACTGAGAAGAGTCTGAAAGCTTCACACGCATAGCAGACTGAGACAAAACCACTGCTCTTTATCTCAATCTTTGCTCCAGCCCAGTCTCCTTCACACTCCTCCTCCTCCTCCTCACACCTGGCTATTACCTCCACACACACACACACACACACACACACACACACACACACACGCACACACACACACACACACACTGACAATAAGACAGGCGAGGAGACCACAGCTGGGCCCCTGGAACACTTCACACCACTCTCTGCACTCTCATTACAGCTAACAGCTCCACACTGGCACATGTGCTGAAGAAGGACAACACTTCAACACTGTTTGGAAACTGGACTGGCTTTTGTTAGCTACTAGCACTTAGCAGCAAGGTAGTAGCGGGCTAATAAGATGCTGATTAGGACGCTGTTGAATTAAATAAGCACTCATGTTTATTCAATTCCAAAGGTGTTTATCAATGTTGCAGATAAGATTGTAGGATGTCAAATAGTTGTGTCAAGTAATTTTTTCTCACTACATAAATAATAAATTGTATTCACTTTTCTATAAACGCATATAGGGTGTTGCAGAACTAGAAGTGACTATTAAAAAATGGCAGCAATCTGTAAAAAGTGGAGCTTTTAAGGATTGTACAACTGCACTTTTATTGCTGCACTATACGTTGCAATAATTGTATCTATTGTGCGTTTAAATTCAAGGCAAAGTAAAAACATTTAGCAAATAGTCCATCCGAAAAGTTATATGCCACATATACAGCCGGCTCACTTTAGAGCACTTTGGAACGGTTCTTCTAATGGCGGAACACATCCTCATGTTCAGGTTGTGGCTCTGGGTCCTGACGACACCCAAACATAACTAATGTTTTTCTATTCATTAAACCTAAATTGTCCCTGAATGATACTTGTTAATCATGAGGCCATTCTCAGCTATTCACAAATAGATGTTGAGTAATTCTAAGCTTGTGATGTGACTAAAGCAGAAACAAAAAGTAAAGAAGAAAAACTTCCGGTTCATCATCAGCTTTTTCTGCGTTTATTTCCCTTCTCTGCAAAGCTTCAACGCTGTGTTTGACGTATCTTTATGTAATGCATTGGGTTTGGATAGTATTAAATGCTTTATTCACTAGAAATGTAATATTTTTGATCATAACCCAAGTGCTGTGCATCATTAAATAGGAAACAGCTGATGCTAATGTGTGCGAGCTTTGTTTTGCTAATCATGTCAGCAGTAAGTTAGCATCACTGGAAATATGGTGGTTTATCACAAGGTCAAGTCAGCGTTTGGTGAGTAATGATTATTTTCTGTTCCTATCTGCTTTCTGCCGACTGCTCCAAAGTGAACCAGTGGAAATGTGCCCAGTGCGCCTTTAAGGTCTTCGGTTGGCTTTTTTTCCGTAGTCTGGTTACGATGTTATAAAAAACACACCACTAAATAAATTCTTAATCAAAAGATGTCCTCAAATCGTTCACTGGAGCCCTTGCAGTCATACCCAAACATTTATGTTCATTCCTAGACCACACTGGACATATTTTTGGCTTGTGTAGTGCAATATAAACTTAAGTTAAAGGCTTCTCTCGATGTTACTGGCAGCATTTACTGGCATTCCAAGAGCTATAAAACCACACACGGTACATGTTGTATTTTCAATGTACAGTACACTCAACTGAACCCATGAAATAAAAGCCCATTGTTGCATAAGCTGACCACACCGTTCCACACATCCCTTTGGAGAGCCATTACAGCCACATCCAGGCACATAAAGCTCTTGGTAATATATGGACTAATGCGGTATAATAAAGTCTAGAGATTGTGGATTCTGTTGCCATTGCAATTGTAGCGGCCATCTTGTGAGTGGAGGAAGAGCAAAATTCTTATAGAAAATAATGTAAAAACAGGGTCAGGAAATGTATTGATTAAAGGGTTTCTCTGAGTCATGTACATAAATATTCACCTCAAACACTGCACTGGGCTCTGTTTTATGCCGAGTTAAACTATGTTTGTGTCGATACACCACATGGACACAAGCATTAATCATTATTCTGATTACTATTATCACTCGTACTCTAGACCAGCTAGTGGTTCCCAACCTTTTTTGTCTTGAGTAACCCCTAGGCCTTGTCTCACACTCAAAGTACCCCTTAACTTGAGTTTCTGGCAACTAAATGGATATACTAGTCACATATTATCAATTATTACTATTGTATTTTAGTTTTAATAATATTTATGGTCCAATTTACTCAAAAAGATGCTAAATTTACAACTAATAACACTTTTTTATTCAGATAAAAGTACATTTAATCTTCTTTTAAAACCTGAAACCATTCCAAGTGTCCTCTGGTAATTGCTCACGTACCCCTGGGGGTCCCCGTACCCCTGGTTGGGAAACACTGCTCTATAGACATATAAATCAGCAGACGCAACGTTCGATGCTCATGCTATCAACCACTTAGCAACGCGGCTAATCCAGTATGATTTGAAGGGCTCCGGCAGCAGTCTATTGTATTTTCCTTATAGCCGTTAGCATTAGCCCACAGAAGTCATTGTTGAGTGTGTAAACCTTTAGGTATTTTATTTCAGATAATAAGGAGATCGTGGGTTCGAATCCCAGACCACCCCAACATCGTGGTTTCGAATTCTGAACCACCCTAACATCACACGATCTCTCTGGGTGGAGTCTGCATGTCCTCCCCGTGTTACTGTGGGTTCTCTCCGGGTTCTCTGGCTCCTCCCACCGTCCAAACACATGACTGTGTAGGTTAATTGACAACTCTAAATTGTCCCTAGTGTATGAATGTGAGAGTGAATGGTTGTCTGTCCATGTCCATGTCTCTCTGTGTTAGCCCTGCAATGAGTTGGCCACTGTCCAGGGTGTACCCCGCCTAAGGCCCAAAGTCACTGGGATAGGCTCCAGTCACCCGCGACCCCTAACGGGAATAAGCGGTAGAAAATGAATGAATGAATGAATAATAATTAGCATGTAACATCAGAGCTAAAGGCTAACTGACTTTAAGTTGAGGTTTCTGAACTTGTGCTATTGTACTTGTACTATTACATGTGACAGTGAGGAGAGCAGAGAAATGACATAAATATCATGAAGTAAACCATACTAGAACATGGGGATCAGCTCTTTGTTCATTTGTTTGTGGAAGCAATTGATTTGACGTAAGTCGGGGTAGTATCAACAGCAAAGTGGTGGCGTTTGAGAAGCGGGCAGAGAGAGAGAGATTTTCGCATCTATGAATGAAGGGGGCAAACTAAGGCCCGGGGGCCACATGCAGCCCTTTAGGCATTTTGATCCGGCCTGCAAAGCATTTAATAATATTTTCTATGAGTTAGATAATAGCTAGACAGTGTTGTTTCCCCATTCCTTTTTATCAAAATAACTGTCCCAAAATTGATGCATGGAGAGTCCAACAGAGGGCGCAGTCCAAAAACAATGGCCTTCGCTGAAAGGCCAACTGCCAAGTACTGTCTTTTCAGAAATAATAACCAGTGGTTAGACTCAACGACTTTTCCAAACCTCCAGGACATGGCAGAAAAGATGCTTGTGTTGTTGGGCTCCACCTATGTTTGTGAGCAAACGCCAGTGTGATGAACATTAACAAAGAGCGCCTCAGATCCTGATGACAGACGCACACTTAAGAACAGTTTTGAGAATAACCACTACTGGAATAACACCAAACTTTGATGCATTCGTTAAAAAAAGAGTGACCAACAGCACTGTTCCCACTAAAATAAATAAAGGTAATGATTGTTGCTATTCTGTTGTAGTTTCTGTGTATTTTGGGCATTAAGTCTATGTGTAATATGTGTATAATATACTGTAGTTAACAACATCCAACATCCATGTCCGGCCCCTGAGCAAGTGGAAAAATCCAATGTGGCCCTTGAGTCAAAAAGTTTACCCATTCCTGCTCTAGACCCTTCCAGTGTTTGTATACAAAATACTGTGTTCCATTAGCTATTACCATTCAACATGTTAGCACTCGTGCATTTTCAATGGGAAAGTTAGCATTAGCCTCCAAACAACACAAACTATGAAAATCCAGGGCTGTTTTGGCGACTAAAACCACCCAAGCACACAAGTAACACAGTTAGAAAACATTACCACCTGTCAAAGGTGTAGATAGTGACTGTTAGCTATTAGCGCCAACAACCTCGTTATAAACCTTCTTAAATCTAACTTGATTGTGGACAATAATGCACCAAAATCACAGCAGGCCACAACAGTTTGGTGAGAAAATGTTTATTTTGTTTCACCAAGTTCAGTTACAGTGATATGTGAACTTTAGAAACAAGAGGTTTAAGTTAAATATTGATACTGTTCGGCCAATGTAATGCACTGTCTACAAACTATAAATGTTCTTTATATTATGATATTTCACATTGAATGAATGGTATATAATGTATGTAAAGCTGTATGCATAACTGTTCTAAACCCAGGGGTCTATAAAAGAGGAATATGTACTACTTAAAAAAACATGGACATTAGAGTAAAGTACAAATGTAAAAAAAAAAAACATCCAATTATATTTATGAGAAAATGATACTTTACAAAGTCCTGCTCCCTTTTAATTTGTATGAGCTCTTAAGTAGAATTTTCTGCTCACAACATGAATGCTGGAACTGAATGTTGGCTTATGATAGGTTACCATGACGATGCTCTCTCCAGCCTTTATTACTACCTCATTGGTACGAATAGTTCAACGTAAAAAAGAGAGAGAAATACCTAGGAACAAGCAACCCAGCTGGAAGCCGTTGCACACATCATTGTTGGACGGCGCTCGTCCAGCTTCACGCCCACACACTCGTCTCCTTTCCTACCTCCTCGCTCTCGCTCCCTTCCTCACACATGCCCGCTAATTAGCCCGTGTTCCTCCTTCCACACTGCAGCTTGTTAGGCTCTTGAGGAGTGCGCCGGCGTTGACCTAGTTTCCATGCAGATGTGGGGGTCTCTCTGCACTCTCCCCGCGCTCTCATCACACCAGATTGTTTACTCCACATGACATATCAACGCCGGACTGTAACTCATGCTTCATAAATGCTGCTACAGTTGTAATTAACCTTTCAAAAGGCAAATATATAAAAGGCGAGATGTGTGTGGAGGAAATCAATATCAGAGTGACACGGGCAATTAACATTTACTTTGACTCTCGCAGCCAAAATAACAGCTCTGATAACAGCAGATGTGGCAGGCGGCTGACGTCAAAGCAGCTGACCTGGCCTTTATGTTAATGGGGTCATTAAATGGAGTATATCCTCAGAGCACTTGCATTCAGCACACTTATAGCAGATATCTATAGTGCACAAATAAATACCCAGTTCATCAGTCCATTGTAGGGCTGCACAATTAATCGAAATCTAAATAATGAATCGCAATTTAAATTAGCATATCACAAAGGCTGCCGTTTTTGAAGTGCATTCATTTCCTCCACAAACAGCTAAATATATGTTTTCTTATGCATAAAAATGTCTCACCCGGTAGTTAGCTTTGTTTTTTCTGAAATAAGCAACAAAACTGCAGTCAAAAGCAACAAGACGCAGCCGAAAGCGACAAAAACGCAAGTATAATCGACAAACACGTGTCTAAAAGTGACGATGTGATTAACAGCGCATAAAACATGACGGAAAGAGATAATAACGAGGCAGATGGTGACTAAAATGTAATTAAAAGTGACAAAAACGCTACTGCAAGCGTCAAAATGTAACAAAAATGCATCTAAAACTGACTAATGTGAAAAAAGTGACAAAAGCACGACAAATTGCAAATAACAGTGACAAAAATGCAACTACAATGTCAAAAGTGCTACTTAAAATGTCAAAAATGTGTCTAAAAGTGACAAAAACGTGACTAAGTGACAAAAATGCAACTTAATGCGTCAAAATGTGACTAAGAGCAACAAAAACTTAACTGAAAGGGCAGTTAGTGTCTTTTGAGTTCAGTTTGGGTTAGAGATATTTCACAGTTTTGCCAATTGATTAGTTGATCAAGAATTTCTTTAGTCGACTGAATTATAAACGTCTTTGTTCCCTCACTAGATGTAGTGAGTGATGAGTGACAGGAAGTAGAACGAGGAGGAAAAACAGTCCCCCTTATTGAATGTACACCGCTATAACAATTCAAGGATGCTTCATTGACTACAGCACCTAGCATACTTCACACAAACAAAACCCTATATCCCATTAGCAGAGTGGAGTAAATATATAACGACCTAATGGCTGCTCCCCTCTGGCCTTGTATTCTCCGAGCGAAGGTTACTCTACATTGATGCTCTTAAACTGTTCCGGTTGAAGGTGCTCGTGTCCACATCAGAGCGGCGGGGCTCTGTGTGTACACATGATCCACGGCTCCATCAGCCCGGCCGCTGCACAGATCGATGCACCGCGTGAGCCGCCTCCCGCTGAAGGAGACAAACAGGCAGGCGGGCACATTGATTAAGTATCTGGCTATTTTTAGACGTTACTCCACCGGCCCCAGAAGTCACATTCTATTTCCTAAGCCCTGTGTGTGACAGACAGGCGTTTGGTGTTGGTGCAATTTGTGGCAAGGTCCTTGATCATTATAATAACCACAACCCCATGTCTGTTAAACCTTATTGGTCAATAGAATGTTATTAAAACCCTATAGCAGGGCTATTCAACTGAAGGCCCGGGGGACAAATCAGGCCCTCCAAGGGATATGATCCGGCCCTCAACCCAATATTTTGATTTTTTTATATCAGTTGTTTAGACCTGGTTTAGTCCTGGTCCTGGTTTAGACCTGGTTTAGACCTGGTTTAGTCCTGATTTAGAAATGGTTTAGTCCTGGTTTAGAACTGGTTCAGACCTGGTTTAAAACTGGTTTAGAGCTGGTTTAGACCTGACCTGGTTTAGTCCTGGTTTAGACCTGGTTTAGACCTTGTTTAGTCCTGGTTTAGACCTGGTTTAGTCTTGGTTTAGACCTGGTTTAGACCTGGTTTAGTCCTGGTTTAGTCCTGGTTTAGAAAAGGTTTAGTCCTGGTTTAGACCTGGTTTAGTCTTGGTTTAGAGCTGGTTTAGACCTGACCTGGTTTAGTCCTGGTTTAAGCCTGGTTTAGACCTTGTTTAGTCCTGGTTTAGACCTTGTTTAGTCCTGGTTTAGACCTGGTTTAGTCTTGGTTTAGACCTGGTGTAGACCTGGCCTGGATTAGTCCTGGTTTAGGCCTGGTTTACACCTGGTTTAGTCCTGGTTCAGTTCTGCAGATGTTGTTTAAGTCTTTCTTATTACATTTTCATGTTCATATTACATGTTCATATTTCTAAAGTGAAGGACACGTTTCTGGCCCTGAGGGCAAAACCAGCCGAAAATCTGGTCCTCAGTAAATTAAAATTCTTAGGTTTTTAAGTGATGGGATAATGGTAATCGAGCTGTGTAGTACAGAGTAGTTACTGTTTCGATTAAGTGTGTGCCCTTGAACTCACTATATTACTACAGGAAAATGCAAATGAAAGCCTCTGGTCCTGATTTTTACCATTTGACTTGCAGCAATCCACTTTCCTATATATTTGGAGCATTCTAAACGTGTTTCACAACTTGCAGAGGTCAGAGCAGAGTTTTGCTGTCACGGTAATGCTAAGTAACATGCTAACAGTGCACTACCTGGTTCTTGGATGATAAAACGCTCCATAATTAGATGCACAGCTCACAGTGGTCTCACTTTGACCCTAAGAGCTGCCTGTGTAATGTATCTTCTGGAGCAAAACAAAGTTGGCTCTACTGTATGAACAAAATTTGTGTACAGACACTTTAACAATAGTCTTTCTGCCTGCCCCCATCTTTTCTAACAATAATAGACCTCATACCGCATTTTTATGTTTTAATGTTCCATTCATCAAGTTGGACAGGTCGACAGTAGAGGGGAAATAAAGTCAAAAAAAAAAAAACGTTTTCCAAACACAGTTTTATTCTCATGTTGGATTGTCTACACTGCAAAAAAATTATTTCTAGATGAGTTAAAATGTCTTGATTTCAAGATATTAATCTCAGTTTCAGACGTTTTGACTCGTTAAGATTAGTTTTGATTATTTATTTGGTAGAACTGGATTATTTTGCTTGTTTCAAATGGTTTCTGACTTGTTTCATACATTATTTCTTACTTCAAGCCAAATTATCTGTCAGTGGGTTAAGATAATTCACTTACATCGTAGAAAGGATTTTAGTGGTTGTCATCCGGAATGACATCCGGAATGACAACCCCTGAAATCCTTTCTACGATGGACCACACCTGGACGAATGAGGGTTTACATCGATAATTCACTTACCCCACTGGCAACTTATTTTAAGCAAAATGATCTTATTATCAATCAGAAATACATTGAAACTAGAGAAATATAAAGCAATTAAATCTCATTGAGTCCAAACTACTCAAATACAGATAAAAATTATACATTTTAGTCATTTTAAGCTCAACTGGATGTACATTTTTTGCTGTCTAACTCCGATAAACTAAATGTATCCAAGTTGTAAATTCACACTGGAACGCTCTTACATCTCAGAATTCCAACTTGGAACTCAGAAAATCCAACTTTCAAGCCGAACTGGAACGCTGCTGTTAGCAATAAATAGCATAGCACTGAAAACGATTGTCAGTTTTCCTTTGCAAGTCTTTATAACACTGTCGTTTGGCTAATCCTCTACAGTAAAAACAAAGCGTCCTGACGACTGCTGGCTGCCCTGTGCTTCCTTGAGCGGAGAGCATCTGTCACATGCCTACACTGACTGTGGCTAATTAGCGTGTGACACTGAGCGTTGCTAGGCTAACAAACAGCCATTATGAAAGAGCTAATTGTACAATGCGCTCTTATTTGCTGCAATTATCAGCCGCTGCCACCTCCACAGCCGCCCTCGCTCTATTGAAACGTGCGCTTGTCTAACTATTATCATAATCCCGGCCGATCATAAACGCCTTTGCCGTCTTCACACGCCGCCTGGTTCACTCCACATCTGCTCGTGTCGTGGGAGATGTTTGTACTCTGCGTTTGTGCTCTGATGACAACATTTGTTTGTAGGAGTGATGTGTAAAGAACAGATGGGTAGAGAAGCCAAAAATGTTACTGTGAAATAATATTAACCAAGTGCAAGTGAAAAATGTGGAAGTACTGGTTGGTTATGAGAGAATTTACCCGTCACAAAGGTTTGTTCAGTCCCACCTGCTGCTGGATACGGTTCTAAACCCATCCACCTTAAAGTGCACATGACAGGTTCGACGACACATTTCACTAAAATGTAGTGAACAGGAGCTATGTTTAAGATTTTACTGAACATTTGCCAATTTGTCCCCAGTTTGACAGTTTTTGGGAAGTTTGCAATGTTACTTCCTGGTTGGACATGGGCAGCGAATATGACTGTTACCTAGCAACCAGACTGTAAACAAGGGCCAAACTCCATATAAATTGCACAGTAGTTAGAAACTGACTGAATAATACTTGATAAGACCTTTATTTTGCTGAATGGTTGTTTAAACTGTCAGAAAAATGTGTCAATTACATTTAAATTGTCCTTATATTTTTGATGGCATGTCACTTTTTGATGACATCTGCTCTACTTCCTGTCATTTAAAAGTTTTATTCTTCTAAATTTCCTCACAAACTGCAACTTGACTGATGTAAAACTATGATGAATATTTACCACAGGTGCCCTCCCACCAAACTAAGTCATAATTAGACAATCATGAAAACCTGTCATATAGACTTTAAGAGGGTGTGGTGCAAATATAATAATAGTGATGGTTGGAAAGAGGTGTGACCAGAAATGGTGAGTTAAAGCAGAGCCAAGTAACATATTGACCTTGTTAAACGTCTTTGTGAGTCCGTGTGCTGGTTGCGTATGTATTTTCGGAGCGTTTGAAGCCCCTGACACTGACCCAAAGGCAACTCTCCTGAGAAACCCTGGCTCTTTTTTATATTTGGCAACGTGAAATGTTTTTATGTGATTATACTTCCTTATTTCAAATTAAACGTAAGATTAAAAAAAGAAAAAGAAAAGATAAGAGATAAAAAAAGCTTTTAGTGTCTTTTCATTAGCTGTGTATTTCACAAGAGAGCTGCAGGGGGAGCTCTGTCGCTGAAGTTATTTAGTTCTGCTTTAAGGTGTAATCTACCTCTGTGCACAACAGTATCCTTAAAGGGGCTGTTACTGTATTTTTACTGTTGAAATGTCAAACTAGTTCATGTACCTGTTTTTTTTTATATGTAATAAAGTTAAATCTGTTTTGCCAAAGCACATATTGTAAAAGCATCAGTTCAGGTGAAAATGAGACCACTGTGCCTTCTCTACATCTATTTATAGAACATTTTATTGTACAAGACAAGCAGGAAGTGTGCTGCTATCATGCTAATGTTGTTAGCTTTGCCCAGGATGGTCATGATGCTCTGGGCTCAGAGACTCATGCCGGTGAATATTTAGGATGTGTGACTGCATTAGGAAAGTGAGAGATAAATGTGACTGCTATAAATAGTTTAAAATAAACTAGTTCTGTCTTTACGGAAACTGTAAAAATCAGGTAGAGCCCCTTTAAATCTTGGTGTGAGAGATCAAGCTTGACTGGGCAGCCGTAGCTCAGTTGGCAGAGACTATCTTCTGTTCCAAAGGTCGGCAGTTTGACATAAACATCCTTGGCCAACCTGCAGGTCAGATCCACTGACCTGCAGGTTGGCGGTGCAATTGTTCTCTCAGGTCAATACTGCTGCTGTGTCCTTGGACTAGACACTTAACCCACCTTGCCCTAAGTGTATGTGTACACTGGTGTGTGAACGTGTGAGTGAATGGGTGACTGGTGCCTCGATGTAAAGCACTTTGAGTGCCTCGAAGGTGGAAAAGCGCTGTATAAAAATGTGACCATTTACCATTTGTTCTGTAGAAGTTGAAATACAACAGGCTACAGCTATAGCCACTGGATCACTTTATTGTGCCAAATGCAGACAAAAAGACATGGGGGAAAATGTACACTGCCTGATCAATAAAAAAGTCACCACAAAAAAAAAAAAGGTCTCACGCTCTAATGTTTGGTTGGAACGCCTTTAGCTTTGATTACAGACACATTCACTCTGGCATTGTTTGTTTTCTAGAATGTCAAAAGAACACTTTCATCACGATTTTGTATAGATTTTTAATTCATTCACTTTTTTTTGTTGATAGGGACAAGTATGTACATCAGACACACTGTAACACGCTACAACATTTATAGCCAAGGCTAACTTGCGATGTCCGTCCCATGACGATGGAGAGTGTGACAGGACAAGCCTTCTGCAGCACATCCCACAGATCCTCAGTGGGTTCAGATCTGTGCTTCTCCTCAGATGTTTGTTCCACATGTTCCACATTTGTTTCAGAAATGAGGAGCCGCTCTCTGCATCAGCTGGGTTTAAGTCCCGTGTTGCAGCTGAAAGACAATCACCTGCAGTAATTATCCAACAGGAGGAGGGATGTTTGCTGAGATGAATCCAAATGGTGACTTCTTTTTGGTCTTTCGGGTCAGCTCTTCTACATTACAATGAATGGATTGCTTGCCCCTCAAAGATGCTCCAACCTTCTGCAAATGGGCGTATGCCGACTGTAAATATGAATGTGGTGGTCGTGTATGTCGAAAAGAAAAGAACTATAAAACTAATGCATTAAGATTGTCATTGTAATTATAGATAAAGACTGAAAAACATGTTACTTAAGGCATTTTTCATGATGTTTTTGTCATGTAGAGACTAATATGACTCTAGGAAAATAAATCTGGATGTAACTTGGCACATGCAACTCATTTCTCCCGCTCTGATGATGACTGCACGCTGTCACACTGTTCCCGACCACTGCTTGGGAACATTCCTTTGTTTGAATTAATGTGGCGAGTGTCTGCCCCGCACAGCACAGGAACACAGCTCAATTTCCATTTTTATGAACAATCCGGTTAGCTCTGTCAGGGAGACTGATGGAGCCAGGCCGGGATCAATGTCAGCGCGCCTGTGGCATTCCAAAGAGACGGGCTTTTCCACAAACGCCTGCCTCTGTCTCTGTCTCTGCTCCTGTCTCTGCCTCTGCTCCTGTCTCTGTCTCTGCTTCTGTCTCTGTTCCTGTCTCTCTCCTGTCTCTGCTCCTGCCTCTGTCTCTGTTCCTGTCTCTCTCCTGTCTCTGCTCCTGCCTCTGTCTCTGTCTCTGCTCCTGTCTCTGCCTCTGCTCCTGTCTCTGTCTCTGCTTCTGTCTCTGTTCCTGTCTCTCTCCTGTCTCTGCTCCTGCCTCTGTCTCTGTTCCTGTCTCTCTCCTGTCTCTGCTCCTGCCTCTGTCTCTGCTCCTGCTCCTGTCTCTCTCCTGCCTCTGTCTCTGCTCCTGCTCCTGTCTCTGCTCCTGCTCCTGTCTCTCTCCTGCCTCTGTATCTGCTCCTGCTCCTGTCTCTGCCTCTGCCTCTGCTCCTGTCTCTGCTCCTGTCTCTGCTCCTGTCTCTGCCTCTGCCTCTGCTCCTGTCTCTGCTCCTGTCTCTCTCCTGTCTCTGTCTCTGCCTCTGCTCCTGCCTCTGCTCCTGCCTCTGCTCCTGCCTCTGCTCCTGTCTCTGCCTCTGTCTCTGCTCCTGCCTTTGCCCCTGCCCCTGCCTCTGCTCCTCCTCACACACAAACACACTGACATGACACTGTATCAGAGGATGTGTTCAGCTTTGACACTAGCGTACAAACAGTATATTCGACATGCATGAGGGATCATCAAGGGTTTGGCTGGAAATATGTTGTATTTGCACTGGGGCTGCATGACAGTATCACACATTTATTATACAGATATATGTGTATAGAACAACTATTTGCAACAGAAATATCAATGAATGTATTATTAAATTGTGTTCTGTGTGTTTTTTTTATATGAACTGATACTATCCTATAATAATGCTCTGTCTGGAGGATCGATCTCTACACTGGACGATCTATGCGCCACCCGCCTGGAGGAACTCCCTCAACCCTGGATTAGCCACACCTCGTCTGCCTGGACGAACTCCATCTACTTAGATTAACTGTTCCTCATCTCCTGCTGGAGGATCTCTCTACACTGGTGGACTGCTCCTCGTCCGCCTGGAGGAACTCTTTAAAGCCACCTCCCTCTTGAGTGGTTCTGGCTCCACAGTCAAAGTGGATGCGTCAGTCCTAGTTCATCTGCAGCCTGTCCGTCCGTGGGAGTAGGATCTCTCCTTCACTGTGGTTCTCCCCGAGGTTTCTACTTTTTCCCATGGGGTTTTTTGTAGTTTTTCCTCGCCGCGAAGGAGGGTCAAAGAACAGGGGCATTCTGGGACAGTTATCTGAATTGCTTTTACCTGTGGCCCATCGAGGCAACTGTTGTTGTGATTTTGGGCATTATAAAAATAAATTGATTTGATTTTGATTTGATTCACCTTATTCCACGCTGCCCACTTTTGCCTCTTTTTATGTTTATGATCCACACTCTTGTTGTAAAGGGACTTCCGGTTTGACGCTAACGGTGTTCACGCAAATGGCGAGCAAGGGGAAAAGTCTCTCGCTAAACCATTACATGTTGTAGATTTCTTTGTCTAAAATGTTTTATGTACACGTGCAAAAACAGGTCAGCAACGCACCGACTTCCTGGGTGGCTTGAAAACGTCTTTTTAGTCGAGTAGAACTTATTTTCTGTTGAGCTCATCTGCCCCGTGTAAACTACAACGGAAACAAGATGGCGGCACGTACAGCAACTACCAGAATAAGGTGAATATAGGCTGCCATTTTCAGTATTGCAACAGAGCTCAGGATTGTCACTCAGAACTTTCAGTTAGCCCAATATTACACCAATGGGGATTTTAACACGCTAATTATAGTAGTGACTGTAGTGACCCAGACCACAGCTCTTAATTTACCTTCTCACATAGTTTTTACAGTCTGCTGAACTTAGCCATGAAAACATGACATGGACTTACGTTGTTGTTTTTGTTGTTGTTGTTGTAGTTGTTGCTGCTGCTGCTGCTGCTGCTATTGTTGTTGTTGCTGTAGTTGTTGTTGTAGTTATTGTTGCTGCTGTTCTTGTTGTTGTTGTAGTTGTTGTTGCTGCTGCTGTTGTTGTTGCTGCTGCTGCTGCTGCTATTGTTGTTGTTGCTGTAGTTGTTGTTGTAGTTATTGTTGCTGCTGTTGTAGTTGTTGTTGTTGTTGCTGCTGTAGTTGTTGTAGTTGCTGTAGTTGTTGTTGTTGTTGCTGTAGTTATTGCCGCTGTAGTTGTTGTTGTTGTTGCTGTAGTTGTTGCTGTAGTTGTTGTTGTTGCAGTAGTTGTTGCTGTAGTTGTTGTTGTTGCAGTAGTTGTTGTTGTTGCAGTAGTTGTTGCCGCTGTAGTTGTTGTTGCTGTAGTTGTTGCCGCTGTAGTTGTTGTTGCTGTAGTTGTTGCCGCTGTAGTAGTTGTTGTTGTTGGAGTATACAGTCACAGACAAACATGTAAAGTTGTTGCGTTTAGGTCTTGCAAACACCATAAATGGACATTAATGGCCGGAGAATAGAGTTTGAGATGGAACGTCAAAAAACAATTATTAGCTAAATTTACCGTGCTAGCAACAGCATGCAAACTGTTCATTGATATGCATCAGCCAAAACAATATAAAAAGTAAATAACAGAATTAACTTCTGGGTCACGGATTTCATAGGCTACATTTATCACTTTAGTGTCAAAATATTTTTGTGAATGAATGCTAAGTTTAGTTTTAACATCTTAAAATTGCCATTGGCTATTTTAGTTTCAATGGTATGACAATTTAATGGTATATATTTTCTTGTAATGAATGAATGAATCACAGAAAACACAGTTTCCTCGGTTTGTGCTCTGAGCTACTGTGGCAGACATTTTCCATTTGAATCAATAAAGTGTTAAGTGTTAGCCTAATGAAAAGCCCATACGAAGCAGCTCTCACCTCGTTTATTCTTGGCTTTAAACTCTGTGTATTGGGTTAAAAGGACAGTTGGCCGATGCTGTCTGAGGCGCTACATTTCAGTTTTCCTGTTCCATGCTTCCATTAGCACTCCTGAATGTGTTTCCCAGTGTTCTCCCACTCTAACCTTGAGCTCGCAACCTTGAGCTAAACGAGCTACTTAGCCAGTCCCAGGGGATGTGCTCTGCTACACGCTAATATCAGCCAGGAGGACACAGCAACCATACCGGAAAATGCTGGAAAATGTAGAGGCACAAACTGCAGAATATAGCCCCTTAAAGCGCGCTGAACCGTGAGTGAAAAACAAGTAAGCCCTACCAACTTAATCATTTCTTGTCACTCTAATTTTGTACCATGACAGACAAACAAGCAGCCTCTTTTCTCATAAAACTACATGAGATTAAACTAGAAAAAAGAAATGTCAGGTTCAGGCTTTTTTCAGGGTTTGTAAACAGAACGCCTACATTCTAATGGCTGGTAAAATTCTAAAGGCATTTTCAGAGAGTTAGCATTAGCCTCCAAACATTGCGAACTATGAAAAACCAGGGATAACCATTCGACCACACATGCATAACACCAAAGCCTCGTTTCAAAATAGTACCACTTGTAGCACGGTTTTGTGTTTATTATGAATGTTAGCAGTTAGCGCCTAAATTTATGTAAATGCTAATATCTTGAATATAATATGATGATGGATAAATCATACCAAAAATGTAGCAGAGCACAATAAAACACCAAAATGATTGATTATTATTGATTTGACTTTACTCTATTGCATGGGATGGAATGGGGCGTTGTGCGTGTGGTTGGTACGGATACCAGTACAGGTCCAGCCCTCAACATTTGCCGACTGTATGTGTCCCCTCGCTCCCCCCTTTGTGCTGCGATTGTCCTGTCAAGTAAAGCCTTTGAGAGAAAAAAAAAATCCTCTGGTACATACCCTTTATATTAAGGAATTTTAGAAACTGGAGCAGAAAGCAGATATTGATTGTGTGTTGTTGAACAGGATGGAAGAGTGCTTCATTGTTTTTCCCAACCCACTTGCCACACATGGCGACTTTGCATTGGTGGTTATGCTAGTGTATGCTTTAGAATATCTTTTTTCATATTTAGGGTAGAATTAGGGTTTTGGAACAGACACTTTGGTTTAACGCTTTGGGGAAGGTAAGCTAATTGGGTCTCGGCAGAACTGCGTTGGAGAAAAAAAGGATGCATGCAGAGCTATTTTAAACACATCACTCCTGGAATGCTATATCAGTGCCTGGTGTCTAAATTAAGAAACCTTTTGGAATGTGTCACCACGGTTGTAAACTTGTTTGTACGATCCCTCTCCACCAATTCAACAGCGCACAGAAAACTCCTCTAGAGCACCAGATTCATCTGAAATGATGTTGGCTATTAGACAATGTCAGGCAAATAAATAGCTACCTTCGTACGGCTTGCCAAACAGAATTTCCCTGTGGGCTGTTCCATACACTCCACAGAGAGAAGTCTAATAGTGTTTGGGTTTGAGTCTCACAGCAGAATTCTCCACTTCAGAAGATTTGCAGAAGACACGTGAAGCGCTTGTTCTGCTCTCCCGCTGAGGAGCTTAAACATGTGAAAGATGTCAAGGATATGTCGACTGGGGCGTCATGCTAGCTTTAGCGAGATGGCATCTATATAATCCTGTGAAAGTGTGGCTCTGTAATGCTTTCATAATGCTAATATTTGTGGGCTAAATTATTCAGCATGCAGTGGTAATGGCTTCATAAGCAAAAAGAATCAATATTTTTTCTTGAGCAGTCAGATACACACCACTGTGAGGTAAACAGCAGAGGTCTATAGGAGAGAATAGACAGATAATAGAATGGAGTGTTACAGGGAACAGATTAAAGGGGATTCTTTGGAGAACTGTACAACTATTTGATAGTGTACTATAGAAATAGCATTGGACAAACATGCAGTATAAAACCATTTTTAACACTCTTAGCAAAATAACCAAGTCTACTTTGTAGAACAGAAACAGGAACGGACAGGCCCCAGAGTGTTCGCAAATGCTAATGCTAATGGCTCCAAGAGTCTGCTGTCACGTAGTGGAGTGGAGGTTTGGTGACATCCGGCGCCAAAAAAGTCATTTTTTAAAAAGCTGGGAACAGTGTATTAATTGATGACAGCAACATGGTTAGGTTTATTAGGCTTTGGGCTCAAACAAGTATTAGACCCAACTGGATGTGAAGGTAGTGGTGCTGCCCCTCAGCTGCCGTCAGATCATTCTCGTACCTTCTTTTTACTTACTTTGTGAACAACAAAACCAGTTAATTTTACACTTTTAACCCTAACCCTCTGCATGTATTGCTCACCTAATGCATTCTGAGCGTCCTGATTATTCATCGTGATGTGTTTATATGCACTTTTCACGAGTTTCAGAGCCCAGAGTGATTCATGGAAAAGCTTACATACATTAGCATGACAACTCCACACTTTTTGTTTTGCTGAGAATAAAACACTATAATTAGATGCAGACCGCACACAGCAGTCTCATTTTGACTGGAATGGACTAGAATGTACACACTCTTCAGTCTTCAGTGTTCATGTCTCCGGGTCCATAATAGACATAAACTTCTCTCGAGCCTCATTAACTCTTGGGCTACTTCTATTTGTCTCAGAAATGTTATTGCATTGGCTGAAATGTTCCTGTTCGAGAAAACAGGCAATGCCACCAGGTCCTTTTAATGTTTTTAGTCCCTTATTTACAATTTATTTATTAGGAGGATAAGCCCCTTGAGATGAACCATCTCATTTTCAAGGGGGTCCTCAAGATTACAACAACAACAAAAAAATGGATAGAGTAGAGCAGACAGAATAAATAAACTGTACATAGAAACTTAAAATACTAGACAAAAATGACAATAACACACACACCCACACATACACACACACACACACACTGTAAACTCTTAATCAATCGATTTGTAAAGCAAGAACATAAAAATAGATCAATAATAAAATAAAAATTGAATCATCCACAAATAAAAAGGCAGGTCAAAAGCAATTACATGAATGGTGCAAATATTGCAGAAGGCTGTTCTTAAACAAAGTGAAAGAAGTTACAGAGCGAATAGATGAGGGGAGATTGTTCCAATCAAAGGGAGCTTTATATTTAAATGAGTATATACCTATTTCTTTTTTAACTCTTGGAACAACAAAGAATACCTATACGAAGGTCTAAATGGAATTAAATACTGTTTAAGATATTCAGGAAAACTAAGATGCATTTGAAAATAAATAATAACCAATGAAATTGTCGTCGAGAGAATAGTGGGAGCCAGGAAAGTTGTTCATACATAACACAAGGGTGAGTTCTGAAGGGACAGCGGAGAATAAACCTGCGAAGACTGTTATAGATGACATCGAGTGGTTTGAGATTACTAGCTGTGGTGTTTTGATAAATTAGATCACTGTAATCTAGAATTGGCAAAATGAGTTGAGAGATTATCCTTTTCCTAACTGAGAAACTAAAACAGTTAATTGACTGATACAGTAATTTTGAATGATAAGAGATTTTATTTGTGATTGAGTTAATATGGGTGTTAAATGACAGTGAGGAATCCAGCCACAGACCTAAATATTTAAATTGTTCTGTAGCTGCAATTGGTGTCCCATTCAAATAGGTCAGACTAATTTCATTGGTTAGCACAGAACACCGTCTTTTCTGAAATAGCATAAAATAGGATTTGGATTTATTGAGTAATAGTTTGTTAGATTGAAGCCAAAATTGGACAGTGTTAAAATCAGACTGAATAGAGTGCTGAATGCCAATAATATTAGATTTGGATGAGTAAATTACAGTATCATCTGCATAAAGTTGTATCTTGCAGTCAGTACAAGAAAGGGGAAGGTCGTTAATGAAAATAGAAAATAAAAGTGGACCAAGTGAAGATCCTTGTGGCACACCTCTCTCTATGGTTAAAAAGTTGGAGAAGCTGCCTTTAAAAAAACACACTGTTGACGATGATGAAGATATGAATTGAACCAAAGGAGGGAAGACCTATTAAGACCAACTGAATAAAGTTTGTCCAATAACAAATAATGATCGACCATATCAAAAGCTTTGGTAAGGTCAATAAATAAAGCACCAGTAACCATGTTGCTGTCAAAACCAGAAAAAATATCATTTGTAAATTTTAGTAAAGCAGAAGTTGTAGAAAAATGCTTTCTGAAACCAGATTGAAATGGTGATAAAAGATTATTGACCGATAAATGTTCAGAAAGTTGGTTAAAAATAATTTTCTCAAAAACTTGTCATTGAAACAAGCAGATATAGACACACTATAATGTAATTTTTGCCAATGTAAAGTGCCAGAATGCTCCTCCTCTTCCTGCTGTGCCTCTGCTGCTGACCTGCCGTGTGTTATCTGTCATGTTTGTGTGAGCACATGTGAGCCGGAGGAGTGGTGTCAGTCTGGGTTTAACAGATTCAGCTCTGTCAGCCTCGTCTCTCTGCACTCGTATGCAAATGTGTCCTCACCCTCCATCCTCTGCTCCCTCCTCTCTCTGTCTTCGCTCTGAAGGCGTGTGCCCCAGTGAGAAGGTAAACAGTCCACTGCTGACAGCTTTTGTGTTTTGTGTGGATGCTTCTCCGGGGGCTGCTTTACAAAAGGTGTCTTGGACTGGTCAATAAAGCCAAGCAGGAACAAGGCTGTGGAATAGATGCATGTTCACTACAGTAACAGCATTATTCTGTTGTACAAGCCATCTCTGACTGTTCTCCACTTCTGCTCCAGTGTGTTGGCTGCAGTGTAGCTCACCATTAGTATGCAGAATAAATGCTCATACGCTATAGAGCTGACATATTCACAGACTTCAACATGTCAACAATAGGGCTGACAGATTTGGGGAAATATTTGAAGCGATTTCAGGATTTTTTTGTCAGTTAAAAGCACATTTCAAACAAGTCCAGAGCGTTAAAAATTAAACAGGGTTCTCACATGTGTCCTGGAAATCCTGGAAAGTGATTAGCTTGTATGGGAAATTTGGTAAATCATCAAATGTCCTGAAAATATATTTTATCCTTCAAAATTTCTCCACTCAACTCACATAGATGTCTCTTGTAAGCAGCTGTTATAAGCGCAACCCTCGGCCCACAGAAGCATTCAAATGAAAAGAACGAGTGGATAACGTTAAAGAGTTGCTTACATCTGTGCATTTATCTGACGTACGAGGTGCTGTATCCATATTGACGTGAGCACACTGCAGGTCTGGAGTTGGTGTATGATGTGCTCCAGTTCCAAGCAAAAAACCTTAGAGATGTGGTGCAAATCTCTTCCCTGTTCAGTCAAAACTACACACTTCTGCCTTAATATCCAAAGACCGGCGGATCAGCCAATCAGAGGATTACAGGGTCCATTTGTGTCAAAACCAACATGGCAGCAAAATAAAATGAAACAATACCACTGAGGACTGAAAGATTTGAATGAGTGAAGCACTAAACTCTGAGGTAACTGAAGTTAATCATTCACTCTAAATGAGCTTGTCCGTTTCTCCTGCGTCCCTCAAATAAAACGATCTGTACCACTTAGACCTGTTATAACTACACCTCAATAAAGCATGAACAAAGACTGAACTTCATAATGAACAAATAGTTTCTTACGGATAATTCAAGTGTTCTAACTACTTGGTCAGTGGGGTTAGGGTATCAATTACTAAGCCTGAATCATTATTAATATTGAAATCTTTGTTCATGCTTTATTAAGGCCAATTAAAAGTTACCAACAAACCTGATTAAATGTATGTGTCTAAGTATAGTTGAGACATGGAAGAGGAGTTTGAGTCCAGACTGCAAACCCTACACAGAGGATTTCAGTCCGGATTTACCAGGCAGCAAACCTACAGTCTCAAATCAATCATATATTGAAAGAATCTCTTTCTTTCATTAATTAGCACACTCCAAAGACCTGCACCTGGCCAGCGGTGGAACACAATGATCCAGTTGCCAAGCGGCTCACAAAGGCTGTGTGTCCATCTGCACGTGTCATGAGTGATCTGGAGTGAGCATAATCTAAATGCCAATGTGTATCTGTGCCCCAGCGCCGCTTACATTTACATTCTAATTAGACGTGGCAGCAGACACATCATCAGGGCCCTTTAATAACAGCCTGTGTTCACCTTTAAAGCCCCATGCGCCGCTAAATGGAGCTCTGTCCTCTTCATGCTTCGTGTCCCTTTGACATTGGGGTGTGAGGGTCTCTGCAGCCTTCTTCTCTCTGGAGGCTCACATACAAATGGCAACTGCCGCTAATTAAGTATAAAGGATAGCCAGTGCTTTCAAATGGGATTAGCCTTAAAGGTCTGTGTGGTGAGGCTGTTTCTACATCAAACACATTTACAGCAGCTACTGCCAAGTCGAATCACTTCTTATTTTAAATATGCATGTGGCAGAGCGGTTCGAGCTTTTGCCTCCCAATAAGGAAACTGTGGGTTTGAATCCCGGACCAGACCAACACTATATGATCTGTCTGAGTCTGCATGTCCTCCTCGTGTTATCGTAGCTACTCTGGGTCTGGCTTCCTCTCACCGTCCAAAGACATTTGTTTCTGTCACCAGGGCCACCACCTTTGGTACAGGCAGCAGTCGGCTGGGTTTCCACTGGAAAATAAAAAAAATATGAACTTTAGCTAATTATTTCCCATAAGTAATTGTTTTAGTCTTATAAACTTTAAAAGGACTCTATGTAAGTACAATCATACCTCCCAGACTGCTAAAAGTTGGATTTGTTCTGAAATCCCCCAGATTACAAGAAATAACGTCAGATGTATTCAAAATTGCCCTCAGATGGAGGCCAGTGGCACAGAGCTCTGGTGCTCTAGTCACATCTTTAAATAAGCACCATTATATCTGACTGACTTTTCGGTTTCCATGTAGAAGTTTATTTTAAGCACAATGTACAAGTGCCATTTTTCACAGTAGAGCACCTGCCCTCCAAAATGTCTGTGCATGACCCTGCCTTAAACGCCCAGCCAAGTTCCCAAATTTTCATACCTCACTTCCACCTTGTCTGCCATTGACCTTGATTTTCTAGTCTTACCGTCTCTTCTAATTACATTTTTATAATTAAGTAAAAACTATTATTATCCATGTGCTGACAGCTGTTGATGGATTACGCTCAGAGACAACTCTTCCTTTTAACAACAACTGAACCAAATAAAGAGAGGCGCTGCACAGTTGGACGCACCCGTTTTCTTTGAGTTGCGTGATCATTTACCAGCTGGGAAAATGACAGGCAATTGGTGTCAAATGTGCTGTGGGTAAGACTGAATAGTCTCTTTCATGTGCTTAGCTAATCTCTGCATCAATAACAGTCTTTTTGTGATTAGAGAAAATTGTTTGCCTCCAGTGTTGTAGTGATATTGCGGCTAAAATAGTAACTTTTCAACCTCTTTCTAAGTGGATATTATGTATAATTTTGAAGTTTCAATGCTAGCATCTAATGTTTAAGCTTTTTCATCATTTGAACTGCTTGACTCCTCACTGCTGCTGCCGACAGTGGGCGTTATCTGTGCTGTAAATTGCCTCAATTCAACATGAATAAGATGTTGACTGGTCCAAAATTATTTTTGAAACTTTACAACGGATGATTAATCATTAGTATCAGGGCAGCTTCAACACAAGGGTTTACTTGGCCAGTTGCCCAGGGGCCCACAGTGTGAGGGGGCCTATCATTAAGCAGCTGTGCCTCTCTTCACTGAGTCACATCTCATAGTCTAGAACAGTGGTTCCCAACCTTTTTTGCCCTGAGGACCCCCAAAACTGCTGAGTCATGTCCTGAGTACCCCCTGTCATACAAATGTATGCGTTATATTCTAAAATCAACAACAACATAATTTTAACTAACAAGTGGCTTTTATTGGCTTTAACGTGAAAATAAATAATGTATTTTGCCCACTTTTGTAACATTTTGTAAAACATAGGCATTTCAAACATTTAAGTTCAAATTAAAGTAAATTTTCAATTCAAAACACATTTAATAATGTCAAGAAATCACTTCAATTACAAGCTTATTGAAGCAAATGTATAAATGTATACAAACCAGAGTAGGCCTAACAGAATATTCAAACTTCATACCTAATGAGATTTTTGAGGTTGCTTTTCTGAAATGAGTTTATTAATGTCAGGGGGCAGTGAAGCAACAGCTGTAATCAGACTGCTCTCAACATCCAACCTGTTCCTGTGTTTGGTTTTTATGTGTGACAAAGCAGAGAAGGACACTTCACACATGTATGTAGATCCAAAAGGTAACAGTTCAGAAAGGGCACGTTTTCCCAGATCAGCAAATGTCTTCTCCACATCACACCAAAACTCTGTCAGTGTCTTCTCTGCATGGGCCATCTTCATTCCACGGTCACTATATAAATCCATGAGCTGCTCCTGCAGCACTGAAGGAAGATTTTTGCTGCTCTCACTCTCAATGAATGGATTTCTCACCCAGTCAAGTCTCTGTGACTTTGCGTCCAGGTCCTGGAAGTACTGGCTGAACTCAGCGCTGAGTTTGGAGAGATGTGCTTGCACTGTTTTCAATACTGTGCGCCTGGGCAGCTCACTGGTGGCAAGATGAGCATAAGTAGTGGGAAACAGCTCACGTCGCTCTCATTACACTTCCTCAACCACAGCTCAAGCTTCTTTGTGAACCCTTTTACCTTATCATACATGTTAAGGATGTGTGACTCTCTGCCTTGCAGCGACAGGTTGAGTTCATTAAGTTTTGCGAACACATCAGCCAGATACGCCAGACGCGCCACCCACTCAGCATCCTCAAACACGCCAGCGAGACCATGCATGTGCTCTTTCAGAAAAACATAAAACTCATTGCGAAGTTCATAGACTCGGAGTAATGTTTTTCCGCGGGACAGCCAGCGGACGTCTGTATGAAGCAGCAGCTGTTCATGTTCGGTACCGCTCTCCTGACACAAGGACTGAAACAGTCTGCGGTTGAGTGGGCGCGAGTGAATGAAGTTGATCACTTTAACGGCATCGTCCAAAACAGCGCTTAACTCATGGCTAACTCTTTTACTGGCCAAGGCTTCGCGGTGAATAATACAGTGCACCCATTTAATATCCACGTTTACCTTTTTCACATGTCCGAAGAGCCCCTTTACTCCACCTGTCATCGCCGCAGCGCCATCAGTGCAGATGTGAGTGCAAGACGTCCACTGCAAATTGTGCTCCTTGAAAAACTTGTCAATAATCATGAACATTTCTTCCCCTGTTGTCTTTCCTGGTAGTATTTTGCAAAATAGAATGTGCTCATTTATGTCCGCGTCATCTTTGTAACGCGCAAACGCCAAGAGCTGCGCTTCTCCGCTGACATCTGTCATTTCATCCAGCTGTAAAGCGAACTGGCCCGCCATCTTCATTTTCAACACAACTTGTTCCACAATATTAGTTGACATGTCCCCAATCCTACGAGACACTGTGTTGTTTGATAAGGGAACTGTTTTAAATGTGTTTGCTGTTTTTTTATCAATCATTATTTCAGCCAAGGCAGAGGCGGCAGGGAGAATGAGTTGTTCAACTATAGTGTGCGGCTTTTTGGCTTTTGCCACGAGTAATGATACGGCATATGATGCCTCCAATGCTTTGCTTGAGACACTTGTTGACTTTTTAATCACTGACTGGCCTGTCTTGAATTCAGCCTGCCTTCGTTTGTAAAAGTCCTCCGTTTTTCCTGCACTCCCTGGATGTTTAGTAGTCAAGTGTCGACTTAAATGCGCTGGCTTCATGGACATATTTGCCAAAACTTCGCCGCAAAAAAAGCACTGAGGCTGCGGAGGATCTGCCGAGGTGCAGGTGAATCCATACAACAGGTATTTTTCATCAAATTGTCTTTGCTTTGTTTTTGCATCTCTCTTACGCTTTTCTTTTGGCTCAGTTGAGCTTTCCTCTTGGTCTTTGGTGACAGAACTCTGGCGTTTGAGCCATTTATCCATGCTAGCTGTTTGGATGTTTTCAAAGCACTGTTTTAGCTATGTGCACCAGTTTATGTCTCCCGGGAGAAACAATTAAATATATATTTTATATAAAGATTACAACGATTCCCCGAATTGTTATGTGTAAGACTATTTTAAATGGGTGTAAATTGGCTTAGTATTTATCATAGTGTGTAGCCTATATTTCGTTAGAACTGTCCCTTGACAGCGAGTGCAGCATCGCGTTACCACGAAACGCATTAGCAGCGGTCTTGAGGAAGGCTACTTTTTAAAAAATAATTGAAAAATAATGTTTTTAAGATAACTTTCTGTAGATATGATGCATTATATGTATATACCAACGATTAAGTAAAAATAAATATTTATATATTGTGGAAAATTAAAGAAAAAAAAATCTTTCATGTACCTCAAAAATCTTTCACGTACCCCCTGCAATATCCCCGCGGACCCCCAGGGGTCCGCGTACCCCCGGTTGGGAACCACTGGTCTAGAACTATGTACATATTCACTTAAAACATTCAAATAATATCAGACTGTTTAAGTTCTGTTGCCGTTTGAATTAAAACGACTTAATGTCATCAGCCATGTTGTATTGTTATTGTTATATTTTATTTTTATTTTGCCAGAAAAAACATAAATAATACATTTGTATTTACATTTTTGTCCTTGGAAAGCTAGAGACCATGCAAGAGGAAGGGCAAGGGAGTGAACACAGAATGCACATCATTCATCAGTAAAACATTTACACAGTTGAAAGCAGAATGACATAGATGTAGTCAGGATTAGTTGAGTAGTTTCAGTATTCACTATTATCTGTATTAAATATTAATATTTTAGAGGGGCCTCCGGGATTTCTCAGCTCAGGGGCCCATTGATATCTTCAGACAGCTCTGATTAGCATGATCATAATTGCAGAAAAGATAGAAAGGACATTTTTAGACCAAAACTAGTAATTCTACACATACTAGTTTCCATAATATGATGCATACGATTCAACAGTTTGTAACAGATTAAAGCTGCAGTACTAGTTTGTTGTAAATGAGTCCGTTTAGTTTTTCCTCCCGTAGAGTAAACTGTAAAAGCAACACTTTGTGGCAACGTCAAACCACAGGGGGCTGTCTGCATCTAATTGTAAATCGTTTTATTCATCGCGAACATTGGAGAAGAGTTTGAGAGTGTTAATTGCAGGCAACAGAGTAAATACCAACCTCCTCCTTTCACAGTATGAGAGTCACTGCAGTATGATTAAAGCTGGATATGGCCTGTGTCGAGTAATAACCAGCTCCTTTCTCTTTATTGCCACATGATATACGCCTGTAGACGAATCAAATCATAACAGAACAATACTGCAGTAATTATCATCATTATGACGTGTCTTCAGGGCTGAACCTAAAGCCTGTGTACTCCGTGTACTCTGTGTACTCTGGAGTCTCAGATGCTGCTAATATTTAAATAGATGTCTGATATTTTAGTCCATGTTTACCTTGTAGGATTAGCAGTAACTGGAATTTGTGATACTCATTACCACACCTCGGTAAAGTATGAGTGCAGAAAAGAAGTGTTTACTCAAGCGACTCAGAAAAGAAGTGTTTAATCAAGCTATGATCAGAGATATTATACCCATGATGGCATGTTTGTCGTTTAGCCTGATTTGATTTCTGCTGTCACAAACTGAATGCTTTTGTGTGCTTCCAGAAGGCACACTGCCGTCAGGAAAGGCTCCTTTAAACTATAATGAAATACAATAACAAACACATATTGATTAAAAACTGTAATACAAAAACTAATGCTAACTTTTATTAAAACAAAACAAGATAAAAAAGTTAGACTAACCAATTGTTTTGAGCTGTAGATTACTTGAGTTTGTGGTGCTATTTTGATATTTATTATGTCTCTTAATTAGCTTTAGCATTAGCATTTAGACACAAACACTCACCTTCATGAACGCAGTGCCTTGAGGGAAGTATTCATCAAGTCTTTAACAAGCCGTCAGTTAGAGCTGCAAAATGAATCAAAATGGAATTGAAATCTCAATTTGAACAGACGCAATTAGCAAATCGTAAATGCAACTTCTGGAATGAAGTGAATAACACAAAAAAAATCATGCAGTGGTTAGGTTGGTTACACCTGTAATAATATTATGCATTATTTGTATTGTTATTAGCCTAAACATGCTCTTGAGTACCTTAAATTTGCCATCTCACGTTTTGATACAAAAAAAAAGTTTGCTCAGAATGAGTCTGGCAATTATTTAAAGTAGAACTAAGTAACATTTTAACTTTATTTATGTATTTTCGGGCTGTTTAAAGCCCTTGTCGTCACCCCCTGCTGTCTCTACGTTGAAAACTAGCCTTGCAACATTTACTGACGCCGACCCGAAGACCACTCTCCTGAGAAACATTGGGTGTCTTTTTATATTTGGCGACATGAAATGTTTTTGTCTGAGATTGTACTTCTTTAGAAAGGAAGGGGAAAAAAGAAAAACAAAATGCTCTTGGCGTCTTTTTACTGGCAGTGTATTTTCACAAGAGACCTGCAGGGGGGCTCTGTTGCTGGAGTTACATAGTTCTGCTTTAAGGACTAAAAATAGCAGAAGATTTTCAGATAAATGACGTATGAAATCTGAGAAGTCACGTACGAAATCGGAATTACTGAGTTTAGGTGCCATCTACTGGCTGCATAGTGCTTACACAAACGTAACGTATTATCACAGGAGCCTTTGTGACGTGCGTGAGCGAAGCTAGCAGTTACAGTTCTCGAGTTTAGAGGCAGAAATGCTCAGAACAAGTCTGCCGATGATTTAAGGACAGAAAATTCTTGGATAAGTGACGTCTAAAAAAACGTCAGCGATCGAGGGAGTTCAGCAGGGAGTGTTTTTGACGCTCAAAGGGAGAGGATTTTCTAACCAACATTCCTCAGACTTGCGTGAATGAAGCTAAAGGCAACTCCAGGTGTACTTTTTGATGACGGAGCATTGTTAGAACATGGTTAAAAGCTCAAAAAAGTCACTGTAACAGAATGCGTCCTTTAAACGTTTATTTTGCACTCCACAAACAAAACAAAAGTCCAAAGTCCTTTCTGTGTCAGATTCTAGCTCTGTGTGTGATTGTTGATTGCACTGAGTTGGACAGTTTTAATAGTTAGCATGGGTTGTTCGTGTACATTTCTACTCTCGCCAGTCCTCTTCAGTCTGCTGGTGTGTGGATGGTGGAGCTGCTGTGAATCCTGCTCGTCCCTCTGCCATCTCTGTGCAGCGCTGTGCATTTTTCATAAGCTCATAAATGATGGATGGTGCTGTTCTGATATGAGAGGCAGCGGATTCCTTTGGAGAGCAGACAGCCTGAGTGCACTGAGTAAAACACCAGCCCCAGCTCAGCTTTAAAGACATTCTAGTAAAACACACTACAGTAGTGTTTAGGCCCAGTCAATCATTCATGCTTTATTGGCAGCGGTGGCTACAAATGCTACTGAAGTAAGGAGTTCTGTTACTTCACACTTAATCGAGTAGGTGTTCAAAATTGTACGCAAGTATCTGCATAAAATTTACTTTAAGAACTTTTTGTAATTATTTAACATCAACATAAACAGCCTTTTCAGTGTCTTTTCACACACACACAAAAAATATATATAATTTGTTATCAAAGTCTGAAGGTTAATGATGGATGGATCAATAACAAAATATCAAAGCATCGATACTGACTGAAATATCAAAGAGTATTGATTCTCATGCAACAAAAGAACCAAAGTTGAATACATACATTGTATACTGTATTTTAGTTTATGCTCACAAGATTAATTTATACTTTATAGATTCAATTATACTTTTTAATCCTGTGATCAGCAATTGGCTAAAGCTAAACAGGAAACTACTTCCGGTTTCTCCTCCAAACTTGCCACACGACCGCCACATTGCATTCATGGTTAGGCTAGCAAAAGTTTATTTTTACAATATATTTTTTTCACAATTTGTGTAAGGTTAGGGTTAGGTTTAGGACTATTATTATTTAGATAAGTTTAGGGCTTTTGGGCAGGAAAGCTAACCAGGTATCAGTAGAACTGTGTGGTGGAAAAAATTACGCTTCTCAGCTTTTTCTACATTTATTTGCTTCCCTCCTGTAAAGCTTCTACGCCACGTTTGAACCTCTGTTTATGTAATGCATTGGCTTTGGATAATGTTAGCTCTATTATGATTCTATTAACAAGAAACAGCTGATGCTAACGTGCTTTGCTAGCTCTGTTTTGCTAAGCATGTGGGCTCAGCGTATAAGTTAGCATCAGTGGAAATACATTGCTTTATCACAAGATCAAGTCAGTGTTTGGTAAGAAATGATTCTTTTCTGTTCCTATCTGTTTATTGCGTCTTGTTTTGGCCTGAGTCTGTGTTCTCTCTTCTTCAATCATCTCGCTGTGGTGTCCTTAGCTAAAGTGTTCCGGGAGCCAAAAGCTTTCAGGGACCAGTACAGTTCACTTCAGACAGTGGAGACACTTTCAGCCCGTGCCAATAGTTTCAAAGGAAAACCGTGGAAACATGGCTTATGTTACCTCAGGACATCTATCAGATTCTTCTCTCAGCACAAAGCACGTCATCATTGAGTGAATTATTCTAAAGTGTTGTTATCGGTGTGTTTTTGCTGATCGGGTGAGTTGCTGCTCTGACTCCTGCTGCGGTCCACACTCTCACTCAGACTGTGAGAACACAAACGTGTGAAGTGAATCTCTCTGACAGTTGGAGCGCTTTAGCCTGCAGCTCACGCAGCCTGGGACCGAGCCTAGTGATAAGCACTGTGTCTCACACACTCACTGTTAGCTCCAGGGGTTAGCCGCAACGCTGATAGCATTAGCCACCACCTCCTCACTGTGCTAGCATAGCACGCCTGATCCTTTAAAGCAGGGCTAACTATAGTCTACAGAGGGACAGGTTTTTCGCATAGTTTAGTCCTCAGGGCCGAAAACCAACTCTAAACCATGACTAAACCAGGTCTAAACCAGGACTAAACTAGGTCTAAACCATGTCCAAACCAAGACTAAACCAGGTCTAATCCAGGACTAAACTAGGTCTAAACCATGTCCAAACCAAGACTAAACCAGGTCTAAACCAGGTCTAAACCAGGACTAAACCAGGTCTAAACCAGGACTAAACTAGGTCTAAACTAGGTCTAAACCATGTCCAAACCAAGACTAAACCAGGTCTAAACCAGGACTAAACTAGGTCTAAACCATGTCCAAACCAAGACTAAACCAGGTCTAAACCAGGACTAAACTAGGTCTGAACCAGGTGTAAACCAGGGCTAGACCAGGTGTAAACCACTAACAAGAGATGAAATATTTTCTTTGTTTTTAGCAGATGGATTGAGGGCCGGATCATACATTTTGGAGGGCCTGATTTGGCCCCCGGGCCTCCAGTTGAATAGCCCTGCTTACAAGTGTTATTATGGAGTCTTGGCACGCTCCTGAGGAAGAGTGGAGTGACAAGGGGAAGATCCACAGCACACGGCGGCCATCCTGCTCCCATCTGCCGCTTCATTTGTATGCTCCAGGAACGGCCTGCCATTCATTTAGACCCAGAGGAGGATGGAAACTGTCAGGACGCTGCTTTAACGCTATTTATTGTTTGTAGTCTTTGGGTAATTTGATTCAGCTGAGCAAAACGCGTGCATATTTATCCCACATCAGTCGCCGGGTTTGTTTTCCAGTTTGCAGTTTGGCTCGTTGCTTCAGAGCTGGTTTATTTTCAGAGGAGGAAATATCAAACAGAGAAATTTGGTGTTGTTGATAATCCTTTAGCTTTTGGTATGATCACTATGAAGTACAGCCAGAAACCGTTGCCTGTTAACTGTTAAGTCCCGATGTTGCTGGCAAGTGTAGAAGTGGCATCAGTAGAAGTACTCTCGCTTTGGACTGTAACTGGATCATTTTACTGCATTGTGTCACTATAACAACTTTATTTAGACAATGAGAAATAGACTTGATACCAATGATACCACAATGATAATAGAAAATGCTCTTTTTATACGATATAATTTTCAAGAGATGTAACAAGATTGACTTCTCTTGACACCATGAAAAAGAAATATTATTATTTGACAGACTTTGGAACAGGTGGGACATGTATGTAGGGCTGGATATGCTGTAATCATATTTTATTCTTCGTTTTGTTGGATGTTGTGTTTTATTCATTTATTTATTAATTAATTCATCTTTTATTTTAAAAGAATTGTGCACATAAAAACTAAAAAGAAATCTTGTTACGATATTATCACGATGTCTCCAACAGTATGATATTTATTGCAATATTTTACAGGTACTTTAAAGACTGAAAATATAGAAGTGCTAAAACAGTCATGTTTTCATGTTGTGTACACTGAATGAAGCAAAGGATCATGGTCATGTAGCTCCCTTCTTTTTAGCTATTGCTGCAACAAAACAATGCACTTAATTTGATAGTATTGAGACTTTTAACAATACAATATCACAATTATTGTTACTTACACACAAAATAATGGGTCTTTTGGGTAATTATAGAGTGTTTTACTCTCTGAAAGAAAAGTGCGGTGAATGTGATGCTCAGAGGACAACTGCAAATCGCTTAAAACAAACTAGTTTTAAAGACTGTAAAAATCCTGTACAGCACCTTTAACGTTTGCTTTTGTCATATTTATACTTACATGTTTCGTGCTGTTGTTGTAGTTACAAGTCCTACTACGGTCTCTTATCTCTGAACTATATCTCATGTCTTCACTCCATAACCAGACTAACAGAAGTCTTGTTTCTCTTTCGCTCATGTTTACAGTTTGCACTCTCATTTGCACTTGTTTGAAGAACAAATAGCCGAGGGCAGACAGCTCCAGACAGGCTGTGAGGAGCTGCAAACACAACCATGAACTAAAGCACTGTTGCCTTTGGACTCGTCATTAAATTTAATTACACCTCACATTTCACCACAGCTCTGCCATCTATAAAAAGAACATGGAGCGCCGTTGGTTTCCCTTTAGCTGCAGTGAACAATGAGATTCAGAATGAAGTAGTGGTAAACAATAGTGTCTGTTGAACCTGCCTTACTCTGAAGTCCTTTTTGAATGTTGAAGTTAAAGCTCAGTTCGATCTTTTGTTTGTTACATTATATTCTTTTGTGCTTGTTGAAGAAATCCAGTTTAATGGACGAGGTGATCTGCATGTTCTATGAACCTGGAGCTGCTCAGTGGAATCACAAACCTGGAGATTGACAGTTCTCGTTTGATTCCAGCGCCTTCATGTCCAAAGTATTGTTTTTACCGGACTCACCTTATTCCACCTCGTCCACATTTGCCTCTTTTTGATACAGAACCACACTTCTGTTGTATTGGCATTTCTGCTCAAGTGGAGCACGAGGGTAAAGTCTTGCTGCTAAAATATGATGTAAACTAGATGGATTTAAACGTTTGATGTTCAAGTCAACAATGCACCGATTTCCTGGGCGACCTGAAAATGACTTGTAGTCCATGTAGAACATATTTTACAAGCGGGAAAAGATGGCGACGCCCACAGCATCTTCCAGAATAAGATAAATTCATTTTTGTCTTCATTGTCTATTTTTGCATTGGTTTTCAATTTTGCTTTTGAGGTTTGGCGAATGAATCCAAATATTAGTATTTTTAAGTAATATTTTAGAAACCACTTGTTAAAAACACCATTCATTCTTTTAGTTTATTCCAAAACTTACAACATGCACTCAAAGACACATATTATGCATTATTATTGTTGTTATTGTTCTTTAAACATGTTCTTGAGAACCTTTGCTTTGGCATATCATGTTTTGAAAACCACACTTCTATCAGTGAGAGGTTCCCTCATCAGATGTTGGTGTTAGGACAACAGATAGATGGGCTGTCAGCCTTAAACCTCTAGCAGTGGCCCATACTTGTTTTGAGCTAATGAATTGCTCAAAGTAAAGATATTAAAGTTTTATTTTTAGACTTAAATGTGACGATGACATTGCACAAAATGTGACCAAACTCCTCTCTTTGGAGTTAGTAATAAAACTGGACTGTAGATGGCTGAAAAGAATTTCCTTCTATTTTCTCTTGTACTTTTATGATGCCGAAAAGTATACTGTAGACAGTAATTACGTTAGTAAACAGTTCAAATCTTTTTTCTTTTTTTGTTTTTTTTTTCGAAAAATGATCACAATCTACATACTTATTGTCCATTGGCTGCTCTGGGTTTAATGTGTAATTTGCTAACCTTAAATTACCATTAGCGTGGGGGAATAAACAAAACTAGCTTGCTCTGACGTGCTAAAGTAAGCAGTAGCACAGTAGGTAGAGTGGGCGCCTTCTGATCCGAAGGTCGGCGGTTTGAATCCCACTCCAGACATGGAGTAGTTGAGTGGTCAGATCCCCTGACCCGCAGGTCGGTGGTGCGATTTCAGCTCCTTCAGATGAATAATGCCGTTGTGTCCTTGGGCAGGACACTTAACCCACCTCGCCCCCAGTGTCTGCGTACACTGGTGTATGAATGTGTGAGTGGATGGGTGACTGGTTCCTTGATGTAAAGCGCTTTGAGTGCCTTAAAAAAGGTAGAAAAGCGCTATATAAATGTGACCATTTACCATTTACCATTTTACTTGTAACAATGCAATGTGATGGTGGAAATGCTTGGTGATGATTTTTGGACTTAAAAACAGATCTTGGAGCTCTACACATTGGGGACATTTGAAACAGTGGGATTTTGTGAGGCTCAGGATGAGATAACCTCGTAAACATGATCAATGATCAACAAGCGTGAATGAAGATAAATACAACTCCAGGTAAGAAGACAAAGACAACGAAATCCGTTTTGCATAATATGTGTGGTTTAACGACTGTCATTAATGGTGGTTTTATTTGTAGAAAGAGCCCCAGCACGAGCTAAATCTCTTCCTTGTTTCGTTGCCAGTATAATCAGCTCCAGACTAGCAAAGACTCATTTGAAAAACAAAGACTTCAGAGCCCCTGGACTCCTGCACATGTGTAAACGGGCCTAGCATGTGGCTCTGTTCAAACATGAGGAGCACTTAGCATGACAGCGTCACATGGGCCTGTTAGCGTCACCTTTGTGCTGGGCGTACAGTGTGTGTGTGTGTGTGCGTGTGTGTGTGCGCGTGTGTGTGTGTGTGTGCGTGCGTGTGTGTCAGGATCGTCACCGCCAGCATCATACTTTATTTACACGTGCAGGTAAAGGTTGTGCCAGATAAATCCCTCGTCTGTTTGCCGCGTAGAGGTTTTCGTCATTGTTAAAGGTCACGGCTGTTTGAAATGATTCGAGTCACCGTCGTTTGTTTTCTAACTTCAGCAAATACGACTTGTACATTTGGCTTCGACTGGCTCTTACCTGTCGGGGTTGGGTTTCAATTAGCAACGCAGCTATTAGCAAGTGGGCGCTGACAGATACTTGGAGGCAGTTTATTGAATTCTGGATGAGAGTCAAAGCCTTTCAAGTGCGTATGACAGGTTTTATTGGTTTTCTAATTTTGACCTTATTTGGTAATAAATGTTATAATAAAATATAAAGTACAAATGATAGCTTTACACCAATCAGGTAGACGTTTGTGGAGAATTTTTTTTTGGAAATTACAGGAAGTAAAAGCAAATTGATGACATCACACTCCATCCAAAGGTTATGCATAATTTACACAAAATAAGCAACTTTTTTACCCTTTAAAGATCATTTCAACAAAATAAAGGTGTTCTCATTAAAAAAGGAAGAAAAAAGTGACATGACAAGTTGAAGTACTAATTTGACCAAACACAGTCAAGGCACATTATTTAATTTGTATTAATTATTTAAATGATTAACAATTTGTGTCCCAGTTTGATACATTTTTAGGTTTAAATTTTGACTTCCTGGTTGTAATTCATGACATCACACAAGAAAGTTGTGCACTGGGCCAAAACTCCTCTGATGTCACAGAAATGTTTATTTGACAAATGAAAATATATGGGAACACCTGTGTTTTGGTTGAATTGATGTTTAAAGGGTCAGAAAGATATGTTTCTTGGTTGTAATTTGTCCCTAGTGTGTCCCCCTAGTGTGATGTCATCATGTTTTGGAACTCTGCTCTACTTCCTGTAAATTTCAACATACTTTTCTTCACAAACTGACACTTGATTGGTTTAAAACTCCTATTAATATTTACAAATATTTACCGAATAAAGTCAAAACTAGAAAATCATAAAAATCTGTCATACGCACTTTAAAATAATACTTATCTATAGAACCACACCAGTCAGGCGTTCACTCATCAGGATTTGTGTTGACGCTCCATCTACTGGCAGAAGAGGGAATTACCATTGGGAAAAGAACAAAAGCTAGATTGCCCTGACATGTTATATAAGCAAGCAATTGTAAGGAACAGGATTTGAGGCTTAAAGAGCAAGCCTGGTGATGATTTGTGAACTTAAACACAGCACATGAGACCTCCAGATCTCTACTTTTGACGTCACAAATCTGGGAAATTTTTATGAGGTTATGAGAGTATTTTTATGGGGTTCAGAGAAGGAGCAGCGAAAACGAGCTCATAAACCAAGTTAATGAAATAAACATGACTGAACCTAACTACAACTTCAGTTTTTGATGGAGAATTGTGAAGAATAACTCCACTAGATCTAAACCTGAACTTTACAGACCCTTCTAGGAGGGATGTGTTTAGAATAGCTGCGCCTGGTACTTGCCGGAGCATTCTATTACATTTATTTATTTGGGAAAGCAAATAAAAAACTGTAATTTTGTTGTTTGTAGACAGCGCAGACACACAGTCGTTGTTTATAAGATCATCACAACCAGTAATAACTTCAGCTTCTAGTTTCTAAAGGTCACTTATTACTGTAGGATCTGAGGCACTTGGTGAAACAAAACACTGTTGTGGCACAATTTTTTGGTGCATTACTGTCTGAATAACATTAGAGTTAAGAAATGTTTATTACTAGGTTGTTAGCATGCATTCTAATGTTGGTGGTGATTGCTAACTATAACACAAACACAAACACTTGTACAAGTGGTAATGTTTTCTGACTCTGGGTGTTGCTCACATGTGCTCGAGTGGTTTCAGTCTCCAAAACAGTTCTGCTTTTTCATAGTTTGTGATGTTTTGAGGCTAACGCTAACTTTCTTACTGAAAATGCATGAGTGCTAACACATGGAATGGTACCGGACTAATGGAATGCAGTGTACTGTTTACAAACACCTGAAAGGTCTATCAGGATAAATGAGGGCTACATATGGAACAAAATGGCACTAAAATGTGGAAAAGGTAGTTCTTAATGATGATTAACCCAAAAGAGAACAACATGAATAGATTTATATTTAAATTAAAGGACACATATTCTGCTACAGTGACTTTTCTGAGCTTTTAACAATGTTCCGTCATCAAAAACACACCTGGAGTTGAATGTGGCTTCATTCACACCATTTTGAGGAATGCTGGTTTGAAAATCCTCGATCAACGATGTTTCTTCAGATTTCACGTCATTTATCTGAGAATCTTATGCTGTCCTTAAATTGTCACCAGACTCATTCTGAGCATTTCTGCCTCTAAACATGATCGCTGCTACTGTTAGCCTAACAGTGTCTCTTAAAGTGATGACATGACTAAATCGTGTAAGCGCTAGGGGTCATCTACTGGCTGCATGTTCAGTACGAGTCAGGGCAGGCAGCAGAGAAACATATTCATCTAGTGCATAATAAACTTTTTTTCTTTTAGAGACAACAAATTTAAGGTGCTCAAGAGCATGTTCAAAAGCTAATAACAATATGAAAAATGTGTCATACAACAAATACTGAAACCACAGAGGACCCACGTTCACACAGCTTGAGAAACACTGGTTTGTAACACGGTTAAAAGCTCAAAAAAGACAAGTTTATGAAGAAGGAAAACAATAAAACATGGAAAAACGTATGGCTCTTTTAACCACAATCCCAGCCGAGCTCACTCTGTTTACCTGAGTACATTGAAATAGCACCGCTGAAGGTGTTGTGTTCTCAGCGGTTACTTCCTAAACATGCTCTCAGTGCTTTCAGGCTCTTGTCAGATATGCCCTGGTGTCGCCCCATGGGAGAGCCTGTTGATGTTATTAGCCTCACCACCACTGCTCTGCTCATCACTTTCCCCTGCATGTCCTCGTCTTCGAATATCAAATCATTTCCTCTCGCCAAAGTGTGTCACCATAACGCGTCTCAATGTGGTGTGCGCGTACGTGGGTTTATTATCCCCGTGCATTGGGACCCGGCTGTAATAAGCGAGGAATACAGAATCAAGCGTTTTCACTCCCGGTGCGAGCGTGGGCGTACACTGACAGAAAGAGAAGCTGCTACATGCCAATTATTGCTGTGATTATTTCTGTAGGCGCGCTGATGTGAGGACTGCACCGGGTTATTGGTGTCAGGAGCGTGTCAGCGGACCTGGATTTGGCTCTCATAAACACTCGGTGCACCGCTGTCCTCCGGATTGACTGCGGCGCGTGTGATACATGTGAGATGAGAGGTGTTCAGGATGCCAGCAGAAGTCTGAACCCACATAAGAGCAGTATGTAAATGCAGGCTCGGGGCCATGTTCTGATTGCAGCTCAAGTCTACTGTCAACCCAGATACTATATTCTACAGTTCTGAAAGGCAGCACTGGGATTGAAGACTTTTAAATTATGTTAGAAGTTATGGTGGAAGACAACTTGTATGTGAGCCGAATGAAAAAAATGTTTCTAGATTATTTCAATTTACAACTTAATGGATAAACAAGATAAAATGCTACGCCTGAAGGTTATTGCAGCATTTGTGGACAGCAGTGAGATTGAGACGTTTGATAAAGTGGAGGTTGACAGTTGAATCTTTGCTACTTACTGCGGTCTAATTGGCCAAGACACATCCTGAATCTTCATGCAAAGGTTGAATACTGAACGCAGCGCTGCAGGACATTCATGGAGGACTGGAATTTATCTTGTAAATGAACATATGGAATTTTAACCTTTGAATCTCAATGCAAACGTTACATGCACCTGATCATCAAAGATGGAATGTGTTTTCTACTTGAGCGTCTGTCACCTGATTTTCTCATAAAATACTTTTTGCTTTGCCTGAAGGTTCCACAGAGTGATGTAAACTCATCTGTTTCATTTATCCAGTTAGAGGAGCTTTTATTGCCAAAAGAGTACTTTGTTTGTTGCTTGTCTCCAGGAGATTGTTTGGTTTTATTCCATCTCCAGAAGAATGTAATATCTCATTCACTCCAACAGCAAACTACATTGTACATACAGTATATACTGTGCATAGAATAAAATCACAGACTCTGGAAACAGTTTGGAATCCAAAAAGATGTTCTACATCCTACGTCTGCAAAGTACCACAGAGAACCGCAACACATTTTCACATTTAAGTTGAAGTCTTTTAGCAGCAATATAAACCATGAGGCCAGTTCTCCTCACTAAAGTCTCTTTTTTGATGATAGTCACAAAAATTAAACTATTATTATTATTTTATATCCCTTTAACAATAATTATATTATATACAATCAAGTAACTGTTTTTTTTTTGGAGGATATTTTTTGCAGATCTTTTTGATAGTTTTCTTAAAATACACAGTACTTCAATATTCAAATTATACTTATGATAAAAACTACTATTGTCTTCTAAAAACCCATCTCCACTACAGAAATATGTTACCACTCTGACACAAAGCTCAAAAATGCCTCCAGCCTCCTGGCCTCAGTCCTTGTTTTATGGCCCCTCCAGCCCCAGCTCCATCGCGGGGCCAATAAACCTTTCTCCTGCTATCTCCAAACACTGCAGCAATCAATGGGAAATTATCTCCCGCGATCGATGAGGCCGGCCTGGGTGTGTAGCTGCCCTCATCTCTGCTGTCTCATTTCTGCTGCCCTGCGCCTTTTCCATCCACTCCAGCACCTTCCCCCCTGCCCCGCCCCCAGCCCCAGCAGCCTCCATCAGGCCTGATGCTCCTGCAGCTCTCAGGCTCCATACCTGCTCGGAAATGTGACAGCTCAGCAGCCCAGCCATTAACCCAAGTCACTCTCTCTCACACACACACGTATATATACACACACACACACACACACACACACACACACACACACATATACACCTGCACACACACACGCACACAGACACACACACATACGTATATATACACACACACACACACACACACACACACACACACACACACACACACACACACACACACCTGCACACACACGTATATACACACACGCACGCACGCACACACACACACACACACGTATATACACACACACATATATACACTTGCACACACACACACTCACACACACACACACACCTGCACACACACACACACACACACGTATATACATACACACACACACACACCTGCACACACACACACACACACACACACACACACACACACACACACACAGCAGCAGTATTGGCTGTTCTCTCAGTCAATGTAAATGGCCTGGCTGTATTAACCGCTGTAAATGTCTGAGAGCTCATTCCACTGATGTCGTTGGCCAGAAGAGCCCGGCTGTGTCTGTAAATAGATACACGTACGCTTCAATAATCTGCTCTGAACTGTTATGGCTCCTGGTTGGGTTTATAATGTGCACAGTTAAAGGTGCACTATGTCACTTTTCTGAGACGCCGTGTTTGGACTAGCCCCACTCCCTGGTCCCTCAGACGGTCCACTCAGAGTGTGTCGGGACGCTTCTGTTCAGAGCGGGCTGTGTTTGCAAAGGTCCAGACTCACAGCGGCTCCTATGTTTTCTTCATAAATAAAATCAAAATCCTATCTAAATTGTACATTTTATAATTTATCTTTATTTATTTTTTTTATTAACCTTTATTTAACCAGGTAAGAACCCACTGAGATCAAAAACCTCTTTTTTAAGGCTGAGCTGGGGCAAAGTGAAAAGCAATACAAAGTACAAAAACATATTTACATTTTAAAGACATTAAGAACAAAATGTACATTTAAAGTTAAAGTACAATTTTTTTTGAAAGATTCACACTTTTTGTTTTTCCACATTACACAAAAACACCTAATGGAGACCAGTTCACGTAATCTCCACTGTGATTGGAGGGAATTCCAGGCTGTGGGAGCAGTTCTTACACGTGGGACAGACGAGCTAAACATATCACGTGAGCACAGGGTGTAAAGACCCTCCGCTCTCTGCACAAGGGCACACAGGAAGTAAGGGGCACATTTATATAAGACTTTGTACACTAAGAACATCCAATGTGTGAACCTCCTGCACCCAGAGAAGGCCCAGCTCTGGCACAGAGCTCACGGTGGAGGGTGCACCTGCCACGACCTGTTAAACCTCAATGCACAGTGCACAGTGTCCAAGGATTCAAGAGATGCCGTTGCATTAATATACAGTGTGTGGCCATAGTCCAACAGAGGCATAAACGTGGCTGATAACAGACGTTTACGAGCTTCTAGTGTGAAGCACGCTTTATTACCATCATAAAAACTCAGTTTAATCTTCTAAATTTAACAAATTTTGAATGTGGGCTTTAGAAGAGAGCTCTTGCTCCAGTAAAAATCCATGGTATTTAAAATTGGATACAAGCACGATGGGGTTTCCCTGAGAAGTCACAGTCTTGTACTGAACGACCATGTGACAAGATCATAGCTTTTGTTTTGCCTTAGAGCTATCTAACTTCATGCGGCCGATCTCAGTGATTCACAGGAAGACGTTTAGTAACTCCAAGTCTGTGTCGCTGTGAGACGTGGCTAAGCTGGAGTTAACAAGACACAACTTCCAGCTCGTTCGATGCATTATGGTCTGGAAATGTAATATTTACGCTCTTGATGCGAGTGCCTTGTGTCGCAAACAAGACGTGTGCGAGCTTGTTTTGCTCAGTCTGTCGGCTCAACACATAAAGTTATCATCTGTGGAAATACGCCGGTTTTCCACAAGATCAAGTCAGTTTTGTGAGGAAGGATTATTTTGTCTTTATATTGGCTTTTTGTGGTTTTGTTCTCGCCTGAGTCTGCGTTCTCTCTTGTTCTTTCTTGTACGCTCATCTACTCACTCACTCTATCTAACCACTCCTTGGGTCTAAAGCTCACTTTGCTTCAGACCCTCCAAGACAAAGTTTGGAATAAAAAAGGGACTCCGGCTGTTTCATAAGAAATCTGACCGTGCAGGTGTCATCCTGATCACTACAGAACAGGTAACACTGCATACCGCTAAAAACAAACTGGTTAAAATAGAAGGAACGCTAGCAACATGGATGAACTATAACCATCTTGTCATATTAAATGTGTTTACCTGTCCGGCATTTCAGTGATCAAGTCTGTAAAAGCAAGTAAATTGCTGACATTTCTGATCCCATGTGAACGCTGACAATAAAACACCAACATCATGGGGTCATTTCAGTTTTTGAGACGTCTCGAGGTAAAACTAATCCTGTGCAAATAGAGCTTTTGTGCATAATATTAACATGACAATAGGTCAACTCTTTGTAATAAATTTCACATACCCATTAGCAAACTTCCCAAAACACAAACTTCCTAGTGTTGTGTGTGCCTTTAACAAGCTCCTTCTCCACGGCACGGTCCTCTTCCATGTGAACAGTGACTGCAGCAGTTGTAACTGATGGAGCGTGTCTTTGCTGTCATTAAAGTGACAGTGAAATCCTTTTGGCAGAGCTCATTCTACACATTCCACTGGAGTTTCCACACCTCTCTCTCCCTCTCTCCCCCTCTCTCTCCTGACACTGCTGTTCACACAGAGGCAAATGTGAGCAGACAAGTTCCACTCTGTTTTTGAACTACTTCAATCCTCAACTTTGCTTTGTGGCTCTGTACTTGAAATATAATATTACAAGGTGGTAAATCTGTATAATAGCCTGTATTGTATGTGCACTTTGTAACTTCTGGCCGAGGGATTGTTTTGGTTTGACTGGAATGTTCCACAGTATGGCATTTACAATCTCTCCTGCCTTGAAAGATCTGCCTTCTTGCTATGAGCAGGTGCACCCCTCCACAGATCTGACCTGTAACTTGGTGGCATCACCTGCTTGTCTCCATGAGATACATACATTTAATGCCATACTGTGGAGTGTAGATACTGTCGGCATCTGAGGGAACAGCCTCTACCAGAGCTCCACGGGTCTGTTCATTTGAATGTGTCAGAGCTGCTCTGTCACTCACTGTTAGCAGACACACTAGGAGTTATAATGTGCCCAATACACACACAGCATGTGCTTAGAATAGACATCATTCAGCAGGAAGACATATAATGCTGCATTCAGGCCGCGGCGTCAGAATCACGCCTGACGCCCCTAGTTGGCGTCCTCTGCATTTTGAGGACAGGCACTTCAGTCGCACGTCATGGACGCCTCGTGCAGCTGAAAAAAATCAAGTCACCAGTAGATTCAGGTCAGGTCTGATGCACATTTGCGGCCGAGGAGTTTGTGTTTATGGTGTGCTTGGTCTCTTGGTGGGATGGCACACCAGGTTGAGTGGCTTGTTTTTTTACAATGTACATTTTACAATGGCCAACAATAGAGGAGATGTTCCTGTCGTCCACCAGCAAGACATTATAGAGCTCCAGGCGCTGCCACAGACACCATGAGTTTGTCATCCATTTTTGCCAGTTTGTTTTCGTCCTTCTTCTGTTTAATGAAATACGCAGGTACGGGACTGAAGTGTAATCTCTGATTGGTTGTCATCTGCGTGGGCCGAAGTGTTGGCCACAGAAAGTTCAGCTTTGTTTATCTCTTGCGTTGGACGCCCCGGCCGCACGAATGGAGCGACCAGAGAGGCCAGTGCATCCGGTGCAAAAACGCTGTAACGCCAAAACGCAGGATTCGCGACGGTCAGTACACTAATTTTAGTAGAAAAATAACATCTAAAAATTGAATATACAGTATTTTCTAATGTAATTTCTAATATATTTTCTCTTAATAAGCAACAAAAAGAGCTGCATAGTTGTGTTACTTCTTAATGTAAAAAGAACCATTTTGTATTGTGAAATACAAAGTAATATTATACAAAACAGAGTTATGATATAAGTTCAGCAGTCTGCACTATTAGACACTGACGTAAACTCAGAAACAAATGAACTCAATTAGAAAACACTCGCTCATGTAAACAAGACAAATGAGGAAAGCGTTAAAGCAGTTTTTAGTTGGAGGATAAGTAACAGAGTGAGTCAAAAATGTGAAATGAGGCTCTGTGACAAAAAAAGAATTGAGTTTCAGAGTCAGACAGAGCTTTTGCTGCTGTGACGGAATGGAAAATAAAAGCTCATAATCTTTTGGCTCCATAAGTCTTGTTAAAAGTAAATCTGGATGTGTTCATTATGTTCTAGGAAGGTGAAACTATTTTACAACACTATGTAAAATAAAATCATTTAATAATTGAGACTCATAGCATACTGACAAACTGGTCTTTGGTCAATCTTAAGTCTTTGCTCCTTGACCTTAAAGGGGCTGTACTCTTTTTTTTTCATGTAATAACGTAAAATCAGTTTTGCTTTGCACAGAAATATTGTAAAAGAATCTGTTTGGGTGAAAATGAGACCACTGTGCACTCTTTGCATCGCATTATTGAGCATTTTATTCTCCATGAAACAGGAAGTGTGCCGTTAGCGTGCTAGTTGTTGTTAGCTGTATGTGCTCGGGCTTCCATATCGGCTCAGGTCTGCAAACATCGCATTTTGATGACTCCACAAACCTTAAGCATCGTCCTTTTCTCTTAAAACGTTCATGATTATTACCGTGTATGTCATGTTTTCATTTAAAAATAAGGCATTTAATGTGTAAAATGGCCAAAATGTCATTAAAAACTGAAAAATGGACAGAACCAGGTTTATGTTTATTGGTTCATTTTGTACAAATATTAGATCCAAAAAAAATGTACAGAGAGGATTGTGGATTTCTTATTTAGTTTTTATGTAAACAAGATTTGACTGAACATTGTCCTAAAAATTCAAATTTCACCTCATCTTTTTGATTTAAAATTTCAATAAATCAGTTTTAGAATTAGATCTCAAAAAATCCTTCGGTACAGTTTGGTGTGAAATCTATTATAAGTGGTGATACTAGAGGAGAAAAATGCATTTTAAGAAAACGGCCTTTTAAGTTACAGAGAAATCTATGGATGAATAGGAGACGCACCGAATATGCCTTGTGTTAGTGAATAGAACACATGTAAGAACTGTATTTGACTTGTCTCTTTTTCATATATTCCATACAAGAATATGTGCAATGTCTTTATGTTTATTAAAAGTGTAATATTTGTATGTTAATTAAAACAGAAAATAAAGAATAACTGAATAACAACGTGACACTGCTAATTATGGCTAGTAGTGAACATTTACTTATTCCACCACAAAATCATATTTAAAATTACAAAATGATGTGACGTGCCTCTTTATTCAATCAATCATGGCCGTCAGACACTGGGATAGTGTTCTGTTCAGATACCCTCGCACAAGCTATTACTGTCTGTTTTCAAAATTGTTATCCAAAAAATACAACAAAATGTTTTAAAAGTCTGACTGAATAAATAATAAAAAATACCACAAAAAACACACAGAAAAAAAGCGACAAAAAATGCGACGATTGCAGACCCGAGTCGATGGAAGCCCGAGCACATACGGTAACCACACCGGATGAACGCACTCTCAGAAAGTCCTGAAAAGCACTTATGAATTCATGGCGGTGAATAATTAGGATTCAAACTTTCATACTGCTCAAAATGCGATACAAAAGTGAGGAGTACATGCAGACCAATGCAGTAGTTCATGTTTTTAAAGCCCTGTTCGCACGGGGTTAGTTTTACCTCAGGACGTCTGTTAAAGTGTAATTACCCCACTACTTTGGTGTTTTATTGTGAGCATTCACACGGGATAAACAATGTCAGTAATCCACTTGTTTTTACAGACTTTATTCAGTAAACGTGGGGCTGGTAAACAGATTTAATATGACAACAAGAACCTTTTAATTCATCCATGTTGCAAGCATTTCTGCTATTTTAATTTTAGATTTGTTTTGAGTGTTTTAGTGTTATGTAGCCATGCTGTTGTGATCTGAATGACACCCATGTGATTTCTTATGAAACAGCCCACAGCTTCTGTCTCTGAATCCATTCACGCTGACACTGCCCCTCGAGCCAGACTGCACCAAAAGTACCTAAAAATCCTCCTTGCTGCGCGGTCCTCTGCTGCCACGAACGGCTTGTACTTATGCTGTCACATCTTTACCGCAGTTTGTTTCGTGTTTTTAACTGTTTAATTGTCGAAAATAGAGCTAAAATGGATGTAAAATGGACAAAGAATGGACGTACAATGGACATAAAATGGACGTACAATGGACATAAAATGGACGTACAATGGACATAGAATGGACGTAAAATGGACATAAAATGGATGTAAAATGGATATGGAATGGACATAAAATGGACCTAAACCGACAAAGAATGGACATAAAAAAGGACATAAAATGGAAGTAATATGGACTTAAAATGGACAAAGAATGGACATAAAATGAACGTAAAATGGACATATAATGGACATAAAATGGACTTAAAATGGACACAGAGACATTTTGAATTGATATTAGCTTCAATGTACAGTCCAAATCAGACATGAGCATTTGCAGGGGACTTGTAACACAGACGGTGTTCATTACTATTACAATCTACCCGAGGTCTTCAGGTAAAACTACTCCTTAACACAGTAAAAGTCCGATACAGTGCCTTTAACCAGTTATTTTTTTTAATCAGTTCCGCCTGACAATCTAGCAAGACATTTATACATTTTAAACTTCACATGTAATTGGACTTAAGCGACCAATTGACTCTTTCTTGTAAACTTGGCGGAGTGTGCGTGGCCTGTCATTAAAGCGCTAGAGTGAAGTCCTCTCTGGCAGTGCGGAGGCTAACATTCCACTGAAGTGTGCACACTGCTGGCAGCGCACAGATGCACTGACAGCCCCTCGGATCAGCCTGGAAACCCTGAGCAAATCTCCGGACGGCCTGTTTACTCCACACAGTCCAGCCATAATGTGACGACAGGCCGGCAGAGAACAACCCGGCCCACTGGATCACTTTTTCCCTTCAGCTAATGCTCCTGGCGACAGGGATACTATTATATGCATTTCCAGTCCAGTGGATGCTATGTTAGCATAAAAACAGTGAATGAAGTAATACTCGGTTTGGCTACTTGAAGCTGGGGTGCTTGATTTTTACACAGCGAAACCAGAAGTAGGTTTTTAAATCCATCCAACTCGTCCCTCGCTCTCACAAACCCTTTGGCACATGCATTCATTTCCATCCTGTGCTCAGCTTTACCACAGCTTTTTTCAGACGACAAAGTCAAACTGGGGAGGGACACCCAAACGCAGCCAATCAGAAGCCTCTTATTTCAAGACAAAATACTTGATTATTAGATGCAGACAGCGCACAGAGGTCTCATTTTTGTCAGAAAGTGTTGCTTTTACAAGATACTCTTCGATGGAAAACTAAAAATTTACCAATTTACACCCAAAAAGTCAGGTACCCCAGCTTTAAATAACACTATTGATCCAGGAGCAACTAGAAAATACTCAAGTAAAAGTGTAAGTAGCACATCAAAAATCGACTTCAGTAAAAGTACTTCTAGAATAAAAACTAAACATATTTCACACCGATTTTGAGAAGTTTTAAAGCATTAAATGTGGTCAAAGGTCAATGTGAATCTTTTTTTTGTGTGTGTTATATAATTGTTTTGTTTGTGCAAACCAGGGGTTTGAACTCAGAACCTTTACGCCGGATGTCACCATGAACGTGCTAAACAATAACTCCTTAAACTGTATAAAAAGTAGTTTCTTATTTCAGTCCATTTGAAGAATGTAGTGCAGTGGAAAGTGCAGATGCCTAATCTCAAGTGTAGAGGCCAAAAAAAGTAAAAAGTATCACATACCTGGAGATTTTATTCAAAGATAGTACTTACTTTTGTATTTTGTTACTTTCCAACACTGCATATAAAACATACTTCAACTTGTTTCTAGATGTTAATAAATACAACTTGCTGATACAATAGTATGATGAAAAAAGTAACTTCCAGTTAGGGTTTAAGTATAAAGTGATCATCTTATAACGATGTGTGATGGTTTGATCCCAACCCTGACCAGTGCGTGCTGAGTTCTATCTTGAAAAGAGAAGTTATTTTTTTATACATTTGTAACTGTTTCTGCCAAATGTCATTTAAACTGTGGAGTTCCCCAGGGATTGATCCTGGGACCTCTTCTGTTCAACCTCTACGTGCCGTTATTAATACACGGCAACAATATGTCCAAACACAACTATGCAAACAATACTCAGATCTAGAATAAGAACCAGTGGGTTCTCTGCATCACTGCATCCACAGATCAGTGTGTGGATGCAAAACAGTCATTATCTTTGGTCCATAGACACAAAGCACAGTGTCACCTGCTCCAACCTGCACTGTTATGTCCTTTTTATGTTGGGCAAGTCCCTTTAAAAAAGTAATTAGTTCTACTTATGACTCGTTACTTCGCCCCCAAAGCAACTGTGTTAGTAACTGTGTTATTGAATGATGAAAGTACCTAATTACTAGGTAAAGTAACTTTTCAACTACACGTAAAATCATACAAATTAACCTCCGAGCTGCTGTTGAAGTAAAAATTGAGCTGAAGTCAACCTTATTTTTTCCAGTAAATCATCAAAAGCACTTCCAGCATTAGTTATAGCAGGGGTGGGCAATTATTTTGACGCAAGGGCCACATTGGATTTTTACACTTACCTGGGGGCCGGACCATTTTACACACATACTACTACACATAGACTTAATGCCTAAAATATACAAAAAATTACAACAGAATAGCAAAAAAGTTTGGTGTTATTCTAGTGGTGGCTGTTCTCAAAACTGATTTTTAATGAACAAGCAGCTGCTCAGGAAACTATAAAATGTCAAATGCACCACACCTAACTCATACAATTTTTTATTGAATGCTTTGCGGGCCGGATCAAAATGCCAAAAGGGCCGCATGTGGCCCCCGGGCCTTAGTTTGCCCCCCTCTGAGTTATAGGCTACACTTACCCATATAGAACCCAAAAGCACCAAAACAGACACACATGGTACAGTCAAAACAAGCGGGACAAACTGTCACCTTTACACAACATAAACACAAACAGCAGAGCAAAGAGTCATTAATTAGATCACTCGTTACTGATAAAAATAACACAGTAACATTTAAACGCTGTTATTTCCAAACTGTGTCCTTTTTTGAAGAGAAGAAATGCTTTTAACTACTTTACTTCTGCCCTTGTGTTTTGGAGCTCCCCAGGGGCTGGTTCTGGGGCCACTGCTGTTCATACTCTGCATGCTTGTGTAATACATCTTACTCTTTCCTTGCCGATGTATAAAAGTGGAGTGTGAGTGATCGGTGGTCACAGATTGGAAGCCACATCTGTCAGTAAGCCTCAGGGCAGCTGTAGTTACACAAATGGCCACTAACTCTGCTCTGGAATGGATGAATTATGCAACGTAAAAAGCTTTTGGTATTGGTATCTCGAATGTAAGGATGTCACAATAACAAACGTTAATGCCATGATTATTGTGAGAAGAAACATGACATTGGAACATGAGCCTGGTAAAATGAATACTTTACAGTTTAGTTTTACAATTTTGGAGCATAGATCAAAGTTAGTCATAGTCGCTGCCTCTAGCTCGATTAACAGAAGAATCTTGATGTCCCCTACTTGACTGGCAATATATAAACCCACAGCAAGAACAGGTTAGTGTCTGTGAGCACATCTATGGTACGACCTGTTCACTCCAGGTCATCCACACTATGATGAAATGCCAGCAGGGCTCTCTGGATGTCTCTTTCCCTCCTGCTAATGCTCCGGGCCAGTGGGACACACTCTATTATCAGCCATGTACAGTCCAAGGATGGGGTCAGCTCTGTTTATCAGCTCATAACACGGCGCTTCGATTGGAGTCCCTGACACCGGGGACATGTCCAGGCACTGACCGAGATAGCGCGTGTTATTACGGTGACATCAGATTGAGAATACACAGGGGGTGGGCAGGGTTCAGAGCGCCACGAAGAACTCCAAAACGCCGGGAAAGTTAAAGATTCATTTGAGAATATTGGAGTTCTGTTATTATTAGCCTAGAAATGTGTAAATGGAGGGCATGGAAAGTGTGAAAGTGCAAAACTATGATCAAAATAAATACTTTAGAATTGACCACTTCTTTGGTTAATACTGACATAAGGTTGCAGGTGAATAGGGACAATCTCACATTTAAAGAAAGCATTTTGAATTGTGTCATGTTTACTCACAGTTTTTCATTTTAAATAAGGCATTTTATGTGGAAAAACTGCCAAAACTGCACCTATTCAGGACATATACTGTCAGGACCAGGTTTAAATTTCTTGGTTCATTTTGTACACATAAGGCTACGTTCACAGTGCAGGTCTCAACGTTCAATTCAGATTTTTTCCCAAGTCGGGTTTTGTGATAGTTCACATTGCAAATAAATGTGACTCAAATCAGTTTTCATCTGTGAACCCAAACAGTTCTGACGTGACCTGATGTGGAAAAGAAAACGGGACAAAACCAGGAGTCGAGCCGTTGTCATGTGAGACAGAGTACAATAAGGAAAGATTAGTCAGTACAAGCAGAAAGTCATCTTTATCTTTTGTCTTAAATCAGTAAAAGTTGATATTTTATCCTTTGTCACACTTAACAAAACCAATTCAGTTTGAAACTTGAGCAGCTTCACGGCTGTTGTCTGTAGGCATTTGAAGGTTTACTCTGTTTAATTCCTGTCTTTTCTTGTGTAAAAATGTGTGTGGTGTTGAATTTCAGCACAGAAGTCATATTACTGTGACCTGCCTGTTCAGACGGCAGTCACTTTGCAAAAGATCAGATTCAAATCAGATTTAGTAGCACAGATGAAAGTGGCTCGAGTCGCATTTTAGAAAATTAGATTCAGGCTGTTTACACTGTCATGAAAAAATCTGACAGGTCACATTTGGACCAAAAGATCTGATTCGACCTGCAGCGTGAACGTAGCCTTAGTTACAACACCATTTACAGAGGGGATTTTGAATATCTTACTTAGTCTTTGAGTAAACTAGATCTGACTCAAAATTTGCCTAAAAGTTCAAATGTTGCTTCATTTTTTTAAATTAATTAATTAATTAATTAAATTAATTTTTTTAGATCCTTCTGTACGTTCTGTCAAACTCTTACTACTTTAATAAGAGCTGCTTTAAGGCTGATCTTTATGGCTCTGTGGGAGAAAAATGCATTTTAAGAAGACGGCCTTTGAAGTTACAATGTCTCAGAGAAATCTATGGATGAAGTGGATTCAATGGAAGAATAAAACATCTTTAAGAGGAGACTGGACAAGTTTGTTGTTTCCGCAGGAAGAGCTGATGTGCTGAGAGAGAAAACTGAGCAAAATGAATGTGTTTTGCCTGTAGTTTCTTACCTTAAGCTTCTGTTGTTGTTGTTTTTTTTTTGTTTTTTTTTTGTTTTTTTTGTATGAAATTGAAAATATTTAAAGTTTTGAGTTAAATCTTCATACTAAAAATGAATGATAATTGTAGCTGCTTATTTACTTCTCTTATAATTCGATATAATTTGATAAAATGAGGTGGGAATGTTCTGAAAACAAGGATAATTCAATTTTTTGTTAATATTTCCAGCCTGTCTGTCATATATGCGACATATTTGGCATATAAAAAATAAAGTCCATCAAAATGAATACCTGGAGAATCACTCTTGTGTGAGTGTGCAGCCTGGAGTGATATTACAGAGTGCAGCTTTAGATAAATGGACAGCCATTGGAAGCTTTGAGAGAAATAAAAGACATTTTGCTTTGGGTTTTGGGACAAAAGCATGTTTCACACCTTGTGTTGTCTACAGTTGCTTATTTTTACACATCGTCGAGTGAGGTGTGACAGCCATATGTTTCTGTTCTTTGTTCATTGTACTAAATCAGACACAAAGAAATATGTGCCACATTTATATTCAAGCTGCTAATGTATATCTAAGTGTCATTTTTATGTCAAATGTATGAAAAACATTTAGTCCTTCAATCTGTCCTTCACAATAGGGCAGAGTTTTATTGAAAAATATAAAATAGTCCTCAGGTATGGCATACGTTTTAAACACTTCTGCATTAAAACAGTTTGTCGGGGTCTAAACTACAGGGTTGGGAGCTTTAACCAGATGATTCATTTAACAGCTCTAATACTGAACAGATAACTAGATGTTGTGACCAGTTGACATTGCTGCAAGGTACTGAAAAAAGTGATTCACATACATTGATGCATCTGTTTGCAATCCGACTTTATTATTTGTGGGAAATTGTGTCCCATAAACTGCATGGGACACTTGTATAGTTTTTGTGATGTGGCTGCAGTGAAGAGAGTGACTAGAGCTGTGTTTCCACTGGCCCTGGTCCCTCAGAGCCATAGCGGTTCACTTTGGAGCGTCGTGGGCCGCTTTAATGGCTGCATGCATTTCCGTGTAGAGGTCCAGACTCTGACACTCTATGTCACCTAAACGTAACATAAGACCATATCTTTGTTTAATAAATAAAATCTAAATGGTACCTGAATCCTCATTTTTCCTCATGTGGCTAATCTCAGCAAATCACAGTTAGACATTTAGTATTTACATGTTTGTGTCTGTGAGACTTGGCTAGAGCTTCAGTAAACAAGACATAACTTCCGGTGTATTGTCAGATTTATCTGCATTTATTTCTCTTCTCTGCAAAGACAGTTTAACCTCTGGATGATGTTAGATGCATTGTGCACTGGAGATATAATATTTTGGGTCTCAATGGGAGTGCCATGTGTCAATAAACAGGAAACAGGTGATGCTAACGTGTGCTTAGCATTTAAGTTAGCATCAGTGGAAATGATTCTTTTCTCTTTCTATCTGCTTTTTGCCCTTTTGTTCTCGTCTGAGTCTGCGTTCTCTCTTGATCTCTCTAGTCCAATCATGTTGAGCTGAAGTGTTCGTGGTGCTAAAGCGAGCCAGCACCCTCTGGAAGCTGGTAACTTTCACGGCCCCCTTTGGGCCCCTCAAACGGGCCACTGACCTGCTTGTCCAAAGCTTCACAAGCTTCACGACCCCTAACCCTGGATCCCCCTACCCCCACCCCCACAGTGCAGTGCTTGCTCAAGAGCAGCTGCTGTTCTGGACTTTACCCTGGCACTCACAGCACACACCGGGGCAGTACACGTAACACTAACAGACCCTCAGACTCTGTGGGCAGGGCTTTCAGCCTCCTGTTTCATGCAGCATTTAGAGGACTTTTCCCCATTTAAAATATGCAAGATTTAGTTTTAAGTTGGTAATCACTTTGGCAACGGTCCTAGTTTCAATCAATCTGAAACTCATGGAAAGGTCATGTATCTTGTTTTAGATTCTGACTGTGTCATAAATGTGAGATAGAAAACATGGTTAGTCTGACTGTGGGTGAGGAATTTAAACTATCCAATATCCAAATCGAACAATTATCTGGTGATAATTTATGGACTCTCTACTTTTGATGTCTCAGTTCTGGGGCAAAGAGACAATTGAGAATAAAACAGTGTCAAATTCAAAGTTCAGAGGTAGAGGACCTCATAAACAAGGAACAATGTTATAACATGGTTAAAAAGTCAATTTTATAGAAGCCCTTTACTCCAAAATTCAATTAAATATCTAGTCTATTGGTAAATTAGCGGTAGGTGAGACTGTTGCGTGGAGTGACTTAAGTAAAGCGCTCCATGTCCGTGTCCTGCTCTGACGTGGACACGGCCTGCTGTGTGCTCCCTGGGGCTGGAAATGAAGCTGGCTCTGGCCTTTAACTGCTCCTGTGTGGAGGTCCTGGTCCCTCTGCACAGGCTCCTCCAATCAGCAGGCCTTCAGCTCGCCAAAGGTCACCCTGTCCTTTTGATGGGCTACACGCTAACGCTCTCTGTCTCTCCTCTTATTCTCCCTCCACTTGGGTTGGGAGGGTCTTAAGTCATGTTTCCACTGGTTCTCTTGAGAGCAGATTGGTTCGGTTCCAAAAGTGTTTCCAGTGTCTGAAGTGAACCGTACCAGCCCATTTAAGTGAGCCAGCGATTCAAAGTGGACCCTGAAAAGTACTAGACTCCAAAGCAAGACAGTGAGATGATTGAACAAGAGAGAACACAGACTAAGACAAAACAAGACGCAAAAAGCAGGTATAAAGAGAAAAGACTCATTTCTCACTAAACTCTGACTTGATATTGTGATTAAAGCACCGTATTTCCACATAATTAGCAAACCAAAGCTAGCAAACCACATTAGCTACAGCTGTTTCCTGTTTATCGATGCACAGTACTTACTTTATCAAGACTGAATATATTATATTTCCAGTGCATAATGCATCTAACATTATCCAAAGTCAACGTGTTACAGAGAGGTTAAAACGTGTTGAGTCTTTGCAGAGAAAGGAAATAAATGCAGAAAAAGATGAGGAAAAACCAGAAGTAGTTTCCTTTTTAGCTTTAGCCACAGACACAAACTTGGAATAACTTAACGTCTTGTGAATTGTTGCTCTGTGTGGGAGGGCTAGCTCATCCTTGGACCTATATTTTTGTAAAGGTGTCTCCTTTAAGTTCCGTTCCCTTCAAGGAGACACATCATGCTTTTTTCAGGTGCGCAGTATTGAACTGTACTAGAGGTAGATCAGAATTTTACAATTGTATTATTTTAAACTCCAATATTGTTCTAAACCGGCTTAATAATAGAATAGAACTGATAAGCCCCGCCTCTACAGAGGGATACAGTATGTTTACCATAAGAAGCAGCAAATTTTATTTTTGAAAAGTGTCTACGTGTCCCACTTGTGGTCGAATGGATAGCACTTATGCCTGCGAAGTGGGGCAGATCACATGGTTGTGATTTCCGGCTCTGACCATTTACTGCATGTCGTTCCCCAATCTCCTCCCCATTTCACTCTGCACTGTCCTGTCCAGTGTAGCCTACGGGCCAAAGTGTCTGCACAACATTTTAGAACTCTACATGTGTCACTCAGTCTTTTCAAATAATCACAACCAAATCACGAGTACAGGATGTGAGCGGGGATAGGGGGTAGGTGAAAACAGGTTTTTCCTGAGCATTGGAGCCTCAGTAGCAGGAGAATACAGGATTAACTCAAACATGCAGGAATCAGTCAAAATATAACTTTGAGTAAACACTGATGTAACAAGTTGAAAAGTGCAGTGAAGTTGGTTTGGCAGAATATGTCGCCTTTAATTTCTGACACAAATAACATGTGGTGTGAGTGTAATGTCTCTCTCTCTCTCTCTCTACGCAGGGAAAATGGAGAGCCACTACCATCAGGGGGCCAAGAAGGGGCTCCGGCCGTCCGCTGCCTTCTGAGGAGGACGAGGACCGTGCCTCATGTAACATTATAATCCAAGCACTGCACCAGGCCCTGAGCGGTTTATGACACAGTTTAAGAAAGTTATTCAGTTACAAGAAAGTTGCCCTGAAGTACTTTTACAGTTGTGAGTGCTAGATGGCTTTACAGTCTGCTCACCGAAGACGAATGGTAAACTGCAGAGGACGAGGAAAAGCCAGCTAAGCACTCGGAAAGATTTAACTCCACCATTGTTGCCAAATAGTGATCCCAAACGCTCTGCAGCTGTTTGTAGTGTCAGCTTATGGTCCTGTATCCCCAATTTATTAATGACTTACTGTATAAATCACAAGTTAATAGTTCATAGTTCATCAATCAGTTTCTATTCACTTATTTAGAAATAAACAGACTGTAGAAATGTATTTTTCACCTGCCAAATCATATTGTGTTCAATGAAAAACCTGTTTTCATTCATTTGCTTTAATAAAAATGATTTTGTTAAGTTATATTTGTGTAGGGTCTGTATTCACAAACACATTTTGAACATGTTACATCTGAGGATAAAACATAAAACCTGAGGTCAGTTGTCCTGGCAGAAGTTTCAGGCTTTAGTTTTTCTGTCCACACAGTCCAGTGTCCATTGCAGCTCACAGACAGGGGGCGCTGGAGAGCAGGAGCAGAGGCTGAGGCTCCACGGGAAACGCTGGCCTCTGAAGTGATCAGCAGCACGTGGACAACAGTGAAGAGAAATGCAAACATTGTAGTATTAAATGTAGTATGTCGCCTGTTAGAGTACCACAGCCCACACGTGCTTCATTCAGAATTCTTATCAGGAATCATTAAATAAAATCCTACAAAGGGCTCGGGAAAAGTACCCAGGATTAAAGCACGTGTTACTGCGGGTGAAGGCAGGGGGCGCCGTCAGAAATCAGACACCAGAGAGCTAGAGCCAGTAGAGTTTCTTCATTGTTCACTGCAATATTTCTCTAGAACTAAATCTATTCTAAAAATAGAAGCCAGTCCAAGAATCTGAAGAGAGCCGTGTGTGTGAAGAGTTTCTGAGGATGGTGCCTCCAGTGCAGGAGAATAAAGATTCAAACATGAGTCAAAATAGATTTGCATTATATGTCTCCTTTGATAAAGTAAAGGGGTTCCCAATTATATTTATTTGTCTAAAAGTCTGATTAGTTTACTGTGTTTTACTCCTGACGTTTTGGTGCATTTCTAAACGTCAGACCCTGTAAAAAGTACAAGTGGAAATCCCACAGGTTCATGTTCCAGAAGAAGCGCCGGTGCGTGTTTTCTCAAGCACAGGAGCGACATTTCCTCTCCCTCTGATCCGCGGCGGCTCAGAATTACCCTCTCACACCCAGGCAGCGTTTAGAGCCACAATGACACAGGCACCTCATTCATTTCAATGGGAGTGTTTTATTGGTGCAGCAGGGGGGCGGGGCAAAGGGCCATAACCACAGGGCTGTTGATACTGGCTCCATTTTTTTCCCAGTGTGTCGTCCAACATCGCCCGGCAACCCTGTGTTGACTGATCAGATGCATGCACATGCTTGCCCCGGCGGAGGCAGAGGGGGAGGCGGAGGGGGAGGCGGAGGGGGAGGCGGAGGGGGAGGACCAGGACCAGGATCACACTGACAGAGAGAGAGAGCAGAGCGGAGCCGAGAATGGAAAACATCCCACACTCATATGTTTGCAACCTGCCCCTCGGTGTCCATATCTTTAGTGGATTGTTGGGTTTGTTTATATATATTTAAAGGTGCTCTATGTAACTTTTCTGGTGAGGGCTACAGAACCTTCTTGTCTGTACGGAGATGTTACTGCTTTGCCTTGAATGTTTCACAGAATAGCGTTAAACTATTAAACTCATCCCTGCAAACTAACAGTCAGGCATTGCTGTACGACTTTCATTAAAGCACGATCAAGAACTGACTGAGAATTTACTGGGGAAGTTTATCGGTTTATTTCTGATTCTAAAATGTATGAATGTTGCTCTCACAAATGGGAACATGAACCAACATGTCTTTATTATAAATATTTGAATTGTACCCAACAATGCAATTATATCGTGAATATCTAATCGTCTATGAATGACAACAGTTATTATTAGTTTTTGTACATCAGTCATTTTGTCTGTTCTTGTTCCAGTCAAACCCTGGTCCTGTAGACTGTATTTGCTGTTGCTCCACACCCAATGCAACGTGAATTCTCTGTAACACAAGACTGTCGGCTGCTCTCAAAGCTATCTGGATTAGTCTCACCTCTGTGACCTCTCCTTTAAGAGCCTCTTTCACAGCGGCGGGAAGGAACACAGCCTCCCCTTATGTCAGCGCTGAGCCTTTATGACAGAGTGGGACTGTCAGAGAAGTCCCACTAGAATGTTGTACAGTTCATTGAGGGAAAAAATCCAAGTTTGTGTTCTTAGATCTAAGTTTATATAGAAAAATTATGAAAAGAAACTGAAGTGATGTGGGCCTAAAATGCAACCTTGAGGGACACCTTTATAACAGATACAATTCTTTGCAGAAAAAAATTATTGTTCCTGATGCTCGATGATATTACTGTTGGTTAAAGGTCATCTACTGTAAATTACCAGTGGAGGGTTATGAAATAGGCGAGTCAGTTGTTTCATAAAAAGGGCATTTGTGTGTGAATTGTTTATTTATTAGGAGACTAGATTTTTATTTTTTTATTTTTCATCTAGATTTTTTCATTTTATCTACAGATATACACTTTTTATGAATACAATTTTAGTGCTTTTAATGCTTTTGTAACAGAAAAGCAAAGTACGATTGTCGTTTTATTTTTGGTTGTAAAGATTTAAAACCATTAGCATTTAGAAGTGATGTCTGCTAAAATTTAAAATGTGTGATGATCGACCTGATTTTGCCTCCAGTCGCCTCCATTCTGGAATTTTGAACATTCTGATGACACTGGTCTCTTACTACGACAACTCAAAAACATACAGAAAACATTTTATTTTATGTTAAATATGAGCCCAGCATAGGAGAAAACATAACATTGAATTGCTAACTGACCTGAGCAGACAGATCAGTGCAGAAAAATAGTATTAGTAATATTGATTGTGTTTGGTGATTACGGCATGTAGGATATTTTACATGTCTTTATCTAAAAATAAACATCATGAAACTTTCATAGCAAACTCTGTAAAGGGGTTGTGTGACGTAATTAAGTTAAATCTGTGTTGCTCCCGCAGAGATATTTTGCAAAAGCATCTATTTGGGTGAAAATGAGACCACAGCGCTTTCTTTGCATTTATTTATACACAGTGTATTATTCTCTGTGAAGCAGGAAGTGCGCTGTTAGCATGCTAATATGTGTTAGCTTTAGTGTAATATGTGTTAGCGCGCTCAGGGCTCGGAGATTTGTACTTAAAATATATTCAATGCCAGGAATAATTAAGATGTTCAGAATGTATTAGTGAGTAATACACGTGGACCGCTGCAAAGAGTTTAAAATGAGCTAGTTTTATTTTTCATGCTTTTAAAAACCAGGTACAGCACCTTTAATAAATGACTAAAAAACAAAGGCTACAACAGACAGAAAACATTTTCAACGTTTCTGGCTATTTAAGTAATGAAATAGTCAAGCTAACGACTAGCACGGTTCACACAAATTCAGTAAACGGTTCAAATTGGGGAATGACTACAACAATAAAAGCTGTATGTGCATAAAACACCACACGGCCTTTTCCGTGTCATTATTTGAGCGAGTGTAGATGTTTATGCTCTCTTTAGTTGTATTTGCGGGGCTGCTCTGCCTCCCCCCCTCCCCCTGTGTTCTCAGAAGGAGCCGTCCCACTCTTTTGACTCTCATTAACCTCAATCCACAGCAGGGCCCCTCCCCCACCTGTGTGCTGCAGCAGACCTTCACCTCCTCCAGCAGGACCCACCGAAGGACCAGCGCCTGATAATCTGCCCTCCGACTGTGGCTCCCGCTCGCCTCTCAAACCCGACTGACCAGGATTAACTCAGGCACACGGGGTTAATGGATGAACTCCTCCCATATTGTAATTGTTCATTTACGTCGACAAATATAGGTCAGTCGTACCTATTTTGGGTGGTGTTTGTACAGAAGGCGATTAGATATTTCGTAATCTGTCCATCGTTTTGATTGTCTGTTAGATCGATTGTACACGAGTATTGTATGTTGCCAAAGAGCACCAACTTAAAGTGTATATGAGGTTAGACGACACATTTCACTAAAATAATGATCATGATTGTATTTAAGATTTGACTAAATATTTTGCCTATTTGTCCCCAGTTTGACAGTTATAGTGAAGTTTAAAATGACACTTCCTGGTTGGACATGTGCAGCCAAAATGACATAGTCAGAGGTAATTCCACAACTGTTACCTAGCAACCATTTTGAAAACAAGGCCAAAACCCACATAAATGACACAATTTGACAAATAATAATACACAATAACAACTTTATTTTGTTGAATGATGGTTTAAACTGTCAAAAAACTATGTCACTTATCTGTAAATTGTCTTTAGTTAATTAGAAGTAATTCCACAACTGTTACCTAGCAACCAGACTGTAGGTCAAACACAACTGTAGGGCCAAAATCCATACGAGTTGCACAATATTTAGGACCTGAAAATAAATAATACTTGATAAGACCTTTATTTTGTTGAATGATTGTTTAAACTGTCAAAAAACTATGTCACTTATCTGTAAATTGTCTTTAGTTAATTAGAAGTAATTCCACAACCTAGCCTACCTACCACAACCTAGTTACCTAGCAACCAGACTGTAGGTCAAACACAACTATAGGGCAAAAATCCATACGAATTGCACAATATTTAGGACCTGAAAATAAATAATACTTGATAAGACCTTTATATTGTTGAACGATGATTTAAACTGTCACGAAAAAATGTTTCAGTTACGTTTCTACTGTCCTTGTATGATTCCATAGACATAAACAGACACATCGTTTGATGTTCATGCTATCAACCACTTAGCAACGCGGCTTGTCCAGCGTGATTTGAAGGACTCCGGGGGCAGTCTCATGTATTTTCCCTACAGCCGTTAGCATTAGCCCGCAAAACACGCAGGTTCTGAATAATTCAGAGAGTGTCAGCTGGTACCAACCATGGAGCACATTTAAGAGGTCAAAGCCTTGTCACAAGTCAATGCTGAGTGCGTAAACCTTCGGAGAGAAAATGTTTAGTCTTAAATATAATCATGTTCACTGTGTTTTCCCCGTCATATAGACTGAAACGCTGGAGACACTGGCCCAAGGGTTCGCTGCACGCTCTGAACATCTCTCCTTCATTCCAGTTCGCGCTGCTTACTTTCCTGTTGAATAAAAACCCTTGTGATCTTATCGTTAAACTCAATGAAAGTCTTGGCATGAATGAACTGCGCACGTTTGCCTCACTAACCCAGTCATTTCCTCGTCACATCAGCAGTTATTGTGCGCTCGTTCGACTCGCTGACATCTTTATGAAACGCAGCCTGTTGTTGTGACAAGCCCTGACTGAAATCTCACGTCGGAATGCGATTTCAACACCGTACCTGCCCCTGCCTCTCCGCCGCGCGCCCTTTAAACCCTCCCGGCGCAGTCAGTATCGCTCTGCACAAAACTGTCTCCGCCCGGGGCCAGCGCGCACTCAAAGGCGGCTCCACTCCTCCAGGTTTGCTCTTGTTTGAGGCGCAGATTACAGCCGCAACTCCATTCACGTCATTTGAGAGCCAGTAATTGCACCGAACCGCGCTAATCTCAGGGCCGGGCGGTTGGTTGGTTGTTGCCGGTGTGTGAAGGTGCGGGGGTTTTTTGGGCGCTGTGCGGGTGCATGGGTGGCCTCTGAGAGCGGGGCGTTTGTGTGGGTGAGCGTCTGTGAACACGGCCTGAGCTGGTTCACATTTTAGCACAAACATCATCAGATCATGAGCGGAACACCGTGTGCTGGAGGAAAACGCTGTGTCAGAAAGTCATCAAGTCATGCAATGGATTTTATTTTACCCACGAACAGAAACATGACCAACGCTTTAGGAATATGACCTCCCTAACAGGCTTTAACTGAACCTGGACTGAACCAGGTCTAACCCAGGACTGAACCAGGACTAAACCAGGTCTAAACCAGGTCTAAACCAGGTCTAACCCAGGACTGAACCAGGACTTAACCAGGTCTAAACCAGGACTGAACCAGGTCTAACCCAGGACTGAACCAGGACTTAACCAGGTCTAAACCAGGACTGAACCAGGTCTAACCCAGGACTGAACCAGGTCTAACCCAGGCCTAAACCAGGACTAAACCAGGCCTAAACCAGGTCTAAACTAGGACTGAACCAGGTCCAGGTCTAAACCAGGTCTAAATCAGGACTAAACCGGAACTAAACCAGGACTAAATCAGGTCTAACCCAGATCTAAACCAGGTCTAAACAAGGACTAAACCAGGGTTAAACAAGGTCTAAACTAGGACTAAACCAGGTCTAAACCACTAACAAGAGATAACTAAAATATTTTCTGTTTTTGGCAGATGGGTTGAGGGCCAGATCATATCCCTTAGAGGGCCTGATTTGGCCCCTGGGCCCTCAGTTGAAGAGCCCTGCAGTAGATGCTTTCATTATTGAGGAGTTAATGAGTGTGAGTCAAAGATGAGTCCATCTTTATTTACCCACAGGAAAATGTTGAGTAATAGACTTTTCAGACTCATTGTTCTGTAGATGTTAAAATATAGCAGACACGGAGCTAGCATCGCTTTAGCATTTTAGCTCACAGCCATAGTTAGCATTACTGGATAGATACATACATTTTTAGCCGCTGGAGTGTATTCTTCTCCTTGCGTCCGTGCCTGTATTTATCAAAATAAAACTCCTAAAGTCTGTGTTTGCTCTTGTAGTTGTTGAACAGTGAGTGACAGAGCAGCTTTTCTACATTAAAATGAATGGCTTGTTTCCCCCTCAGAGGTCCTTTAAGGCATTGTATCTAAATAATGCAAGCAAGTTAGTATTAGAATTCTCTCTGGCTGTGGTATAGAGGCTGTGCAGGTGACGTCAAAAATTCTGAATTTTACAGTGAGTGTCAAAAACACGAGTCAATGGTGAGTGATAAGATTTTCTCCTGTAAAAGCTCAAAACACAACTAAAAAGTGAAAGAGCTGCTTTAGTCTGATTACAAATTTAAAAGTCTACAACTCTGATGGATATTATGTTTGTATCTGACATCTGAAAAAGAAAATCAAGTAAACAGTTGTAGAAAACCACACAAACGTCACGTGCAGCTACAGTTGGACTCATTACCGTTCTCTTTTTAAATAAGAGAACGGTAATGAGTTCACCACATAAAATGAAAATATGAAAATAATTTGTTATTTCACATATTTGAGATGTTCGTTTTATGTCTGCATTTGTTTAGCTAACGGTTAGTATTGTCCAAACAGTACATAAGAGTTAATTCAGCTGGAGAGCTGGGGAAATATCCACCTTCCCAGTGTCTGGACCACAGCAGTAGTCTGCTTGATCCATATTGTCACTTTAAATCATGTTGTTGATCTAATACTAAAGAGTTTACGTCATGGACTGGATTGTTGTCTCCATACGAGCTGCTCAGAGACTCATCTCTGTTTAGAGCGCCGACACATGCACACCGACCTGCACGAGTCTCACACACACTTACCTTTCTTCAGTGTCTGTAGAACTGACAATAAATCATCCTAGAGAAAGTATACAAGTGAAGTTCCTCTGCTATTTGTGGAGGTTCTGAAAACAGCAACTAAACACTTACAAAATAAAGGCATCTGTGTTTTCCAGCGACAGAAACAATGTGACAAGGAGATGGACAGAGCTATGAAATATGTTCACTTTTTCATGTCTGTGTTTTTAGGTTGAAATACACTGCCTGTCCTTAAAAAAAGTCACCACTGAAAAAAAGGTCACACACTCTACTGTTTAATTGGAGCGCCTGTAAGTTTGATGACAGCACACATTTGTGTGCCATTGTTTCTTATGCCATAAACTTACGTAATGTCAAAAGAGTTATTACTGGTGTTGCATTTTTCACCAAGATCTTTTACTGATGATGTGAGAACTTGACCGCCACCACAGCCTTCTGCAGCACATCCAGCGACTCTCACTGGGGTTCAGATCTGGAACAGACAAAACCTGGCTTCATCAGACCACATGACCATCTTCCATTGCTCCAGAGTCCAATCTTTATACTCCCGAGCAACTTTTTTTGTGGTTAGTGTCACTGATGAGTTGTTTTCTTACAACCGCACAGCTTTTCAGGCCCGATCCCTTGAGTTCTCATCACATTGTTCTGTTGCAAATGCTCTTTCTTTCACAATTAAACACAGTTCTGAGTCGAACAGTTGTTTTCCTCCTGTTTTATTTTGTCAAATGTTTAAGTGGTCACAGATCACGATCATTCAGGACTTTCAGGACCACAGTTCTTCTTCGGAGACGATAGATCCTCACTGTCCTTCCAGTTTTTTATATTGCAGTGGACAGTCCTTAAGTAGTAGTTTCTGTGTCTCCTCCAATGCTTTCTCTCCTTGATGTCAATGATTTGACCCTTCTCAAACACACTGACACCTTTTCCACAACCACAGGATTCGTCTTTCCACATTTGGTACAGAAATTAAAAGCCACTCACTGCATCAGTTGGGTTTAAGTACTATGTTGCAGCTGAAAGACAATCACCTGCAGCGATTATCCAACAGGAAGCTCGTACCTATTCCAGGAATCCAGGTGGTAACTCTTTTTTAGCATGTGCAATTACTTCTAACAGTTTAATACCACAGCTCCTTTGCATAATATACACTTTTAAACACGAGCACCTCCATGATGTTTCCAGGCAACAATCCCTTTTTCTTGTGAAAGCACCTGATAAGACCAGGCACTGACACAACTGGGGATAAATAGTATTATAGTCTTTTTCATATTGTTATTAGCCTTTAAACATGCTCTTGATGGAAAATTAAAGGTTAATTAATGTTTTGGGTAAAAAAAAGTTTAATATGCACTAAATTAACAAGTTGTGCAAGGACTGTACCATGTACTGCACGATTTTGGTCGTCTGCGACGTAAGATTTCTGATCGTGGGAAGAATCTTAAGTCGTAGCTCAAAATGGTGGCTCGTAGATCTCAGAGTGAGACGGAAACAAAGACTACACTTAGAGCTGTTATACAGCCGAAGACGAGCTACGTTTTATATCAAACATGTTTGACATTTTGGAATCTTGGTCGCAGAGTGAGCCTTCTATCGCTGCGTCCACGATCAATCTGTCAAAAATGTAAACATAAGCCACCACAAACTAACAGCAGAGGAGCTCCGCCACAAACGGGATCTTTTCTTCTCATTTCTCTTTCATTTAGCAACTTTTACAAACGTGAACACACCACTAGCATGTCGCGCTAGCCTCCGCTAACAGGTACCACTGCGATGCCTTTATCACATGGAGCCTGAGTCTGATATTTGCTCAGATTAACTTTTGTCGTAGCTACGACTGATCGTATGATTCATTGCACAATGTGACTGCGTTCTGTCTAACGACTTTTAATTAATTATGTCTTGCAGTGTGACGTCCATAAATCTTATAAGACAAACAAATATCGTACAGTGGACAACAGTTTAAGGACTTAAAACAGCAGAAGATTCTCGGATGAGTGATGTAGATTATCTGAATAACGTCATTGACTGTGGGAGTTCAATGAGGAGACGATTTTCAACCCAACGTTCCTCAAAATGGCGCTAAATGCAACTCCAGGTATGTTTTTGATTTTGGAACATTGTTAGAACAGGGTTAAAAGCTAAAAAAGCAGTTCTTTAAGTTGAGCTGGTGCTCCTGGAGACTAAATGACCCACCTCTTAAGTTTAAACCATGTCGTTCATCTAACATTGCAGTATTTCCCTCACGTATTCTCCCTCAGACCTGATTGTTGGTCCCCACTAAGCAAAAGGCAGAGATTTCAGCCGCGCACATGCATACATAAACACCACTAATGCATGGTACAGTTGAGCATGGATTTCCCATTACAACAGCTCCACTGACTCACATTTGCAAAGATTCACTGAGAGGTCGTCGATGCAGCCCTGACCTCTGACCCTGGGAATGAGAGAGAGGCTGCAGCGCGTTTGTAAGAGGGTCATCGCAGTCACTTCCTACACATTTCTATCTCTGTGGGATTTCTGTTAAGCCGCTCTAAAATCAATAAATGCTGACAGATCTCACCCTGAACACTGAGTTACAGCTGAATGTCACTGACTTTACAAATGAGGCGAACAATTTACTTCATCATATTTTATAATAGCTACAACTAGCATGAATAAAGACTTAAATCAAAATGAACAAATAGTTTATTAAGATTAGTAACTACTTATTCCATACTCTTACCCTAAATGCTTAACTGAGCCTGAAGCATTACTAAAAAACTGTTCAAATGAATTAAGTCTTGGTTCATGCGTAGTCAGGGCTAATAGTCATTATAAAGTGGTCTAACTATGAAAATGTAAATTATAAAATAAACAATTAATTAAATCAATGGTAAAGATTACCAAATGTTTTTATGTGAAGATTAATTCAGTTTGTGGTGTTATTATAAAATATTCATTTTATTTTCCTACGACTCGAGGAAAACCCCATAGAGATGTGCTGCAGCAGAAGTGAGCTAACAGTGAGTTAGCATGTGCTGTGCACTGAGCAACAGCCCAGCCAATCAGAGGGGGTCATTCTCAGTGGTTATGCTGCAGTGACATCACCCGAGGGAACTGCAAGCGTCTATGGATGGATAGTCAGCACAATGCACACATTAACAAGCACAGCCTGATATGTTTAAGAGGGTCTGGAAACTCTGGAAAGATATATATTAAACACCACATTTTTACATTTTAGACGTTATTTGAAGAGGATAGTTTAAGGGCACAAATCAGCTCACTGTTGTCAGTTCTTTGAGGTCAGATTGTGTTCAAACAAAGCTCAGATCAAAGTCCTCCATCTTCACACCTCCAGCCAACGATGATGACGAGGGAGCAGTACTTGTGCACTAATGAATGGAGAATAGTTACTATAAGGCCCGCCGTCGCTGTCACATTTTGTCGAGTTGGTTTTGTTTCGCTGTAACCCTGGGCCCTGCCTCAGATAATGCAGTTCTTGAACATATTGTCAGTACAGCAGAAGAATAACTCTGAATGTGACATATGCAGCGCACTGTTTTGAATATGTAAAACAGCCTTATGTCGCCCAGCAGAACAGACACTTGTGATTATATGAAGAGAGGATTTGCATTTCACGACACGAAGGGACCGGAACACACAGCTCTTCTGTTTCACTGCCTCTGTCACACACTGTTTAAATAAACTCTTTGACATGGTACAGTTTCGCTTAATTGGGTCAAAATCTAAGCTTGTCCCAAATAAGTCAATTCGGGACACAGAACCAAAACCCATTATTTCAAGAGGCTCTCAGAGGAGCTATAAACATGTGAGGAAACAGGAAGCATGGTCTGAAACTCAGGAAGGACGGGACTTTTTACTCAATTAGTGGATTAAATAAATCTTTATCAGTATTATCAGTATTGGGAGAAAATGTGGTGCATAACTGTCTCATCCATCCATCTTCCACTTATCCGGGGCAGGGTCGAGGGGCAGAAGTCTAAGCAGGGACTCCAAGACTTCCTTCAGCCCAGACACTTCCTCCAGCTCTTCTGGGGGGATCCCGAGGCGTTCCCAGGCCAGCCGAGAGACACAGTCCCTCCAGCGTGTCCTGGGTCTTCCCTCGGGCCACATAACTGTCCCATTTGGTCTTAAATCTATCAAATTTGTTCATCCATGAGTTGAACACCTCTCCAACGTTCATCAAATGTGAGCATTTGCCCGCACAAGTCACTTCCACCTGTAATAAGCTCAAACGATCAGGAAATGAACGTGCTGGATGTGGAGGTCCTGGTGGTCACACGTGGTCTGCGGTTGCATTCCTTCAGAGTCACATCTGTTGCATTGGGCTGTGATAAAACTGAACATTTGGCCAGTCTAACAGGCAAATTCCACATCATGCGTCTCCGCTCCGCTCCGCTGCGCCACGCACTGCGCAGAACTTACGCAGCCATCTGAATGAATGAAGCCCGTTCCACATCCCACGTAAGCGCTGCGCAGGTCTGCGCCTCAGCTCCGCCATTCCGCCGCTCTCCGACAGAATTGCGGATGAAGTCTATTTTCTTCTGCGCCCGAGTCTGACCGGATCAAGCCACGTAGTTTAGATCGCACCAAACAGGAAACTACACGAACTACATCTGGGTTTCCAAAACAAAAACTTTTAACTCAGACCTAATGTCATTTTATTAATGCTCTATTCATGCGCTGTGTTGACACGGTGAAAAAGCGATTGCAGTTGCACAAACGACAAACTTTCAGTTAAGCTGCATTTGTTTTCTTTCCGATACTTTTGGAGCGCTTTCTGATCGCAAGTTCTCGCGGGTCCCGCGAGTCCCGCTCCTCGGGACTTCGCAGCCCTTCGCTGCGCGGACTGGCGGAGACAAATTGCATCCAGTAGGCGAGGGTCTGCGCACGAAATCAGAGGCGGTCTGCGGCGCAGCGGAGACGCATGATGTGGAATTCAGGCGTAAGGCACACCAGTATACATATTGTCTAATCAGCATCTTGATATAGCACACCTGTGAGGTGGCAAAGTAGAAGTGCTCACTAACACAGATCAAAAGTGTTTTTGTCGGGTGTAGTTCTGAATATAAGGTGTAGTTCTGGCTTGATGTGAGATTTGCCTCAAAAATCAATCAAACATCCATGTGCAACACTTTAACCACAAACAAACAAAAAATCAGTATCTGTGGTCAGCTTGCCAGATTTACAATTTGTCATGACACCCTGGTTCCTATCACACACTGACATCTCCCTGAGGTCTGCCCCCTCTAACACATGTAAAGTGTTTAAAGACAGATTATAGAGCGTGCGAGGCGTGTGATTTCACATGAGCGCAGACACATCGCTGGAGTATCCACGCTCGCTCCTTTATGGAGTAATGGAAAAAACAGCAGGCGTTGGACATTTCCAGCCGCTCTGTTGTGATTCCACAGTGGACTGATTAGCTGCGTTTCACTGATGGGAAACACATGCCTCCACAACATGGACCAGGACGAGATTATGAGGCTCAGACAAAGTACACTTCCATCTTGTTTACAGGATGAAGACGACGCGTGGAAGACGTGACATTAACGTATCAGACAAACCATAGAAAGCAGCTGAGCCACGTCAGAATCAAAGGTCTTTGATAAGTTCCACATTAAAAAGTCAAAAGGGTAGAACGAATTTGACCAAGAAAATCATGACAGGGTTCAGTGGTAAAGCATTCGCCCTGCACTAACCCCAAGGTTTTCAGACTTTCAGAGCGGTGAGTGTCCTTTTTTCAACAACAAAATACAAGAAAAAACAAAATACTAAAAAGGCCAACAAAAGACATCCAAAGAAAATTAAGGCATATTTCGTCCAACGTAAACGTCCCATTTCGTCCAAAGTCTTTCCATTTTATGTCAGTCCAGTCCTTAATTGTTGGTCAAGTGTGTGTCATCCATTTCTTTGTGATGGCCTTCTTTCCTGCAGCCCAAAGTATGCTCCAAGGTATCCATTTATTGTGTCCATGGCAGGGGTTTTGAGGCCCAAATACACAGTTCTGAAATCAAGTGGGACGGCAAAATCAAAGACAGTCTGGATAATATTTCTGAGCAGTAGGTCGGTCCCAAAACACATAATAATGATGGGCCATCTGGCAACCGCAATTTCTCCCGCTGTTAGTATTTCCCTGTGAACAGTGAGCACTTTGACATAGCGTTAAAATAAAAACAGGATGCGTTTTTCAGCAGGATTCTTTCCAAACATGTGGTTTTGCATTGTGATGTACATATATTTTCCCATTCTTCATCTGTCCAAACATGAAGTAAACATGTTTTCTTCAATAAAAACACACTAAATGAAAGCAGATGCTGTCTTCTTTGAAAAGTCATGAATGTGCAGAGAGATAGCATGTGTGGTCATGGTGTTCAGAGTGATGATGGGTTGAGGGGCAGGTGAGAATCAAGCCTGTGATCTCGAACCAGAAGTCAATGGACCCAGTTCTACCCTTTTCATACTCTGAAAACAGATCTTGTTCATCTTTAACTGTTGTCTGAACACTAGATTGTGCCAAAAGCAGTTCCCGATGTCTGCCTTTAGGAGCCACTTACATCAGACTCTGGAATGTTGTGCCCCTGCGTTTGAGGACAAGCGTTTTATGATGCACATTTTAAACAGGTGGAGACTCTTCGTGGTTGAAGGCTACACTTGTAACTGAACAGGCTTGATTTGTTGTAATCTTTCCTGTACAAATAAATGAAATAAACTCATTTCTCACTGTCTTAACGGACTCCAGCGACTTCGTTATTGGCACCTTTCAGGGGACAAATCTGAGGATGGGTGTAACAGCAGGAGCACTAAACTGTCAACAGAACACCTGCTTCACTTCTTGTGATGGATTCAAATGTTTTCAGATGCAGACAGTGGAGATTGAGTCTGGAAACACAGAACATGGAACACGACATGAAGAGGAAGCAAAAAAACTGAAACATCCAGCGAAATAATGAAACAATTACATTTTTCGAACGCCAATTATAGTCTGGGTCCAGAAGTCGATTGGTGCAGTTTGCGTCATCCATTTTGTTCATGATGGCCCTTTTCCCCGTGACCAACAGTAATGTCTGAAGACATCTATTTATTGTGTCCATGGCAACAATCTTGAGGCTCAAATATGTAGTTCTGAAATCAAGAGATGGTGATGTTAAAAACACTCTGCTTTGTTAATCTCTGTCCAATGTTTCTGAGCAGTAGAAACAGTCAGTCAGACAGTCCCAAAACACAACCAGCACTTAGAATTTCCCTGTGAATAATGAGCACTTTGACATGGAGTTATAAAAAACAGGGTAGCCTACATTTTCCAACTGAATTCCCTTCAAACATGTGATTTCGTTGTCCTCCATTGGAATGTATGTACAGTATATATTTCCTATTCTTCATCTGTCAATACAAACTTACCTTCTCTTTCCAACTTATTCTTGATATATTTAGTGGAATGGCTGTCCACACAGGGGCTTTCAACCTCAGGATACAGAATAAATGTGTAATAAACAGCAAGACGGAGAGGAAGTAGATGGCATAAATAAGTGTGTGTGAGATTTGGTCCTGCACAGAACATACTTCTGAGTTATACAGGAGCCCCTGGTACAAACTAGGGCAGCACAATATTGAAAATTATTGCGATACATGATGTGGTGAGGAAGAGCTGCGATGTCGATATTATTATGATATTTAAATACACTTTTACAGGATTACTAAACACCTATAGTCAATTATTCAATTTATAATTTTGTTTTAAGTATATTTAAAGTCCAAGACACTCCAAAAAGATGCTAAATTTACAACTAATTACACTTTTTTAATTCAGATAAAAGTAAAAAACCTGAAACCATTCCAAGTGCCCCCTGGTAATTGTTGCGTCTCCAGGACTCGGAGCAGGTCGATCACAGCTGACCCTTCTCACCCTGGACATGGACTATTTGAGCCCCTCCCCTCGGGCAGGAGGCTACGGTCCATCCGGACCAGAACCTCCCACCACAAGAACAGTTTCTTTCCCTCTGCCGTTGGACTCATGAACACTTTATAACACCTCTTTAACGATCATATTATAAAAGAGCTATCTATTTGCACTGACAATTTGCACTGTCTGTCCAACTGTACATTTCTGTAAATAGTCCAGGTCTATTGTATTTTATTTTATTCTTAATTTTATGCATGCCCTTTTTATATATATGTATTTTAATATTTTATTCATTGTTTTATGTTGCACCTTACACCAAAGCAAGTTCCTATGTTCCTATGATCACTGACAATGGAAATAAACCAATTCTGATTCTGATATGACAGGCTCTGGTGGGATAGCACTTGGCAATTATTTATTATAGTTTTACATCAATGATGTTGCAGTTTGTGAAGAAAAAAACTGACTTCTAAAACAGAATCCCTCGTTCCGTGATATTTTACAACAATTTTCACAACTGACAACATTTTTTGACAGTTTAAATGATCATTCAACGAAATTAAAGTCTAATCAGGTATTATTATTTATGAAATCATACTGTATATGGATTTTGTTGTTTACAGTTTTGTTTACAGTCTGGTTGCTAGGTAACAATTGTAGAATTACCTCTAACTATGTCATATTTGTTCTCGTCCAACCAGGATGTGTAATTTTAAACTTAACAACAACGTCAAACTGAGGCCGAACAGGCTAAATGTTTAGTAAAATCTTAAATATAATCATGTTCTCTACATGAGTGAGATGTTTAACCTGTTATATGGACTTTAAAGTAAATGTCCATTAAAAAATTAGCCCTAAATTCCAGAAAAAAACACATGAACATGAACGTCTTCTTTCACGAAACCTGCAGCTGCTTTCCAAAGGGACACACATCCATCCCTCGTCTCATCTCCATAGAAGATAACCTTTCATGTTTACACCAGCCTCCAGCCCCTCACTCGCTGCTGGTGGTTTCCCCGGCAACAACGATATGATAATGTTTCCTTTGACATGACAGTCGGAATCATCTCGCTAACAAACAAGAGACAACAGGCCGAGGGGGAGAATAAATTAATGAATGCACTCTCATCCTCCACCGCCCCGTCCATCCCCCTCTCCAGGATGTGTGCTCCCTCGCAGGCACACTCAGCCGGGACGTCCCAGGGGAGCGGCCCGCAGAGACGGCCTAATAAGAGCCGGGAGAGAGGGGACAGATTTGTGCCGATGACTGCCCCGAGTCGGAGCTGCGTGCAGGCGTGTTTGGGACAGGTTATACTGCAGCGCAATATGTCATTCACAACCTCTGCAACCAACACTAAATGTATGTCCACAACAGAAGCTACGCAGGTGACAGCACGACGTTTGGACTTTTAGCAGCGAGAGGCAAAAACACATGAGAGTCAATGGTGAGTAATGGTGTTTTCTCCTGTAAAAGCTCAAAACACAACTAAAATGTGAAAGAGCTGCTATAGACTGATAACAAATATAAAAGTCTAAAACTCTGATAAATATTGAGAGCTGATCTGACATCTGAAAGAAGAAAACCAATTAAACTGTTGTAGAAAACCAGATAAACAACGGCTCCGCTCACATTTATCACTGACACAGACTTTGGGATCACACACAGTTGAAATGATTACCTTTCTCTCTTAACCTTCCTCCAGTGCTATTTGGGCCTCGTATGTTGTGCCCAAAGTGGTTTTTTGATTGATTCCCTCATGCTTTCACTAGAGAACTGTCTTTTCCGTCCCCCTCGGCTGAGCAGCAGACGGGGGCTCCTCACTAAGATGACGCAGCTTCACCAGGATGACGCGGTGTTTAAGCCACGCCTCCAGGAAGCGCGCAGCCGCAGAATAAAAACAGCTAATGCTAATGCTACACAGTAATTACACGATGGATACGACAGATCGAAGAGTTAGCTTGTTATTTACCAAACGGCAATGTCCGTCGTCGAGGTACTGGAGCACGTCAAACTCCAGGTCAGATCCAGGACGTAGGACTCAGCACGACGCACCGTCAGGAGGATAAAATGTTTATTCCTGTGTTTGTGTATCGCTGTTTACCGGAGCACACGGCGCATGCGCACTATCTCCACTCTAGGCTTCGGCACGGGTTGGGCGGGGGAGGCGCGCGGGTTGGGCGGGGGAGGCAGACTGCTCTCTGTTCAGGGGGTTGGATCTCAGAGTGAGCCGTTTGCTTTTGCAAGGAGGGGGGCCAGTCCAAGAAATGGGTGTTTTTTGGAAACTGTTATGTTATGGATATTGCACAACGCAACATTTTATCAACAAAGCCCTTAGAATAGACTGTGTAAAGGGGAAAATAGCAGAATATGGGACCTTTAAATAACATGCTTGAGTTCAAGTGCTGAGAAAAATAATTGTTGTGCAGCAATTGAAGATTGTAAATGTTAGTTACACCTCAAATCCAGTAATATTCTGATGTTTAATATGTTGATGACTTTGTTTACGTTAGTTTAGCTTACCGATTAGCATTAGCCAAATTGTTTACATTTGAGTAAATTCAGTTTGCTTGGAAGGAGAAACTCGTAATGTTTAAGTTAAAAATAGTGGGCTTCCCATTTGCTTGAAATGCAGTTAAATCTCAACTGCCATTAGCAAACAAGCTAAGCTCTGCACAGCCGGAGCAACGACAGAGAAACTACAATAGTTAATTTGAAGAAAATGCTCCACAGACAAAAATTATGACAAAGAAAAGCAAAGAAACACTTTATGAGTTGTGCTGCCTGTAATTCTGCCGCTCAGTGCCTCTCAGTCAGAATGAGAGGGAGCATTTTTCTAATAAAAGAAAGTCTGTGCATAACCTCTATAAGCTACAAAGATCTAAATTGTTTATTGAATTTTTCTTCCATTTGCAGTCAGGAGTCATAACCTAAAAGAAGGTCTTGCCCAAGGACACAGCATACATGTAATATTCTCCTACACACACTCACACACGGGGGCCCTTCTTTATGCAACAACCCTGTCTGTTGAACAATGAATAGTTGTGTTTAACTGTTGTAATCCATGATTGCCGTGTGGAATCTCCAACATCTCCATCTCCTCTCTTTTTCATCTCATTCTTCGTGCATTTAGACGTATTTTCTCTGGGGGGAGGGGTCACAGCGCCTTATATAGTGCAGATAATACATTCAACTCAGCAGCACTTTACAGCTGTGCCTGGAGGCTGGACAGTTCAAACCACTCCACTGTTTGTGAGAGTGGAGTGAACGGAGTCAAGAGCCAGTGACACACACAAGGTTAGGATGCAAACAGATATAATTACACTACAGCACTTATAACTATACTAGCCGTAGGCCTACTAGCAGGGGAACTGTGTAGCAGCCCCAAGACAAAACAGCAGGGTTTGAATCAAGAACTATAATGAACGTGAGGAATGGAAAATGACTCTTAAAGGGCCTATACCTGATTTCATCATGCATTGTTTGGTAAAAGCAGCTAAATAAGTAAAACATTGTGTCTATAATGTATATTCAGTCCACATTTTAAATGCATTTTGTTATGTAAGAACTAGAAGAGAAGTTAATGCCAGGATCACCTCTTTTTGTCCAATCAGGCTCATTATTCACTATGAATCATGGGAAAACAACTAGATATCTGAGACACTTCTCTGTCATGGTGCAGATCAAAAAGCTGAAGTTTTGGACCACATAGAGGAACTGTATAAAACAACTGCATCAGACTATTCCAGACAGTCGCTTCTGAGTCATGGAGCAATTGACCTTATTCTGCCCCGCCCACGTTTGCCGTTTTTTGCACTTTTGTTGTAAACGCACTTCCGTTTGACGAGAACTCCGTTAAAGCTAATGACGAACGAGGGAAAAGTCTCGCTGCTAAAATGTTACATAAAGTAGAATGATTTGTGTAAAATGTTTAATGAACACGAGCAACAACAAGTCACACTGCAACGATTTCCTGAGGCCTGAAAACGGCTTTTTAGTCCATGTAGAACTTATTTTCTGTTGAGCTCGTCTGCTCCATGTAAACTAATCCAACGGAAACAAGATGGCGGCGCGTAAAGCAACGTCCGAAATAAGGTGAATACTGAGTGAAAGGGAGGACTATGTGGGCGGGGCTAACGGTTCAAACAAAAACATGTTCCTGTCTCATGGTTCAAAATCAGCTACAGGCCCTTTAAGTGCAAATTAAATAGTAACATTATCAAATGATCATAAAAAGCTCTTTGGAATCTTTTTTATAGATATTGCGTTTGTGGCAGCTGAAGTGTTGGACCCTGTTGTCCCTCACACATATCTGCATTTAATACACCTGCATACACCTGCATTCCATGTTCCACAGTATGGCAATAAACTTGTCTATCTCCACAAGCAGTTGATGACCTTGTCAATTTACAGGTCAGATCAGTGGAGAGGCGATCACAGTACAAATAGTAGCTATTTAACAACATAACACTTCTAACTGAGTGATAGATAGATAAGTGCTTTATTAATACATACATACATTTAATCACAGAATTTAAAATAAGAAGTAGTAATGAAGTTAATGAAAAAATGAAAAACCCATGTCCAGTTCATACATACTGCGGATTCTTAAAAGTGACGAGTGGTAGTTAGAACAGGTTATAAAGTCTGATTGTCATGGAGACAAAGGACTCTCAGTCCTGCACAGTGTAGTGTGAGGGGCCGCCTGCCACTGGTACTCCTGCCACTGTTACTGTTACTGTTACCCCTCTGTGCGGCGGGACACTGTGGAGGGGGTGGAGGAGTCTGGTCCAGTCTGTTCTGGATGCACACCTCCACCACTGCACTGTTCTGTTCTGCACTGTAAATAAATAAAAAATCAGTAACATTAATGCCATACAGTAGAACATCCCTGGCAAAACAACAGCATTTAGAGACAAGCAGGTATTGGACCATCCATCAATAAAATTATACTGAAATATAAAGTGAATATGATCTATTTATGATTACATGAAACATTTTGACAATGGTTTGCCCAGTTTGACAATTTGCTTAATTTTATAATATTTCCTCCTGGTTGGAGGTAATTCCACAACCGTACTGTAAACATGGGCCAAAATCCATATAAATTACACAATTTGACAAATAATACCTGATAACACCTTTATTTTGTTAAAAAATAGTTTTAACTGTGATAAAGGTCAGTTGTGTGTACATTTTCAATGAAATGTGGCTTACTGATGACATAGAACTCAGCATTACTTTTTATTTTTTTTAAAATGTCTTCACGAACTGCCACTTGACTGTAAAACTAAGATAAACATTTGCCACAGGTGCCCTCCCACCAAAAAACATGATTAGAAAAACATGAGAACCTGACATATGCTCTTTAAAGTCTATGACAGGTTCTCATGATATTCTATTCTGTGACTCAGTTTGGTGAGAGGGCACCTGTGGTAAAAATGTATTATAGTTTTACATGCATGAAGTGGCAGTATGTGAAGAAATTTTGAAAAATACAAGTTTAAAATAACAGGAAGTAGAGCTGTGTTCTAAAACAGAATCCCTCTGTGATGTAATTACAACAACGAGCCATTGAAAACACAGACAATTTACACACAGCTGACCGTTTTTTTGAGCAGTTTAAACGTTTATTCAACAAAATAAAGTTGTAATCAGATATTATTATTTGTCTAATCATGACTTCTGTGTAATTCCTATGGATTTTGGCCCTTGTTTACAGTCTGGTTGCTAGGTAACAGTTGTGGAATTACCTCTAACCTCTATTTCACATTTGCTGCTCATGTTCAACCAGGAAGTACAATTAAAAACATCACAAAAACTGTCAAACTGGGAACAAATAGGCAACACGTTTAGTAAAATCTTAAATATAATGCCCTAATCCATGTTCACTATGTTTTAGTGAAATATGTCATCTAACCCCTTGATTTTCAACCAGTGTGCAGGGAACACAAGTGTGCCTTGAGGTTTTCCCAGGTGTGCCTTGAAAAAATGTCAAAATCATGTTTTTTATGAATAATTTATTATTTTAGAGCATTCTGAACAACTTTTTTCTCTGACAAGATTTTCAAAGTAAATAACATTTTTTGGTATTGTTTTAGTATTATTAATATTTTCAACCCAAAAAGTTGAAAAACACTGGTCTAACCCGTCACATAGACTTTAGTTTTTTGAGGACATTACAAACTGTTCAAGTTCAGAATGTTTGTGCTTGTTGCTGTCCTTTTTTCACTCACTCTATTTTTTTTTTTTTTTTTTAAACCTTGCGTAAAATTGCGTAAAGGCATCCCCAGCCCCCCGGTACGTCCCGCGAATCCAGTCCGAGTCTTTAGCTCCGTGCGCGGCGCCAGTTCAGTCCAAGCGGAGCGCCTCTCCTGGTTTTCCACCGCGCTCCCGCTGCTCGCCGCCGCTGCCTCGGCTACATTGTATCAGTTCCCACACGAAGAAGCAGCACAGCGCGGCGCGGCACGGCACGGCACGGAGCTCACCCACCGGGCGGACGACACGGAGGAATTCTATCCGGATGGGAACGTACTGGCTCGGGGACTAAACACTCGCGGGGATCTGAGCGGTGCCGGGGTGCCTGGTGTGGAGCCCCGAGGAGAACATGCCCCTCGGATCCGGGCTTCTTCTTCTTCTTTTCCGTGCGTCTCCGAGTAGCGTGTGATGGCAGGAGTCCAGTGAGTGCTGCCCGGCCTCTCTACGTCTCCGCTCGGCTGTCGGTTGGCGGATATCTCGGGGAGTGTGCGCTGCCGCTGCTCTCGGTCGCCGCACTATTTTTTTTCTCGCGGCTTTTATTTTATCCCATTTCGCGAGTGACTTGTTATCTTTTTGGAGTTGTCGCCGTCATGGACAGAGAGGGATTGGGAATAGGAGTGGCTAGTTAAGTCGGTAAGTGGCTACATATTTGATTTTATTGGCGTGTGTGCGTGCGTGCGTGCGTGCGTGCGCGTGTTTATCCCCTACCACTCGTTAGCCATTTAACGCTAGCCTTGCGTGCGGAGCCAGTGCGTGAGTTGGCTAGCTCCGAGCCCAGCGTGCAGCAGCAGCAGCAGTGAGCAGCAGCAGCAGTGAGCAGCTAGCCAAGCCGGAGTGCTCCAGCTCATTGTTTCACTGTGGCGGCCAGCGTTAGCCCCGTGGAAGTGGAGGCTATAATAAAAGCGTGGTTAGCCCTCTCAAGTGCATTAACACGCAGGCTTTGCACTCGCTGTTGTTGCGTGTAAAGTTGCAGGAAGATGGGGGGCCAGTGGTGTTGAACTTGTAAAATATTTGTGCAACAGTATAAGAGGTTAAAGGGGGCATGTTGTGTTTTGTGAGCGTTAAACCGGTGTTTCCTCATCACGAGCGTATTCAGAGTTGTATTTAAATGTATTCGTGTTTGAGTAATTCTGTATTTTACTCCGTTTGTGGCTTGAGCGCTCAGAAAATTTCTGTTTTCACCTACCCCCTATCTCCGCCCACAAGTCTGTATTTACATACAGTTATTTAAAAATTCAGACTCTGGTTTAGGGTTGCAACAAGTTAATAGATTAATCGCAACTAATTGATTATAGAACAACTAATTAAATAATGGAGTAATCATTAACTGGTTCATTTTATCATTCTAAGGTTGTTTTATGTTTTGGAAGAAGAATGACACAAAAAACACACCAGAAACATAAAATCCTTCTTCATCTATAAATATTCTCCACCAGGGTGTCACCAAATACAATCACTTAAGTAAAATTGTCATATTCAAGGGTTTCTCGTGCTCTAAGCAACTAATCGATTAATCGAAGGAATAATCACTAGACTAATCGATTACCAAAATAATCGTTAGTTGCAGCACTACTCTGGTTCATACATGTAGGCTGCTAAAATGTCACAGAGCCATTTTCCAACTATTGTATAAGTATTTGCAGTGAAATGTTTCTGTGAAGTTCTGCAGTTTTGAATAAGAAGTCAATGGACCTGTTTCTGTTGCTAATCTATTTTAGATACATTTATGATGTACAATGGACAAAATACTAATAATCTGCGCTGTAGTTTCATTCTAAATACCTGGAAAAAAAAGCAAATAATGGCTTTAAAATGAATTGGGCTATTGAAATATTAGGCTATTTGAAGCAGCATTTAACCATTGACTGTTTTACTGTGTGTTGGTAGCTTATGTATGCTACACGGTATGACTTCTGGTTGAGGTTTTTCACCTGCTTGTCTCCATAGAGATACCTTACCTGCAAATACAAAAAGGTTAATCTTCTTTCACAAACTTCATAGACCTATTTTTTCATTCTACATTTGTGTGTGTTGATAGTATAAAAGCCACATTTGGCGCTAGCTTAATGGTTATCTGATCTCCCCGCTCCTGTGATGTCACTTCCTTTGTTGTAGTGTTTCTTGTGGACTGTGTGGTCAATTACACTCATAAATATTTGATGTAATGATTAGTCTGGAGCCAGAGATTTTATTGGCTGTCTGAAGTGTTGTTTATATGGCATTTTCACATGTTTTGGTCTCCACCTTGTCACCTAATGTGTTTTTATGAAGTGTGTTTTGTGATGTTGCTCATTTTGCCTTCTGTAGAGAAGGTTCAAACGTGTTCAGTTGTACATCTTTTCAGCACCAGCAAATGTGTGTGGCACGTTCAGTCAACAGTTTCAGCGTTACCTCGCCGACGGCGTTACCTCAGATAATGTTGCGCTGCAGTGTTATCAACCATGTTACTTGAATTTTATGATATCTGAAAAACATTTCTTTTTGAACTGTGACTAACTTGATAAATGCAATGTTACAAGTGAGTTGTTCAATTTAGACAAAAATATGTAATATATTTTTGAACATGTATAGCCTACGTTTTTTTTTGAATCCAGAGAGAACCTTTGTGCTCAAGTTGGTGTCCAAACTTATTCTCAATAACTTCACTCACATTTAAAAAGTCCCATCATTCAAAGCACACTCTGAACATACCGTGTCAGTTCAAAATAATACATTTGTGCAGTATTTTTGAGCAAAAATGCCAAGAAAGTGCTGAGGAGTGGTCCCTGGCACTGTGGTACGTACCTCCTGGGCACTGGCCAGGTCCGTCGTGAGGCTGGGGCGACCCGTGAGGCTGGGGCGACCCGTGAGGCTGGGGCGACCCGTGAGGCTGGGGCGACCCGTGAGGCTGGGGCGACCCGTGAGGCTGGGGCGACCCGTGAGGCTGGGGCGACCCGTGAGGCTGGGGCGACCCGTGAGGCTGGGGCGGCGACCCGTGAGGCTGGGGCGGTGACCCGTGAGGCTGGGGCGACCCGTGAGGCTGGGGCGACCCGTGAGGCTGGGGCGACCCGTGAGGCTGGGGCGACCCGTGAGGCTGGGGCGACCCGTGAGGCTGGGGCGACCCGTGAGGCTGGGGCGACCCGTGAGGCTGGGGCGACCCGTGAGGCTGGGGCGACCCGTGAGGCTGGGGCGACCCGTGGAGCGAGTCCAACAGCGGGTCATCAGTGTCACTCTAATGCTCTCGATGTCAGCACTGCCTTTTGATATGTTGAAGGTGACCAACTGTTGGATCATGAAAACAAGTATTATTCAGATGGGTTTGGTAGCTGAAATATTACGTTTTTGTCAAGATCTGTGGAGAGGCAAGCCCAATCACCGTGGTGTCCTGGATAGTGTTTAGTTGATTATTAATGCAACTGCTCTGTCTCTGACTATTAAAGCTCCGTCTCTGCCCTTGGCTTGTCTCTCACCGTCAGTTATTGAATGTGTTGTCGGTTATTTTAATGATTCATTAGTCATGTTTTTTTTTATTTGAACCACAGGAGCAGATTTGTCAGTACTTGAAATAACTTTGTAGGTGTCCAGGACTGAAGATTACTGATGAAGGTATGAAGTGATTACTCCCTCAGGGCTGTGCGGTTCATCAAATGTGAATCAGGATTGAGATTCAGTCAGTCGGCAAAAGTGGTTCAGAGCAGAGTTCAGACGGGTGTAATATTTTTTGTGTTAAATGGCACTGATTAAAAGTCTGTTGTTTAAAGGAATGGAATATTCATTTTATTTTTTATCAAGACAAACTAAAATGCAATATAAATTCTGAATGTTTTTTTCCGTCCTATCATCCAGCCCTGCACCCACATTTTGGGCAGCAATTTTCTTGGTAAGAACGGTAGCCAATTTCATTAGGTTTTTTGAAAATTTGGCAGTTATTAAAGGATTTAATTAGCTCAGAATGTTATCATTAGCGATGGTGCTTTTGGTTGTCATTGCTTTGTTGTACAATCGCCTGCACAATTTGGGGGAATATCTAATCTACAGCCCATATTTTACATTTCTGTTCAGAACATGTTTACCGTTTTTGAACCACAGGGTTAGCAGCTTTTGTACACAATGAGACCTAATGAAGAAGGCATAGATTTTGCTTGTTGAGGATATTTTGTTACTTACAGCTAATCGCAGTTCTAATTGTGACCATTCAGACTGTGATTTTGCTTTGACTGTAATTAAACGTGCCACCTGACTTTGCACCGTTGCACTAAATCAACCCTTTCAAGGCTCCACAGTCTCCTTCAGAAGCCGTGGTGGTACTTAACTGATCTGACCCGTCCGCTCTCCGCTTATGGAAAAGTCTATGAAGCGCTCTTTGTGTTGTTCCACATTTTCCCTTTAGTCAACTTCTCCTCTGCTGCAATTTGCTTCCTGCGATTAACCAGCAATTTGTTGCAATTATTGTATGGGTGCAGTGCAGGTTAAAGGAGCTTACAGGAATGACAAGAAGAGCGGGCCGCATCGTATCGTTCGGGATGTATCGTCGTTTGCTTTCGGGCCAGTATGAAATCTTTTACTTCCATGTTCACTGCAGCAGATTTTCCTCACTGCTGCGAAGTGAATCTGAGACGCATTAAAAATCAATGTTGAGGCGAGGAGTGGAATCGAATACATATTAAATATCCTTAAAGGTTCTATGCTCTGAAATTGCACACAGACAGCACACAGCGGTATCGTTTTGACCCGAATAGATGCTTGTACAACATATCTGTGCTGAGGCAGGACTGACATTAAAAAATGTCAAATATTGGTGCCATTGTTAAGTATTTAGTCTATAGAATCATTTATTTAGGGCTGCACGATATGGGAAATTAGTGCGATATGGGTGTCATGTGTTGTGATAGCAATATTATCGTTTCCTCATTTGCATATATTTTTCGTTTCTTTTCCAGGTATAAACCATAACTCAACTCTTAATTTAAAATATAGTAACATAGGAACAAATACACACAATACATTACTGAGGCATTTTAAACATTTCAGACAGTTTATTCACTTTCATTTATGTGTCGGAAATAATGGGAAAAGTGAGGATTTTGAAGCACGATGTTTAACTAAAAACACTTTGTACTTAGCAAAACAGAGTTTTTGTGGATGAACATTTGAGTCTGATTGGTAAAAACATTACATTATTGTTAATCAAAAAACAAGCTCAGACGAACAAGAAACGCACAATAAATGCATTTAACCATTAGAAATGACCGTGCATCTTTGTGATCTGCACATCGCGATAACAAAGAAGTGCGAAAACGATATTTTTTTTTATATATTGTGAAGCCCTAATTTATATCGTTAATTCTACCGTTATCGCAGATGTTCTCTTTTATATCATGATAAAATGTTGAGCCATATCGCCCTGCTCTAGTGACAGGACAGTTCTGTTGGTGGGAGAGTTAAACGTCGGTGTTGTGTGAGCCTGTGCATGGGCTTGTTTAATGCTGACGTGACTCTGGGAAGAACCAGTGTGGAGAATGTCGCTTAAAGAGTGTTTGTTTTGAGGTTGGGAGCGACAGATTAGCAAAAGACAAGGGGATGTTGTTTCCTTGGTTAAGCCTGGTCACCCCATGGCTCACACCGCCTGACGACAAAGAAAGGATTAAGCTCCTCTATCCTCGAGGTACAGGCTCATTTAAAAGGCTTCCAAGTACCTGACAATGCACAGGGCTGGACTGGGGCTTCTTCAGTGCGCTGCTGTGGTAACCAAGACACACTGGGAGAACGGTCTGTCGTCCTGCACCGTTCAGAGCTTTTTCAGTTTGATTAAGATAGTTGTCACAAAACAGATAGATTCTTAAATATTGCCAATCTTGTGAGTGACGCAAAATGTTAATATTGAGTAAATCATTTATAATACAAAAATGCTGCAAAAAGAGAGACAAAATGGAAAACCATTGCATTTGTGATTATTGACTATTGTATTTTTTTTCTATTCTTTAATATGTAACATGAAATAAAAACACAAACAAGTTATAGAGTGTGAAGTGACAGGCTAGAATTAGTCTGGCATATTCCCATTGTCTGTTAAGTTTATCAATTTTTAAATTCATTGCGAATGTCAATTTTTGCATTTTGTAAGTTGTGCCAGTCCATTCCTTGACAGTTGGTTCTGTCCCTGTCATCCATTTTCTTGTTAATTAATGCTTTATTTTGCTGCAGCCAAAAGTACATTCCAGGTATTCAATATCTATGATTTATGAACATTGGGACAGTCCCAAAACACATGATACGGATGCACCAATCCACCTTTTACTGTTCCAATACCGTTATGAATACTGCCGATACTCTACATCAGCCAATACCAGACTGAAAGTAGCTATTTTTTTCCCTAAAACACAATTAACTTTTAATCAAACTGATCCAATTATGTTAAGTAACCGTTAAGTATTGATTTAACAAGAGAAGAGATTTGCAGAAATAAAAGTTCAAACAGTTTGCAGTGTTCCGGGCTAACATAAGCCTGTCACTGTTCTTATCAGAGAATTTTAGACGCCCAAACACATCGCGGAACCAATACCCGATCCAACAATTGTTCCTGTACATAAGATACCAATACCAGTATCGTATCGGTGCATCCCTAGTGCTGTTTGGCAGCCACAGTTTGTCCAGCGACTAGTGTTTTCCTGTGAATAATGAGCACTTTGACATGGTTATAAAATACTGTGATACAATTCTTTCCAAACGTGATTTTTGTGCTAAACTTTCCTTCTTTTTCAGATCTTATTTGATATATCTATTGAATTGTTTTAAGATCAGTAATACATTGATACTTCTGAGATGATTCCCCCGGAGAGTTTGGATTTATGTGCTATTATAAAGATACAATAAATATGTAAAGGTATATAACTCCATTATAATTTCATCTCTCATTGCTACAAGCTAGCTCCCATAATAAACCCTCCGATCTCTGCCGTCTTTCCGCGCTGTGCTATACTTGGCCATCCTCCCACATCCAGCGGCATCCGAGTGCATAAACCACTTCATATTTCCATTCCGAGCATCCCACCTCGTCAACATGCGACAGTTGTCAGAAGCCGCGCTTTAATGGCCTGAGGAATATTCTGCAAGCGGCTGTAGTTTTATAGCATCGATCGTGCGAGCTCCCGGCCGGGCCAGATTGTCAATTACTAGAGAAAAGAGCCCGGCGTTCCAAAGATTGTTGCACAGTTGCCGCTTTGCCAAGGAACGGTGATCCATCTTCTCCGGGATGCGAGCCTGGTTTGCACCCTCTTCTCCCCCACACAGGCTATAAAGATATTGTCAGCTTTTGTGGTGCATAGCAATCTGGTGTTCTGCTGAATTGCCGTCTCATTTGGCTCTCCTTCTCACACGCTTTTTAAGGAATCAATTGAAGAAGCGCATCATTAGATCTGGCTCCGTCGAGTAGCTTTTATGAAATTCTGATTCACTGCCGCGTTCGTTTAGTTGCACGGGAAAAAAAACGCCAAGACGGGTTTCAGTTTACAATGGGCTTTCAGTGTAAATTAGCTACTTGTAAGCGGCATTGAAGTTAGAATAGTAAGTAGAATTGTGTTGACAAATTTGATGTTTTCTAGTTTCTGCCAATCGATTCCACAGATCCTTGCAACGAAGTAGAAATTTAAAGTACGCCTTTTTGAAAATTTGAAGCACGTTTTACTACTAGTGAAAAATATGTAATAAATGATAATATTGAAACTTATACATTAGTTCTAATTGGACCTGTCACAATAACACATTTCAGAGTGTGATTATTGCCACCGAGAAATATCACGATAAACTGTAATATTGATGTCACATTGATTCTAAAGCAGGAAAACCCCTGTAAATGTTCTAAATATGTATAATATCGTTAACACAAGCTGCAATATATAAATTCCAGAATAAAACACTTTTGGACTTATTTTGCATCTATAATCAGTCATAGAAGTCACTTATTTGATCCTCAACTGCTCAAATCTCATCGTACAAACCCAAAATTACAAACTTTTTCCTGCTAGTGCAAAGAAAATGTACACAGATAAATACTGAGCCCAAAAAACATTGTTCCAGCAATTTTTTATTGAATGATAAGGCGATATAGTAATAATCATGACTAATTCTGATCACTAATCACTGATATCAGTACATGACTCTGAGACATGAACCCTAAGACATTGTGACTGTGTACATTCCAGTCCTGTGCCTCTGATGACGTAGGCCAAGAGGGGAGGTTCTACAGTTTTCTCAGTAAGTAAGTAAGTACCTCACGGAGTGTTCAAATGTGGAAGAAGAATACAAGAATCCCACACTACATTTCAGAACATGTTTGTCAGTGTAAACGGCGAGGTTAATTGCAGCCCTTACAATTGGCTCATAGTTCAGATTATGACGTTGATTCTGAATGCAGGTGGGAGATGTATCAAAAAAAAAAAGGATAATATCGCAGTTGTAGTGTTTGAAGATTTGCAAAATTAGAATATTGAGCATATCATTTTAAAACATTAAAGGAGACCTGTTATGCAGCTTTTACCAGTTTAAAATGGTTCTACTTCGTCGTTGAAGTTTGAACATTTAGTGGAATTCATGCGTATCTGAGTATTCTTTATTCTCCGTTGCTCCCTCAGTCCAGGTTTCAGTGTCCCAGGATTCCCCTCCAATACACACCCAGTGCTCTTTACTTCGCTCTGCAATTGTATTTTCATTTTTTCGTAGCATTCGGCAGCGTCGTGGCCATTTTAACACAAATGAAAAAAATCCTGTACTTGCTATCATGGTCCGCAGCTCTCCAAACGCAATGTAAAGCGGTTATCAATAGGTCGTCTTTAAAAATGAGCTCATATAGAGACAGAGACATCTAGTGTAATCTTCCAAATAAGGGTGAAAAGTGATATTTTTGCCTAAAACATTTACAGATACATTTTAACACATTCTTGTTGCATTGTTAAAATATTGTTGAAAATATAATCGAAGCTTGTCCCTGTGACAATCTGTCATGTTTGTGAAATCGTATTGTGATTGAATGTTTGTGTCTTTAATGCAGCTGTCTGTTCAAACACACTTTCTCCTGTTGTTTAGCCTCCGACAAAATCGCAAATTTAAGGGATGCAATTCGCAAATCGCCATCTTTTGAAGGGCAATTATTACTTCCACAAACAACAAAATATCTTGCTTTGATTTGAATAAAAACTGCTCTATTCTGGATTTGTACAAACATGTTCTGAAACAAGCGACAAAAACATCAAAAATGCATTCAAAAGCATCAAAAACGCGCCTACGAACAACAAACGTGACTCAATGCACCAAAACGTGACTAAAAGCGACAAAAACGTGACAAAAAATGACAAAGACGTGTTTAAATATGACAATATGACAAACAAATTGTGTTTAAAATGTGAATTTGAACAGAATCCTATTATTAAAACATAAATCAGAAATATAATCACAATGGCACTGGTCAGAAAAATCCCAATTAAATATTTTTCCTAAATCATGCAGCTCTATTAGAAGCAATGGAAAAATACAAAGTGAACATAAATTGTGATCAAATCAAAATCATGATCTGGCCCCAAGAAAACCGTGATCATTTTTTGCCGTATCCCAGCAGAGCATTTGAAGGAGCCGCCTGGACATTCACGTCGTGTTAGTTTCCACTTTCCCCCCCGTGCACCTTCTTCAGGCTGCTGAGTGGCTGGTTGCTCGGTGACATTTCATAACACCTGATTTGGCAAGACTTGTGTAACTGCACTGAGCTGGACAGATCGCCCTGTCGATGGTGCAAAGATTAGCTCCTTCGGGACAAAACAAGTTGTGTTTCCACAGCGTGCGTTGCAGCTCGTAATGAATGCTTTTCCTCCCCATTTTTAAACCTTTTTTTATTGAGGAGGAACTTAAGTCTTTCCCAACACTTGACACACACAACATACTCCTCAAACTTCCCCCTTTTCACTAATCTGTTCTTCATTCTTATGTGTTAAATCAATGCAGTCTGCTCCAGTTACTTCAGTCGGCCTACAGTAAAGACACGGCACAATCAGATCGGTTTTTCCGTCTAATTAATCCATCTTTGTGAGAGCGAGCATAATAATGGAGGCTTTTCTCTCCATTGTAATGTTTTTATTAGACATCAGTGACACACTTTGTATTCTGCCGATCACAGCTCTTGGATTAATGTTCTTCAATTTTTCGTTCAATGATCCGTAGCACAGCAATAACGTCATTACGATCCTGCATCAGAGTTTTAATGTGTCTTTAAAATGAAAACCTGATCATTTAAGAATATTAAGTACAAAGTATTATCCAGTTGTTATAGACAAATCACACCACAAGATGGTATTGAAATAGGTATTGAAGAGGTGGCTGTGGTTGATTTACTGCTGCGTTCACAGTCCAGGTTTAGTTTGGGTTTGATGCTACTTTAGTCTCATTTTGGTCCATGATCGCACCCTTAACAAAGACATTTTACCACATTTCTCAAGGGTTGCAAAAATATTCTTATTATCTGGATAATTTCAGCAAAAAACTGAGCTCTGCATCACTCCCCATGTCAAGTTAAAGACATGTACGGACAGTATAATCATGTGAAACTAGGGCAGAGCAACATGTAGTCTCAAAATGTTATCATACTATAAATGAGAACATCTGCAATAGATGATATATTGACATTAAACTAAACTTCGCAAACGTGGCTTTTTACTCTAAACTAAAAATAATAATCAAATCCTGCACTTGTGATTTCACCATATAAATTGTTAGTGTTACAATTATTAGAAAAGACACAACAATTTAACAATTATTCATGATTACTGAGCCCAAACAAACTGCGAAATCTCTCATTCTTTTCATTCCCGTTCTTTTAACACGGGACACAAGTTTGTGTCCAGCTTTATGAAATTGAACTTTCTGAATAACAAAATGGATGTAATGTGACAAACAGCCACATAAAAAGTACTCCATTTAGGTGTATTTTTTTAAATTGTAGGTTGAATTAAGATTAAGATTTGATTTTGCTTCTATTTGGCATGATTATTATTTAGTTCTCACTATTATGTTGTGACCTGAATAATCACGATTATCAAGAAACATCTGACATCTGTACACTTTTATTTAGATGTGAATATAGTTTGATCATACTGACCAGACTGTGGGTTTAGAGCTGATTATCATGTGAGGGTCTTTTCTGGCCTAATGTGTGCAATGGAAGGCTAGTTAATACAAAGAACAACATTAGTTTACACAGATAACATACATATTTTCTGTAGCTCCCACATCACCTATAACCGTTTGTTTAGGTCTGTATATTAGATCTAAATGATCCCCGCATGTATGTGTGCCTTTGGAGCGCTATTTGAGGCTAAGCCATTTCACAGACCACAACAATACAGCAGCTTATGCATTATTGAAACAGTAGCTGAGACTTTTGATTCCGAGGCCAGTGAAAAGACGATTAACAGTATAAGAAACAGTCTGAGTTAGCTGCATAACAGCTTCATCGGCCAGTTCATCTTCTCCACCATGTCTGTGTCCTTATTAGTGTTTTTAGTGTCTGCAGAGCCTCCAGAGTCAGAGTTTAAGCCAGTTTATATTGTTTATATTATATGTTGTAGCATTTATTAGCAGTCCCTCACATCTCAGACGAACCTGCTTCTCATATAAATGCTATTGTGATAACCTATTACACTGGTATTTTGATATACAATACTATACGGATCATCCCCATTTCAAACCCAACTAATTAAGTTTTGCCTCGATCAAACTAACAGTTGTTGAAGGATCTTTTTGATGTTGTTGTGTCCTCTCCACACTTGTGCTGGTGTGATGTGAACATAGCCTGTAGGTCCAGCTCTTTGAAGCAAGTTCTGTGGGAAATCCCCAGTGCATCAGAACTGCAGCGAGGCAGAGTGGGAGGTGGGTGCTCGCTCCCTCTTCTACTAATTACACCCAGAATAAATCTGAGAATGTCCTCCAGGGACTCCATGACGACAGGCCAGAGCGCCACAAACCAGCGCCAAACCAGAGGACGTACAGAGCAGTGGTGGCGCTTTAGGTTTGTGCTGTTGGAGAGCAGACATGGACAGATGTACTGGGTCTGGTTCTATATTTGTTTGTTGGTTCTACAGTGCTGGACGTCTCTTTATGGATGTTTGTTCATGGCCGATGGTGATTGTTTGTAATCCAGAAGTCTATAGGCTCTGCTGATATTTTTGGGACCTTATTTGTGAGTTTGTGAGAGCCCGGGATTGTGTGTCTGACACTCTGACCTGCAGTGTGGGGGCGCCGCAGGGCACTGTCCTCGCGCCCTTCCTCTTCACCCTCTACACCTCGGACTTCAGACACAACACGGACAGCTGTGTTCTGCAGAAGTTCTCTGACGACTCTGCCATCATCGGACTCATCACGGACAAGATGACGCAGAGTACAGAGGAGTAACGCAGGACTTTGTGGACTGGTGTCAGCAGAACCACCTCCTCATCAACGCGGGAAAGACCAAGGAGATGCTGGTGGACTTCCGCAGACGCCACTCCACTGCCCCCTCACCAGTGAACATCCAGGGAAGGGACATTGAGAGAGTGGACTCATACAAGTACCTGGGTGTTCATCTAAACCACAGGACTGGACTCATAACACAGACGCACTGTACAGGAAGAGTCAGAGTCGGCTCTACCTCCTGAGGAGACTCAGGTCTTTTGGAGTGTCAGGGCCTCTCCTGAGGACCTTCTACGACTCTGTGGTGGCATTAGCCGTCCTGTACGGTGTGGTCTGCTGGAGCAGCAGCATCACAGAGAGGGAGAGGAAGAAGCTGGACAAGGTCATCAAGAAGTCCAGCTCCGTCCTGGGCTGTGCTCTGGACTCAGTGAGCGAGGTGGGGGACAGAAGGGTCCTGGCTAAACTCACGTCTATGCTGGACCATGAGTCCCACCCCCTGCAGGACGCTCTGTCTGCCCTGGAGAGCAGCTTCAGTGACAGACTGATTCACCCTCGCTGTGTGAAGGAGAGGTTTCGCAGGTCTTTCCTTCCTGCTGCTGTCAGACTTTACAATGAACACTGTTAGCCCTGAACATGTGCCATTCACCCGCTACAATCATGTGCAATATAATTTAACATACTATTAATAGACTTTTACCTCACCATAGTCACTTACTGTATATAACAATACACTTAAGCCACTTTAGCTACCATTTTTACTGTAAATAAGAGTGTGCACTTTATACTTTATATTGTATTTTTTATGACCATGTTTATTTATCCTATTTTTATTGCATGCGCCTATTTCATTCATTTCTGTCCTAAACTGTGTGTTGCAACAGTGGAATTTCCCCATTGTGGGACAAATAAAGGATCTCTTATCTTATCTTATCTTATCTTATGTTGGGCCAAGGTAGATTTTCTCCGAAGTGTATCATTTGAATTTGCCGCTAACTCATCCCAAATTTGTGGACAAGAGAGCAGTGTGGTCACATTTTGTGCCAGCGCCTTCTCACATGAAAGTGTTCAAATAAACCATTATGCGTATTTTTGCAGATGGTTGTCTCAAACTAAATATTGGCCTCTTTTGGAGATTGAAGGTCTATAATCATCTCTCTGCTGCTTTAGCTTGTCAGCTTCAGTTCCACAGGCTGATAAACATTATAAATGAGGCTTATTGCTTGGCTCACCACTTTTCTCTCCTCTGCGGCAGTGACACTTTTATTTGCTACTAGGTAGGGCTGAACGATTTTGGAAAATCTAATTGCAATATTTCTGAAAAGCATTGTGATTAAGGTAAGATTTATGATGTGTTATTGTACGATTCTGTTCAGATATTTTAAACATGTGTGAAATGCTAAACCAATACAAGAACACTACAAAAACCACTAGCATTTTAAAACATGGAGGTCTAAACGTCTGGGTTTGCAGCTTTTAGACAGAATAGTGGAGTGGAGTTTTTTTTTATTTGCAAAGGAAATTCTTTTAGTTGAATAGCTACAGTCATTGTGATTTGCCAATTTTGACCATTAAAATTGTGGTTTTGACTTGATTGCGCTATATCTTGCAGCCCTACTTGGTTTGTCTAATGTAGAGATGGTGGGGAGATGCAGAACACAATGTTTTAAGAAAATGATTTAAGGGGTTAAGGGGTACAGGCTCATCTACAGATGTAAAAGCAGCTCTTAAAGTCAAAACGAGACTGCCATGTGCTGAGTCCATCTTATTATAGAACCTTTTATTCTCCGAAAACCAGGAAGTACACTGTTTAGCTCGATTTACTGTGACTGTTTACTGTGAAAAGCCGTATAAACCCATGTGTGTGAATAATTAGGATGTCCAGAAGGCATTAGGTAAGTGAGAAATACCACTGCAAACAGCTTAAAACGAGCGGCGTTTTTTATGTTTTCAATAGTAAAAATCAGATGCTGCACCTTTTTATATACTTTCTATATTTAAATCTGTAAACTTAATTTTGACATTTTTTTTACCACCTTTTAAGACCGTTTAAAATGTTTTTAAAATTCTGTTTAGTAGTGCTGCAACAAGTTAATTAATTAATCGCAACTAATCGATTATAGAAATGGTTGTCAACTAATTAAATAATCAAGTAATCGTTGACTGGTCTATGCCACAGACTCCAAAACATCATGTGCTGAAAGAGGTTTTATAACTCTGACAGAGCAGAAATTACACAAAAAACGCACAGGAAACATGTCAATTGTGTGTTTTTGATTAAAATCCTTGTTCATCTAGAAAATATTTTCCTCCAGGACGTCGTCAAACACCTTCACTTCAGCTTTGTCTGGTAAAATTTTGTACAATTCTCATATCCAAGGGTCTTTCACATTCAACTAATCGATTAGACTAGACTAATCAATTACCGAAATAATCATCAGACAGATGTCGTTACCTGATCCATGCAGACAAAGTCAAACCCTAGGCTTTAACAGTTTTTTTTAAACATTTTGTCTATGCATCACTTTAGCTAATCATGATCCAATGCTACATTTGGTTGTACTACTTAAACTGCTCCTTTCTAACTCTTACTTTGTTGATCATTTTTTCCGTGTTATCATTGTTGAAGTTACACATTGGTTTTACATGACACCTTCCAAGACACGTTTTTGTCTCCATCTTGGCCACACTAAGACATCTCCGTGCATTTTCAGTCTGTGTTTCTGCGTGTCCCCAGTGCCCCGGATCTCCTCTCTCTACTCTTTAAAACACTCTAACCTTTCAGAATATTAAAGCGGTACACAATGCAATCCATTTCAAAGAGTGCTCCATTTTCCCAAAAAAAAGTGCGCGCTTTTGTTTCCTCAAGAGTCCGTGTGTTCCAGAAAATGCCAGTTCCACTCTACTAAACATTGTGGAACAGTCATTACAGCGGTGAAGTGAAAAACCTCCCAAAGTCATAACAGGTTGTTCCCAGTAGAAAAGTGCCTCAGTGGCTTTATTACAGTCTGTGAACATTTGGGCTGACAGCGGATGGCACGGTTTGTTCCCGGTGTGCTGTAATAAAGTCAGATTTGTGCAGGGCTATAGGATGACCTGCCTTCCAAACTTTGCGACGCGAATAGCCAAAAAGTCTGTAATTATTAAGTTGTGTCTGATTATGTATCGCACCTGCTATCGTACTTTAGACCTACAAGCATGCTCTGAAATGTGATTCTTGTATAAAGTCATATTTTATTGCCAGTACCAGAATCAGTACCAGGTGCTTGTGCTCATCAATGTGGGGCTGATACCAAGAACCAGAGCCACGTGTTTCATATGAAGCTCAGACTCTCCTGCGCTGGGCTGTGAGCTCAGACCATAAAGAGACACATTAACTACCAAATTTCTGAACTGAGATGAGACTGTCTGTATCTGTGCAGGTCTTGTGTTTTCATATGCCATGTTCTGACTTACCCTGATTCCCCAGACCTGGTTGGATGCTATGCTAAGTTATCACAACAGCAAGTCAGTTTTTTGTACGAAATTGTCATTTTCTGTTGATCTGCTTTTTGTCGCCTTGCTTTCATCTGAGTCTGCATTCTCTCTTATCCAATCGCCTCGCTGTGAAGTGTTCTGGGAGTCAGAAGCTAGCCAGCTTTGGACGCTGGACCTCTCACAGTCGCTTAAATAGATCAGTATGGTACCCTTAAGACGGTGGAGACACAGTGAACCAGTGGAAGCGTGGCTATAATTTACACTTCATTGTCCCTGTATTTGCCAGTGCCGCTGGGGCGTCTCCTCAGGAGCAGTGGACCCGACTCCAGGTCTTTGTGCTAGGGTTGGTCAGGACTACTGTACTGGAGGATTTTACCCACTGTGGATGTTTTGAGTATTATACTAACACTCAGGCTAACGTTAAGGGATTCTTTACTTGTGCTTGCATTGTGACTTGTTGCGATTGAAGAATAATCTAGAAATCTAACAATTGCAACTGAATAGTGCTGAGTCTAAGCTTTTAAAAGAGGTATAACATGTCAACAAAGCGTGAATGTAAGATAACTGACTGTTATGCTAAAAGCGGCAGTCATGGCTGAGTGCAGATCGTCTAATATGTTTGTCAGTGGAATGCGAAGCGTACACAGCCTATTAAACTATCATTTTAAAGTGTAAAAGTAGGCATATAAGGAAAATCCTGTGAAATGCGTGATATTATTTTATCATTCGTACAGTGAAAATGCATGTATTGGCGAGATGGCTTCACAAAAGGTAGGTTTGGGGGTTAGTATCTGTCCATCCTTTATATTTTAGTCTCCTCTCAAATCTTTATGCTAATGGTGATTCAAGTGTTATTCAGTGTTTGTCAGGAAACTGAATTGTTATATTTTCCCTCAAAGAAATGCTACTTGAGCGTCTTTTCAATATTTGTCACCTCTGATTTGGTGACTTCGGTGAGAACAGTTGTTCGAGGTTTTAGTGCTGAGCCTCAGTGTGATGACTGGGCAGGAGCAGTATGTGGCGGCTATAGGGTTTCACTCATTGGGATTTATGACTGGAGAGACTGTCCCGGAGCACCACAGATCGGCTTATTCAGCAGAACTCTGCTGCTCTGTAGTATCTGTTGACACGCGACATGCATCTTCAGAAGAAACATACCTGGAACACGATGTTTGGGGTGGAAAATCTGACTGAAGGTGGACGTGTTGGCTTTGATTTAATTTGGCAGCTCCATCAGTGCAGACGGACCACAGCGAGGCAGTAAAAGAAGTGCAGCGTGAGGCTAAAGGAGGCTAACAGCTGACATCACACTCTGCTCACTCGTACCAACAGTACTGCTAATGGCACCTGCAACACATTGGTCCATTTTACCAACATTTCTTCTCCAATAAAACACAAACTGGTATTAACAAATTCCACCGTGCTCCATCCCAGGCCTATAAAAAGGTCATAATATGCTTTCACAATTGAAGAATGTGCAAAACAAACATCCATTAACCTGTCCCGCTGGACTTTTAGTTAATTTATTCCTTGTTATCCACATCTGATAAAAGGAAAGTGTCAGCTGCTGGACATGTTTAATATGAAAAGAAAGCTGTACCCCTCTTATTTACAGTCAAATAAATAAAATAAGCAAATTTAAAAAAATACACAAAAATTCGGAAAAATTTAATAGGACCTTTTTTATTGACTGATTTTTTTTACTTTATTACAAGTCCCTAAAACTGTTGTTTTTGTGAAATTAGCTTCAGCTTTGAAAGAGGAACACAAGCCCACACTAGTGTCACTACAAACACCGGCTTTACTTCTTCATATATTTAACAAAGAAAATGTGTTAAATTTGACTTAAAATTTTGGTTTTCCTCTTTGCAGAGATTGTTTCCACTTGTAATTAGAGTAAATCAGACACCGAAGGACAAGAGTCTCAGCTCCACAAACAGTCCTGACAATAGTTTGCGCTCCAAAGGGTTCAAGAACTGCTTCAGTTTGAAACGAGGCTCATTTTAGTCAGATGTTTTAGGAAAAACAGGTCAGAATGATAAGTGCCATCTTGAATTCCGACAATTTTGGAGTGCTGCAATGCTTTTACTGGCACAACATTACGGTACACTTTGCTACAGAAAGATAGTTGTTTTTCTGAGCGCTTAAACCATTTTTAGAATAGTATGGATAAATGGGAAAGATGGTTTTGGAGCCTGAATTGAAGTAGATTCATACATGATATAATTAACATTTGATAACATTAGTTCACTTGTATTTTGTGTGATTTAGACTTGTTTGCACAATCCTGTATTGTCCTGCCATTGTCCTGTCCAGGATTTAAAAAAAAAAAAAATATATATATATATATATAAAAACTCATGAGTCTGTCTTTGCCTGTATGATGAAACATTATTTTATGTTATCTTTGGGTGTAACCATATGATACATTTTGATAAAAGACCAAACGATATGATAAAAAATACACATGATTTGATTCAAAACAGCTCTTTTAATACAATATTAACAATCCACATGAATTATAACTTTTTTGTTGTAATTTGTGGTGGTTTTAACAGACGCTGTTCCTGAATCAGCAAGAAATGGATGAAGGATGTTTTTAACATTATGTGGACAAAATTGGATTCTGAATCATCCAATATACTTGTGGTGAGAGCTTATAGCCAATGCTCTCCCTCGTCCTGCGTGGCAGATATACTTAGCATTTTTAGCTGTAGCCCTAATGTTTTGGGCACATCCTGCTTTTAGTGGATGCCTTTAGTGTCCGTTCCACAGTGGTTCACTCTGGTGCTGCTGAAACTCTAGGTTAGTTGTAGTTCAAGTCCATAATATGTTACTCCTGTCGTCTTTTTAGTTGACAATAGACTACAGTCAATGGCGCTCTTATTCACGCAGTCACGTTCCTCCTAAACTCTGAAGCTTATTCACACACTAGTGAAAGCATTAGTCCACTTTAAGAAAGAGTAGCCAATCAATGTAGTGATTAGTACGGGAAAATTATAGATACACCGATTAAATAGGTGAATTCTTGTACCCTTAATATTCGAGTATTATGTAGGGCTGTTGTCGACTAAAGAGATTCTTGGTCGACTAAATACTTTCACTGACCGATTAGTCGACTAAAACGGACGAACTATGAAGCGTCTCTCTGTATCAAACTGCGCTCAGAAGACCACAGCTACACTGGAGTTCATGCAAAAGACGACAATTCATACAGAAAAGCCTGAGAAAACCTTCAACTGGACACGCCCGATCGTTGCAAATATTGACTGCTAAACACTGAACCTGGAACTGAAACAGAAATAGAACCATCCGACCAAACCGAGTCTAAATCAAGAGCAGCAAACCAGGGTCAAACAAGGACCAAGCAGGACAACAGCCTAAATCCAACTCTGGGCTCTTTGGAATCCTGCGACATGACATGAAGCCGCCCGTTCCTGTTACAGTTGTGGCACCAGCTAACCTGTCATGAATGATTTAGGCCGCCTCCAATACTCTGTATTGTGATTTAGGTTTCCGCGGTGCTGTATTGATTGCCGACAGCTGCCATGGGAGAGTGACAAAGCCTGCTCGAGTGTGTCCTGTTGACTCTATGCGAGGGAGGCAGCTGCTGCAGGAGCCACTTTTTCCAGGTTAATGGTTATCGATGGCTTTTGGAGTTTGACAGCCACAGGGCAACACCACCTCCGCTCTCAACCAGTCTGAACCCGGCTCTAGTGAATTCCACAAATCATCGAAATGCGTTCTTTAGCTTGTGGCTACCCATTGGTTTTGGAAGTGGCCTGTGCTGAGGTTACAATCAACCAATGTAGGTGCAGTAAACTATAATGGACAAGAATGCTTTTGTTGGAATGTGGCGGTAAAAATAGTACAACATTTACAAAGGAGTTGTTTGTAGTAATAATTAAGTCTGGGCCATATGCCAAAAAGAGTGTAGCACAATTTTCTTGGAGCCAGATCACGATTTTGATTTTTATTACAATACATTTAGAGATGATGTATTGAAATTTGGATAATATTACATGTTGTTTTGAAGATTTGCAATTAGAAAATCGAGTCTATATTCGATTAAGATATAGCTGTTTAAAAATGAGCTCAAAAAGAAACAGAAATGTGTAGCATAATCTCCCAGTGGCATTTCAGCACTTTTTTATGGTTATGGTTACATTTACAGGCAAATTACAGAGTCTCAATATGTTGCTTTTACCAAAAGAGTAAATCGTCACAGAAAGATCACAATACGATATTTATCACCATATCGTCCAGTCCTGGTAATAAGTTCAATTGACCAATATCACACGAGCTCTCTTGTAAGACTTCATTATATTAGTTTAATAAAAGAACAATTTTTTGATGAAAGTTACTTGTAGTAGTAAATATTGGGTAATACCTGGATATAATACTTATGGCCTGATGATTAACCTGAGCGGCAGGTCGTGTTGACTCACAGACAGCCAAATTCAACCCCGTCAATATGGACACGCCACACCTCATTTTAAAGCCTTACAATTACATTGTGGAGTTTATTTTACAGTCCATACTCTCAATTACATTTGTGTAATACATATGCAAAAAAAAAAAAAAATCTGATGTCAGGAAGTGCGCTTTTCTTGCAACTATCAACTATTGCCTTGATCTCTTAAAGGGTTTGTATTCCAAGTGTTTACGCCATTTATTGCATCAACTATTTCAGCTTGTTCCTTTTGATTTACTATCAAGATTTTCTCTCTTTCTTTCTCATCTGCTTCTAATACAAGAAATAATAAACATAAAAGGATGATGGACTGGTGGCTCGAGTCTGCCCTTCTTTTTGACAGAGTTTTTATTTGCGGAGAGTCTTTTTCTGCGAACAACTTGAGTGTACTTTGTCAGTTTGATACTTGATACCTCCCTTGACCTTGAAATGGAATTGTTAGTTGGAGTTTTCTGCAGAGAATTCAGCTGAGTGAGCCGGAGTTCAGAGCATGGTGAGAGGGATCATATGATGGTGTGTGACACTGACACACGTCTCTCTTGTTCTTCACTCAAAGATCCAGCTCCGGCAGGAAGGGCAGTGAATGGACCATCAGTGCATGGGTCTGTCAATGTTTGCTTTGGAGTTTTTAAATGTGTAAGGATGTTGGGTTATTGGTTACATTTTGCTGGCTTCAGTGAGCAGATTGTTAACAGAAAGAACCACCCAACTGGGAAAACGTTTTACAAGAAGTGCGACAAAACCAGGTCCAAAAATCCCATCTAAGTCTGGTCTTACCCGGTTCTAAAACTAGGTCTGTCTTTGGGCAAACCTCTTTCCTCATATTCTTTGATAGTGATTTTCTACTAGATTTTTGTTTCATGTTATTAAAACAAATGAAGAAAGAAAGAAAAAATGAGAAATGACTGTAGATCTCAAGCTGATCATTGACGAAATATTATAAACTAAGAAACTACAAACTAGTGTTGCAATACTAACATTTTATTTGATACTAAAGAATATTCTCAATACAAATTTTGATACCACTATGATACATTAAAATACTCTTTTTTTTTTTTTTTTTTTTTTTTTCCCCCTAGACATTAGAAGAACATAGGGTTAGTCACAAAATAACTTTCATTATTAAACCCATCAAGATCATTGTAAAACTGCTTAAAAAGGCCACATTTTAAGTATCTAGTTTTTAAATTTGTTTTAGAGGTTTTAGAATCAATGAGTACCTGACTTTCGATACTTTTGACAACCCTACTACAAACTATGGCTAAAACTATAAAGGCTACTTTTACACTTGCACAAATCCAAATTGGGACTAAATCTGGAATTGAACTAGGATTAGGCCAGCACTAAACTAGAACAAGAACAGGTCTATATCAGCCTTTATCTGGGCAAAAACTATTCTAAAACCCAATTATACACGGTTGTAGGAGTAAATGGGACTAAACTCTTGCGGAAAATTGGTTTGTGGATTGGCCAAACGAGCAACAAATTTGACTCTAAACGAAACCAAACAAAAAGACAAAGAAAATACGGTGTTGTCTTGCATTACCGTTGTTGGTTCTGACAGTCTGTAACTTCGCCAAAGAACAATCTGAGCTGAGGAAAACACTAGTAAATGATTGTTTTGTTGAACGCCGCTGACTGGTTTTGCGCTGCAGTAACCTCAGCGTCTCGAGTGGCTGGGCATGTTAATGGAGCTGCTGTCGTGTGCAGGTCATCTGTGCTCAGCCAAAATCAATCTGGACTGCCCTCCCCCTCTGAGACGGGCCTCTTTCATCCCAGTACCAGGTCTGCAGTGGTCAGATTCTATCAGAGGGGCTGCTTTACAAATGGGCCCTAGAGTACGATGCTGGATTTCAGGTTCGGCGTTAACTCCGTTGACTGGTAGTACGAAGCTGGATGACTTTCTTCATTGGGCAGCTCTCTGTGGTATCTGGTATGGTAAAACTTGTTCATTTTAAAATTCTTTGCAGCAGTTCAAAGGTATTCTTCTGCACTTTTCATCCTAATTGTTCACCAAGATGAGTTTATAAGCGCTTTTTGCAACTTTCAGAGCACAGGCCAGAGTATACAGGCACGGTAAAGCTAACAAACATTAGCATGCTTACAGTGCACTTCCGGGTTTTCGCAAGATAATTAAATGCAGACAGCACACAGCAGTCTTGTTTTGACCCCAAGAGCTGCACAATGACATGGAAAAAACATGGGTTCATCATCTTCAATTAATTTTCTCACTAATGGCTGACGCAATATATTGCAATAATGCCACAAATGTACCAATTTCAATGATTTAAAAAATGTTGATTGTATTTTTCTAGAGTCTGAAATTAGCCTTGAATTAATCTAGGTCGATGTTAAGCTTTAGTATTGACAGCCTGACTAATAAAGTGTAGTTTCAGTGTAACAGGTGTTGTGTCAAAAAGTATATTAAACTATTGCAGTAATATTGATTTATTTAGATTAATTAGGTTAAAAAGATAAATACTTCATTGATCCTGAAAGAAATTCCGCTGCATAAACCTTTTCACTACGCTTCTTATTCACCTTTGTGTCTCATTCAAAGGTCACAGTGCAGCTTTAGCAGGAGGATTTGTCAGTTAGAGTCAGCTGATCATGTCTGAGGAGAGTAACAGCTCTCAGGACAAAATACTCCTCAGTGCCCAGCAGCCTTGGTGAAAAAAGTGTAGCATTTCAGAGGTCCATAGCTACCTCCTTTTCACACAATCTAACAGTCTGTCAATCTAACTTCTGTCCTTTGAACCGCACAAGCCACACTTCTTAGTTGGTTCAAATCCCAAGATGTTCTGTTTTTCCAATATCGTGCAGTGGGTGTTTGGAGTTTTCACTGGTCAGTATCACTATTAAAAAAGTGATGTGAAGGCTTGGCAATGTAATTTCTCTAGCAATAAGCTTGTACTGCTACGGTTAAAGCTGGATAATAGACCTGTTCATGTTGTCGCAGAATGTTTTATTGCGTATTTGGAAACACAGCTAGAAGTTATCTTTTAATAATAAATATCTTTGGCTAGAAATGGTTTTAGATCAACACTTTCTCTATTGGCAGAAGGCGGACGGATGATTTATGCTGAGAATTGCATCCACTCTCCAGCCCTGTGGTTTTGGCTCGTGCCCAATGCTGAGTCCATACTTAATCCTGCTTATATTAACACTCTGTCCACACTAAATATTCAGTATACTGTCAAATACTTGTCATATCTCACTGTTATGATATTCAAAGTAAATCGTGTGAGTGTAGCTCGTGGCAGGGGGCCAGCGGAGCCGCTCGGAGCAGAATACCATTCATACTCTTGTGTTGAGTGACAGACGGAGACACAGAGTTTGAAGGTAAGCGACGGCAATCAACATGTAATCACGGCCAATGTTGATTTATGGAAGATGATGTCAGTGTTTCTGTTAGTGGTGTTCCTTTTAAATGTCAGTTAAAAAAATTTTGTAGTCTTGTCTGTCTTCTCATCCTGAAAGTTTCACCTTAAGGAAAGAGAATGCAAAAGCTCAAAAATATAAAATTGTTTGAGTCATGTTTTCTGCACCATTGGATAATTAAGTTAGCAATCATTCATTATCCAACCTGAACTGAACTGCTAAAGAGAACACGACACGTTTCATTGCTTCATTTATGTTTTGGTGCATGGTTTCATTCATTTGGAAATTTTCTGCAACAAATAAAATACTAATAATTGCATGGAAAGGGATTGTGAATTGGCTTGTCAGATTTACTCAGTTCTGTCTCTGGCTTTAGATATATGTATATTTTAGTGGAGATACTGATCCAGGCTGGGCTTACTGATGTCAGTTCAGAGACTCAGAAGTAGATTTCTTTTCCCTAAAACACAAACGACGTGTCCAAATATGTTCTTTCTTCAAGTAGAACCAGCCCTAATTCCTGTTTAATGAGGCAGCAAAATAAAAACATCAGTTTTGTTGTTTGTAGACAGTGCGGATAAATGGTTGTTTTTATGTTTGTTACATTTGACAGTCAATATCCCTTACTTACTAGGTCCCTGTCAGAGGAACTGGAGAAGCTATTTACTGTTAAAACCTTTGTCAAATGAATTTTATATATAACAATATCTAACTTTCAGCTCCATTTTCTAAAGTTCACTAAGGCTTGCTGTGTTTGTGGTGGTTTTTGTAATAGTTGTTAGCATGTTTGCTAATTCTGGTGCTAATCAGTACACTGTTACATGTAGTTATGTTTTCTATCGAGGCGCTGGTGTTACTCCTGTGTGGTGCAGCGGTCGACAGTCACCAAAACTGCTCTGGTTTTGCATAGTTTGTCTTTTTTTTTTGGAAGCACTGGATAGTTCTATTATCTGATTGGCCCAACCCTAAATCGATAGCCTCAAACAGATACCCATGCAGTGAGTTTTTTTTCTTTTTCTGGCTAATATCTTTTTTACTTGCAATGTGCACTTGACCTCTTTTCACTCCTGTAGAAACGCTGCTCTGCTGTTTGCTAACATTTGAGCTGTATTCTGTATCCGTCTGAGCTTGTTTCATGCAGAGACCGTACATTATTCTGACTAATCATCCACAGAACAATCTTCCACTGCACACGGCTGGCTCTGGCTCTGCTTGTCGCTCTCATTAACGCTGCTGCCAGTCCAAACCACACACTAAGCTGGTTCTTTCAGGAGCAATAAGCTGCTGCCAGGCCCAGCGCTGAATCATGTGTCTCTCTGCAAACTATTCATGCTATTCACGTAACACCTTAGAAAATATATGGCTTCACAAGAACTACCAGGATCAGAGCTAAACCAGGACTAACCCAGGCCTAAAGCAGACTATGTACCAGGGTTGAACAAGGAGAGACTGGATCAGAACTGGACTAGAGCTGGATCAGAACGAAACCGGACCAGGACTAGGCTAAACCAGATGTGCTATAAATCTAATACGGTTTAAAGTGTTTTTGGTTACCGTTGTGGTTTCAACATCAGTATTTAGCCCATTCCTTTAGTATGGACATAGTATAGAATAATAGTCTTGTCATTTAGTATTGTAGTATTGTAATAATATTACAACATTTTTGTAACTGAATAGAGTAACAATTGAAATCACGATGTTATATACTCTAAAGAAACCATATTGGTCTAAATGGTCTTGTTTTTCATAACCATAAGAATCCTTCATGCACCATCAGTTCCCTGCACCGCTCTTTGAGAAGCGGTGTGATGTATTAATAGTGAGCCGTGAGGACTGACTGTCCACAGCATCTGGAGCCCCGGGCGCTGACACATTTCCTGATAAGAGAGTTGCCTGACCCGCAGACTCCTGATTCTCATCACCTGGATTGGCCGGGTGCATTTCTATTTTGGTAATCAGCTCAAGCGCTCAATCCAATTACATGGAGGTTACTGCGGCCCTCGGCACACTGCGAGCTGCTTTTAAATAACCACCAGAGGAGGGTTCAGCCGGCCACTGCTCTGGAAGGCAGCAGCAGTGGTGAAGTAATGATGAGCTAGTACAAACAGTTCTTTTTCAGATTCTACGAAATGATGATGTCCTGTTCTCAAATAGAGGCGGGAGCCAGAGATAGGTCCATATATCAGTTGGCAGATATTGTTCAGGTCGAAGTTGGTGTTTTATATATGACACTATAGAAATGTCTACATTGAAAATTGTAATTAGTGCTCTAAATCTATATGACAGGTTCTCTTTGTCTAATTATGACCAGGTTTGGTGGGAGGGCACCTGTGTTAAATATTTATCATAGTTTTACATCAATCAAGATGCAATTTGTGAGGAAATTAAGAAAAATAAAAGCTAAGTTCTAAAACAAAATCCCTCTGTGACATCGTACAAAAGCGACGTACCATTGAAAATAAAGGGATAATTTAAATGCATCTGACAGTTTAAACATCATTGAACAAAATAAAGGTGTTTTCAGTGATTATTTATTGTCAAATCATGACTATAGTGTAAATTATATGGATGTTGGCCCTTGTTTACAGTCTGGTTGCTAGGTAACAGTTGTGGAATTACCTCTATGTCGTATTTGCTTCCCATGTCCAACCAGGAAGCAACATTATAAACTTCACAAAAACTCTGAAACTGGGGATCAATGGGTCAAATCTTAAATATAATCATGTTCACTACATTTTAGTGAAATGTGTAGCTAACCCTTTCACATAGACTTTAGCGCTAAACTATCTGACTTTATTGTTGTAAATGGGTACACATTAGATCGTAAAAGCAGTGCTTTCTGACCAGATCTGACTGCTGTGTTGTCTGCATGTACGAATGAAGTGTTTTATCTTTCACAAACCTGAAAGTAAGGTAAGGTATTCTCTACATTGTTTCTCAAACTGTGATACGACAAATTTCTTCCAGTGGTACGAGGACACCTCTTTAATTGTAATGTTTACTTCATTTACATTTTATTCACATTTTTTGCTCCTCTTTTGTTAAATTTGTTCTATGGCAGTGGTGTATTCATACTTAAAACCCGGTTTATCCCTAATTAAGTATTGGTACTCAGAAAGCCAAATCTTTTCTTTGGTGGTACTTGGGGTAAAAGTTTGAGAATCACAGCTCTATTAGTCCCATGTAAGGTAAATTTATCGTCCACATTTGACCCATGTGCTGTTGGGGTAATCTGTCAGAGACCCTGACCCCTAGTGTCGGTCAGATCAGCTGCTGGAGGATTGCCTCTTGTGCACGTTTTGGTTTGAAGGGGAAAAGCAAAGTGTGGCGGGAACCCACTCAGACACTTTGACGTCTGAAAAAGCTGTTCTTAAGCCATGCACACACAAAACTCTGACTGTGATTAACGTTGTGCCAAAGGGTTTGTGAGAAAAAGGTTTGACAGATTTAAATACTTCCCCCTTTTGTCATCTGAAAATCAAGTACTTAATCTTTAAAGGATAATGGACCTTGCCAGTATTTTTATCCATCCACATCCAACCGATTAGCAACAGCATTTTTCCATCCACGACAGGTACATTTTATACAAGTATAGAATGTTTTTAGCTTCCCATCCAATCTTTTAATGGGTGGCATTGGTCGATCCCAGTTCCAGTAGCCTACCGCTCTCTTTTACCTCATATTGAAATCCAAATCGTAACCCAGGCTTGACATTTTTCCATTTAACCCACCAACAAAACGAGACGAGTCATGCCCAATCTCTAGCTCTCCTCAAGCGGAAGAAAAATGGACGTGTGCTGTGAATAAGTGCAGGATAACGTTAGCAAGATGGCCCAGTTATTGTATCTTTGTATAAGCTTGTTAGCTAGCATATTTGCAGAAAGCGTAGCCTACTGATGATTCCACAAGATGACACGCAGACCCCACACTTGGCCTACTTTGTTTTGCGTCTGCTGTTTCTCATTTTGCCTGACAGGATTAGCACACATTACTAAAGCTACATGTCATGCTACACATCACCATTATTCACTTTCGACGCTAATTAGCTAATGTAGCACGTTCAAAAGGCTTCAGGGCTGTGTAAAAATATTGTCAAGGCCGTTTCATCTTGGCATTTCTGACACATCTGCTAATGCATTCAGAGAACAACGGGAAATACTATTTATGAAAGTGTTTGGACGGCAGACAGGGTTCCATCAGTGACGGACCTAGGAATTTGGGGGCCCACGACAAAATTCAATAAAGGCCACTACTCGTTTTCTATAACTTTTCTGTCGAGTCTCTTTAATTCTTCTTAAAAAACTTGTGGTGTTTGTTTGTTTTTACATATGGTGCCCGGATAGGTTCATAAATTTGAGGTGGTAGGTGAAAATTCAAATTCATAAGTGGAACAGCTTAAATGTTCTCATCAGCTTCAGACAGGGGGTTTAGAGGGCCTTCCCCAGAAGAATATTTACGAAATCAGACCATATTTTCCCTTTTGTTGGTGCATTTTAACACGTTCAGCTGATTGAAATATATAGTTCTCATTTGTAAGTTTATAATGTTATATTTTATCGACTATTTAGTTTTAAATGAACTACATCGTAACATTTGATAATCCCAGACTATTCCGTTGGTCTTTTACACACTTCTACTCTGCACTACAGAATAGAATTGCGACTGTTTCCTTGCGTATGATGTTCAGGAAGGGCATCTTATTGGGGACCCTTTCTGGTTGGGGGCCCAAGGCAATTGTGGCCTGTTGCCCAATGGTAAGTCCGTCACTGGGTTCCATCAGAGGTTTTTGAAATACTGTGCTCCTAATATCCTGACTGATATGTTAAGATCGTTTGGACTTGATTTTTGTCCCGGTTTGGATTCCGTTGATGTGACGGGATATTGTAGAAATTAGTTAATTAAATTGAAACTAATCCAGGAATCCCATACATGTTAGTAGCTTTTATACGTAAAAAAGGACACATAAGAAAGGATATTTTGTTGTTGATAAAGGCATTATTGCTAATTGCGACCATACAAATTTTTTATTTCGATTCAACTGTGATATATCTTTCTGTTGCCATCGGCCTCCAACATTTGCCAAATCTATAGTAGGGCTGTTATTTTTGTTAGTCTAGCGATTATTCTTTCAGTTAAAATGCAAAGTCATGAATGTGAGATTTTATATTCAATTTTATCCAAGTGAAGCCTTCTGAGGATGTTTTGTTGGAGTATATTTACAGACGAAAGGGTGTTAAAATTAAAAGGCTGCAATTTTTGAAGTATCATAATTTCCTCCAAAACAACAAAAAGTCTTGTTTTATTGTGCCAACCCTTTAGTTTAGCTCTGTACAAACATTTTCTGAAGTACATGGGATTCTTTTATTAGTTTCTGTTCACTGTACTATTTGAGTCTTTCTGTCAAGATGTTTAAAATGTGAACTTGTAATAATAGGATTTTGTTCTGACTCTCTCTGCTTGTCAGGAAAATCGCAATATTTCCCAAATCGTGCAGCCCTGGTTTGTACCATCTCTTTCCAAAGTTCTTCTTACAGATTTCACGTCTTATAAAGCCTTGGAGACACACTGACCGTTAGTGACAGGATAGGGGAGTAAGCACATGTGGAAAATGATCTCGCAAGACTTTCTCCTCAGACTTTGCATCTGGCACGGCGTTAGGTAAGCTTAGGTGCGTGTCTTCATCGCGTTGAGTTGTGCGTATTTAAGCAGCTGCAGTTTGGCTGTTTCAGTCTTCTGTAAAATATTCATTCTGCAGATGTTTACAATATTGTCTGTGGGCTAATTACATTGTGGGGCTGCCTCAAGTTAATGAATTAATCACAATGAATTGATTGAGACTGATACAGTATAATGTATGCATGTTGTCAGCTAATTTAGTAATCAAATAATCATTAACTAGTCTATACACAGTAGGGCTACCTTTAGTCCTTTAGTCGATTAATCGGTCGATGGTGCCTTGGTCAACCAACATTTTTGGTAGACAACTAACCATTTTATTTAGGATTTAAAGGATTTATTTGGCAAAAACAAGAAGGTATGGAGCAAGTTTGCTGAAGATTTTGGAGTCCAACATATAAATACTCCTAGTTTCCTAGTACTTATCTGTAAAAATAGTTGTTTTTGCATGAATTCCTGTGCAGTTGTGTTCTTTTGAGTGTAGATATATGGAAATACGTCATAGTTTTGACATATTTTTGCCACAACCCCTTTAGTCAATTAATTGATCGATAGGGCAGGTCTTTAGTCAACCAAGAATTTCTTTAGTGGACTACAGCCCTAATACAAAGCCTAAACATGATACTCAGAAAGAGCAGGAATCACACAAAATGACACAGAATGTGTACATTTTGTGCTTATTTGAAATGCCCTTTTGTCTGTAAATATTCTCCACCAGGAGGTCCTCAAACGTCTTCACTTCAGCTTTATCTGGGTACATTTTTGAAAAAAATCTCTCGCGTTCTAAACAACAAATTGATTTATCGAAAGAATAACCACCAAAAATAATCGTTAATTGTAGCTCTATTACACTGATAAAAACGAATCACATTTGCAGTTGTAAAAAATAAAATACATTTAAAATGCCACATTTAAGCTTTCATAAAACACTTCAGTGAGTACCTTTTGTGAACCAACAATGCCACTGCACGATTCTCTTCATTCCTCAGTTTATCCCGAGCTCAGATGCTTTGCTCCTGGACCTGATATGGTTCCGTGTATTCTCCGCCGTTCTGCTGCGCTGTCATGTTTTGGTGTGGAGTGTGCATTTCTTGTTTGTGCAACGTCTCATAAACGTATCAGCATCATAACGGCATTGACTGCACTGCTGAGAGTACAGCGAGTGAGGGGCGCAGGGGTGAGCCGAGACAAAACCCCATAATGCCTCTGTAAAAGGGAAAAGCACGGGGAGCTAAACGTCTAGTATTATCCATCTGTAATTATGAAGCACGCACTCAAATAATTATGCACTGTTCTTTCTTGGTGCCTTTACAAATTGAGTGACTTTTTCACTCGAACAGCAGCATGTTATCAGGCACACTTATAATCACTATGAAAGAATAATGTGTTTGACGATGGAAAACAATTACGGATTCAAATCAAGTTCTTTTGCAAAAGCACGTATTATCGTTAACCGAGAATTAAGCAAATACAGTATAATAGTGGTGTATTGCTGTGCTTAAAATAACTGTAGACTTTATTGCTCCGCAGGGAAAACCAGTGACTCTGATTAGGGCTGAACAATTAATTGAAATCGAATAGAAATCGCAGTTTGAATGGCTGCAACTAGCAAAACGGAAAAGCTGCAATTTTTAAGTGCCTAACCCTCACCCTAGCCCTACCCTAACCCAACAAACTATCCTGTTTTAGTCTGCATAATAATGGCCAACCTTGTAGTTTAGATTTGTTGTCGATTAGCGATGACGACTTTACTAAAAGCGACAAAAACGTGACCAAATGAAAAAAAAAAACCACTATTAAAAGCTACAAAACGCTACTGAAGGCAACTATAACACAACTGAACGTGACATAAACATGAGTAAAAGCGACAAAAACACAAATGAAATGGACAAAAATGCAACTTAAAACGTCAAAAACAGGATTTCAAAGTGACAACAAGGCTGCTGAAAGTGACAAAACACACCAATAAAAGCAACTATAACGCAACTAAAAAACACAACTGAATGAGACAAAAAGACTATTACAAGAGACCAAATGCTACTAAATCTAACGGAAAGTGACAAACGCAATCATCAAAAAGGGAACAAAAAACGGTATGAGTGGTAAAAGCGAAGAAGCTTTAAAACGTGATTATTTTATTAGTTTGTCAGTTCATATTTCAATCTTTTTGTCAATTCTCCTGATTGTGTTTAAAACGTGAACTTTGAACAGAATCCCATCATTTACATAAACCACAAATCTAATCTCAATTACAATACTGGCCAGAAATGTGACATTTTACCCAAAATCGTGCGGGTCTCACGCCGATACATGGTTAGGCCCTAATTTTGGCTAAAAATAAAACGTGCAAAAGCTGAGGAAAATAGTCCAGAGTTGATGAAGTGCGAGTGTAAAAGCAGCAGCCCCTACAGGGACGTTTCACATGTACATCACACTAATTAGCAGCTCAGAACCGGAGTGTATGGAATGTGAAGCGGGCTAAGTACCACACGCCCACACAGAACATGCCTGTGGATTCTAGGATGTGCACTTCTTGTGTTGTCAGCTGAAAAACAGTCGGTATATTGTCCAATCTTAACCGTAATGTGTTTTTCACGCTTGGCCTTTGACATCAAATGAATGAACTGCTAGTGTGTCTTGTTCCAGTGCGAGTCGTACTTGGAAAAGCCAAACACAAGACTTTTCGTTAAATGGAGCGTAAACCAGTGAAACCAAAAGACTTCATGCAGATTATTTCATCTCAGGTCACTGCGGCCGATACACAAAAACTATTTGGACGGATTTATGAGTAAAAGTGAAAAAAGTCAGACATCTTGAATAGGCAGGGGTTGTTAGGATAAAGTTAAGACGATGCGGTTTCATTACTTTCATAGACAAATGAGGTTTTTGATTATAAAACCTGTGTAGATGTTTCCTGTGTGATTTGAAATGATTTGACAGTTTCCTCAATAATGGAGTAGTTGCGATTACCCTACTCAAAACATTTCAGTAACTGTGATCTGACTCTGTATCTGACCAAACTGCACAGGAATCCACGCCAAAAAACTATAAAAGAAAGTACTAGGAAACAATGTGCTTACATGAAAAAAGTTTCAACGTCTTCAGCTAACTCACTCCATTTCTTCTCCTTTATGCCATTGCCAATATAAAACCTTAAATATAAGTCAAATAATTTGTCGACGAATATAGATTTTGGCCGACTATCGACCGATTAAGGAAGTTAACGAGTTAAAACACTAACTTAATCTGAAATACACCCATGTTAGTGCAACACATTTGATTGCCTTTAAATTTGTTTTTCTTTGTAAATATGGCTGGTGCGGCTTATATTCAGGTGTGCTCAATAGTCCGAATTTTACGGTATACTAAATTAATAAATTTTTTTCGCTTCATTTTCATGGATTGCAGCTCAATTTGAGTCATAAAACATCTTTTCTCAGCTCATGGCATGTTTTGGAGCCTATGCTAGCAGACAATTAGTTGACAATCATTTCAATAATTGATTAGTTGCGATTAATTGATTAACTTGTTGCAACCCTAACTGATACTGTATTTAGAATCTCTTTATTGTGATGTTTTGGCACAGCCCTTCTTATCTTGAGCCTTTCCACTTCAGTCGTCCTCAGGTGAAACATGTGTCAGTGCAGATGATTGGGAAAAAAGAATTGTCTGGTGGAAAAATGTTATGAAGAGCTGGACAAAACCAGGGCTTGAATTGATCTGCTGATGACGCTCTTTTGTGTCTAATATCGACAAATACAAGCCCAAGCTAAGGTTGAGTGAATCAGAGCAGCCTTATCTGATTACACTCAGCTCTAGTAATTGTAGTAGTCGCTCACCAGAACAACTGTGCAATTCATTAGAGAGCAGAGAGTGTTTTTTCATTTTATTTTGAGAAGGCGCTTGCAGTTTTCCCCATTGTTTGTTGTTCTCCTTTTAGCACATTTCAGCTGTGAGCGACTTGACATCTCCTTTATAGCGCTCTGTGCCAGTGGCCTGTTTAGAGATCAAACACATTTGTTGTTTGTTCCTCGTCGTCGTAACGGCAAACCGAAAAACCTCCGCGTTCGCCTGCACTTTCCCCGCCGCCCGGCCTTCTGACGGATGTGCCCGGTGAAAGGGGACCCGGGTGCAGCCTGCGTGCCCGTCTCTCAGCGGGACACTTCTCCAGGAGGGTCTTCTGAGGGCCGCCGTGCACTCGATCCGGGTTAAGGCCGGTACAGTCGGGGCGGGCGCAGATAGAGTTACAGCGCTTCTTTTGTGGAGGTGTCGGACAAATTGGAGCACAACTGTTTGGGCAGCCACACTGGGACAGCTGCAGCGCCACCGTCCAAACCTGCCATCTGTGCGGAAGAAGCAAACAGGCTCGTGTTGACCAAAATATACTGCAGGAACAGGGGTTTGTTCTCTAGTGCGACGGTGAACAATAGAGATTTGGTGTATCCAAACATGGTAGGAAGGAGGGTGATCATTTGATAGTGTGTTATTGTTTAGGTTTAGATTTATTAAAGGAGCTGTACCTGATTTTTACTGTTTTAAATGAGACAAACAGAACTAGTTCGTGTACCCGATTTTTCTGCATGAAATAAAGTAAAATCTGTGTTGCTCCAGCACAGATTTATTGTGAAAGCATCTATTCAGGTGAAAATGAGACCACAACGCTCTCTGCATCTATTTATAGAGCGTTTTATTTTACGATAAGCAGGAAACATGCTAATGTTTGCTAGCTTTACCGTGAAGTGCTGCAACGATTAATTGACTGTGACATTAATACATTAATACATCAAATGTCAAAATGATTTTCATCAGTAATACTCTTCATTCATAAATATTCTGCATCGAGAAGCCTTTAGTGCCATATTGCAAAAAGTTTACATATACTGTAGAAATAGTCACTTGACTAGTTGGATAATTGAAAAAATAATTGCTGACTAGTCTACTACTAAAATAATGGTTCAATAATGGTGACAAGCCTACAGCACGGTCCATGATACTCTGGGGCTGGTGAAAAGTGCTTCTAAACTCATGGAGGTGAATATTTATGATGCTGGGACTGCATTAAAGTGAGAGACATGTGACTGATGGAAAGACTTCACCTAGTTCTGTTTTTCACGTTTAGAAACTGTAAAAATCAGGTACAGCACCTTTTAAAGATTGACTTTGCAGGAGAAAACATTGCATGCTAATCCTGAAATGTGTCAATCACAACATCAGAAAAAAAAGATACACCCTTCACATAAAAGTTAGCTGTATACACAATTCTATACAAAAACTGAAACAGTCGAAGAGCTTGAGGTTTAAAGGGGTGGAACAAAGTATTTAGAGCGTACAGTGCATTCCAATACTAGACTAAGCGATACGATTACCAAACGATATTTTAATTGTTTACAAAAGTCAGTGAAATTCAATACAGCACCTTTAAAAAGATATTTCCATTCATTACACTGATTTCTTGTCTGAATAAAACCAATATGGAGATCCACAAATGATTATATGTGTTGGTAGTTCAGAAGACCATTCATGACTTGGTGTGTTGTACTTTTAACAGAAGTCGTAAACGTGGAACTTTATGTGGAAATTTTGGATTCTAAAGTGACACATTTACTTGATTAGAGCGTATAACCGTGTGTGCTGATGCTGTCCCTTTTCTTCGTCCTGTGTGGAGTGTGGCAGATATACTTACTCATTTGAGGTGAAGGTTCAAACGCAGCAGCGATGCCATTAGTGTCCGCGGCTTGCTCTGGTGCTGTCGCTGCAGAAAGCCTTCAGAGTCCAGGCTCCAGTGTGAGGAGGTTCATGGCATTACAAAATGATATCAAACTGTATAGGCTCGGAATCTTGTTTACATTTGGCACGGATGTGAGACCACTCCATACAGAGGCTTATGTTGGACGTATTCTGACATAGAACTCTTTAAACTCTGTCCCTGGTTTTATTTCATTGTGACCAGTATTGACGCAAATAAGAAGTGTTAAAATGATGAGAAATAAAAAAAATAAAAATGTTTGTCTGAGGGCTCTGCGATATGGCAAACAATTCTTATCTCGATTTTATGATGATTTGTGTTCACTTTGTATTTTTTTATTGCCTTTAATAGAGCTGCACGATTTAGGAAAAGTATCTAATTGTGATTTTTCTGACCCGTGTGATTGTGATTAGTAGTTGCAATTTATGTTTTGATAAAAGGATTCAGTTCAAATTCACATTTTAATTAAAATGTTGTCGCTTTTTAGTTTTGTCACGTTCAGTTGTATTTGGCATATTTCAGTGCGTCACTTTTAGTCACGTCTTTGTCGTTTTAGTTGCGTTTTCGCACATTCTTTCACACAGTCTTATTTGTTTGTAGGTGCATTTTGTCACTTTTGATTACATTATCGCTTTTGTCGCTTGTTTCATGATATGTTTGTGCAAAATCAAACTACAGCGTTACAATGCGTCCATTGAAACTGCAATTTTTGTGTGGAGTTGGTTTGATTGTGCAGCCCTGGCCTTTAGGAGGTAAATAAAGTCATCTACTCAGAGGCTTCAGAGGCTAAACAACAGGAGAAAAAGTGCATTAAAGACAGAAACCATCAATCACGATTCGACGATTTCATAAAAATAGCAGACTGTCACAGGGATGAGCTCATGATTAGATTTTTATGACCAAATCGCCCAGTCCTAGTTTGTCTATAATTCACCCCCAAACTGTGCAGAACATAGTGTTTTTCAGACTCATTGTTTTAAAGATCTTCTGGTTTACTTACCGTGGACCCGAAATTGTGCCTCGTCCCAAACTCCTTTACCTGAGCTAAACAGAGCAAGGCTCATAGTGCTTATGTATTGTTCATCTTTGTAATGACTCTTTATAGGAAACGTAAGGTGTTAAACCCTCACTCATTATCAGTTAACAGCTTCTCTTGTCGTCTTGAAGTGTGTTTCTGTAGTACAGGGTGAAATGTGTCCTGTTTGCGCTGGCAGAGGTTCGTAGCGGTTACATTGACGTTGCGCTCATGTTTACTGTTGACAAAGATTGATTGTAGATGCAGTGGGTGGAGGGCTCGCTCTATGACCAAGATTCCCAAACATCAGACACAGCTTGATAGAAGTGGCAGCTCGTCTTTGGTTTGGACGCACTGCTTTAAGGAGGTGGATGATCGGTTTACTGGCTGCACAGTATATTGCAGTTGAAACAAAATCACAATTTGATTTGATGGATGTCTTTTTAGATACAAATCTTGTATCTGTAGCTGTTCTGACCTCTACGAACATGTTCTGAAATGTGTGGGATTCTTGTGCTGGTTTATCTGTTCATGTCAGTCTTGGAGTTGTTTATACTGTGCACTCTGAACAGAATCTCATTTTTAAACGCTTTTGCAAATCTAATTGCTTTTGTAATTAGGGCTGGGCAATATTGACAAAAAAATAAATATATTTTGTCAATCCAACAGAAATCCGATCTAATTATCAGACAAATATGAAATGTCTGTAAAACTAATCACAAAAGTGCATAACCTTATACTCTTAATTGAAAGTTTACAATATTATTTTTTTTCATTTTCATTTATAATGAACTCTTTTTGTTGCATTTGCATTGTTGCATTTTTACTGTATAAATTTTGCATATTTCATAATATTTTCTGAAATTGTATGTATCGTCCACACCGAACCAGAAGAAAAATCAGCCCTAACTATGACTGGGCGATACGGAAAAACACTATTATCACGATTCTCTTGGGGCCAGATCATGATTTTGATTTTATCATGATTCGTGTTCACTTTGTATATTTCCATTGCCTTTAATAGAGCTGCACAGTTTAGGAAAAATATATAATTGGGATTTTTCTGACCAGTGCGATGGTGATTAGATTTGCGATTTATGCTCTATTAATAGGATTCTGTTCAAATTCACATTTTAAACACTATTTTGTCGCTTTGATTTGTGTTTTTGTCGTTTTAGTTTTAGTAGCGTTTAGTCACATCTATGCTGTTTGTGGGTGCGTTTTTGTCACTTTTTAACGCATTTTATTGCTTTTGGTCGCATTTTTGTCTCTTGTTTCAGAACACGTTTGTACAGATCTAAACTACAGTTTTTATTCAAATCAAAGCAATACATATGTTGTTGTTGATTTGGTTTAATTGTGCTGTCCTGGCCTTTAAGAGGTAAATAAAGTCATCTGCTCAGAGGCTAAACAACAGGAGAAAAAGTGTGTTTGAACAGACAGCTGCATTAAAGACACAAACAGTCAATCAATGACATCACCATTTCACAAAAATAGTAGATTGTCACAGGGACCAGCTCACCATTCCATTTTGCTCACCACCCAGCCCTAGCCCCAACTGACGCTTAGTGTTTTAAAGTGCTTGAACTTCTAACATCAGCAAAGCAACTCGAACCCTGGCCTACTAAAGAATTCATGGCATATTTTGATATTTGATCCAGCTGAATTCTCACTTGAGCCACAAAGCTCTGAGATATCTCTTACAGTGTTAGTTTTCTTTCTACTAAACTCTTTGGAGCTGCTGCAGTGATTCACAATGACTCGAGTCACTGCCTTTTCTGAAAACGTCGCTCTACAATTTGTACCTCTTTTCATTCTGGTGAATTGTGTGTGTGTGTTTGTGTGTGCCGTCTGTGTATTTATAGGGAGCATTAGCAAAAGGCGAGAAGTGCACGAGCGCAGTCAAAAGAGCAGCTCCGTTTGGACAGTGTGTGAAATGTGTTGTTCTTCTGGAGAGGCCATCTGCGTGGAAGCTAGCCCTGCTCACATTGTTCAACACTTGTACTTCTGACCACCCAGAGGAGCGAGGGAGGGTGAGGGAGGGAGGGGAGGTGAGTGCTCCCTAAATGAATCATCAGCAGCCCTCTGCATTAAGTGAGCCAGCTGCCATTTTGGACTGTTACTGTGATGAGAGCTGAGTAATAGCCTGTGGAGGGTCAGTGGCAGAAAATGTGCTGCATTAGACTTCAGCCACACTGTAGTCCTCCAGACCGTCTCATCACACGCCAAATTTTCAGTTAGCCTAATGTTCAACTAATGGAGAGTTTTTACGAAAATGTACTGTTCACTCAGAAGTGTCAATGAGTTTTTGGAGGGGTATAGTTAAGGATTTCTACTGTGCTATTTTAACTCCTGGTGCCTTTGCAGTCAAATGTAGAGCTGCACGATTTGGGAAGAATATCTAATTACAGTTTTTCTGTCAAGTTTTGCAATTGCAACGTTTTAATTATGGGATTCTGTTCAAAATTCACATTTAAACGCATGTGGGAGAGTAGACAGAACGACTAATAACTAACTAATAAATGAATCACATGTATTTCAGAAGATGTTTGTACAAATCTAAAGTAAAGGGTTAGCGGGTTTTATGCCGAATAAGAGGGGATATTTGGTTGTTTGTGAAGGAAATGATGGTGCTTGAAAAATTGCAGCTTTTGCAAGTGTCCATTAAAATTGTGATTTCTTTTCATTTTTCAAAATATATCACAGAAAGTAAAAATACATTTAAAAAATAAAAAGAGCAATGAATATATATATTGTTCGAAGTAGGCATCACATTTTGTCCAAAGTCTTTCAAAATTGTATTCTTTTTCCCTCATTATTGTCAATTTCTAATCCATTTCAGTCCGGTCCTTAATTGTTGGTGAAGTTTGCTGCCAAAAATATGTTCCATGGCAGTAGTTTTTAGCCCCAAATACATAGTTTTAAAATGAGTGTGATAAAAATGTGTCTACACTAAAAGATCTGTGCGTGATTTATTTTCAATTTTCCAAGTAAATGACTAACTTGTACTAACCAGCAGTAGGCAGCTTTACATGTCCAAATGAAATGGCCAGTGCTCGCTCGCTCGCTGCTTCCTCATGTGTTCACAGAGAAGCCTAAAGTCTGTGCTCAGTGAAGTTCGGTGTCTGTATGCTGCTAACCTCACGTACGACGTATGACATACACAGTCTGTCAGCCTTGTTTTGATTACCTCGCTGTGTAATTAAAACTGGGCCGACAGATGTTATTGATGAAACGGGGGAAGTTGCACGCTTGTGTTCGACGTGTGACATTTGCACGATTCCTCATTTAAGAGAACAATAGAGCTGGAGTTTATGATGCAGCGGATCATTAAGACGTTGCACTGGTGGTGTTTGGATACTGAGGTTTGATACACGTCACTGCTATTAGGCAGAGGGTCGAGCGACTCTGCTGTCATGAGTGATACCCAAGGGAGGACACAGAATTCAACGCATTTTTCCGCTTTATTGCCACTCCAGAAGTTTTTTTTTCGTCACAGAATTCACACTTTTTTCTTAAAGTGACAGGTTGGACTACTCATGTAACTAAAATACAGGTAAGATTTATATATTTAATGTTTTGTTAAAAATAATTATATATTTTATCATTTTTTGCAATTTTTTTTGTTTTGTCATATCACTTCCTGGGTGTAAATGATGACATCACACTAGGAAATTACTTTGCACACTGGGCTAAAACTCAGCTAATGTCGGAGATTTTTTTGTCTGACAAATCAAGATATATGTGAACATCTTTATTTTGTTGAATTAATGTTTTAAAGGTAAAATACCTTGTTTATTTTGGGTAAATTATGCATAAACTTTGGATGGAATGAGTCTCCCTAGTGTGATGTCATCAGTTTTTCAACTTTTCTCCACAAACCATGACTTGATTGGTGTAAAACAATATTTTTTATGTACAATAGGTATTAATAAACCAAATAAAATCAAAATTAGAAAATCATAAAAACCTGTCATACGCACTTTAACTTTTTTTAGGCAAATGCTACGGCCGTGTGCCAATAGTACACTTTAGATTTTGACTGGGAACCAATCAGAGAGCAGCTGATCAATCACAACACAAACAAAGCCTGATCACAGCGACTGCAGAGCTTTATATCATCAGAGCAAAAGCCAGTGCGAGAGGAACATTTCCAGACGTGCTCTTCATCTCATCCCGGAAGTTGCCGTGGGCGCCGCCATCTTTTTTTCCGTTGTATCAGTTTACATGGACCAGACGAGCTCAACAGAAACAAAGTTCTACACGGACTAAAAAGCCGTTTTCAGGCCCCAAGAAATCGGTGCCTTGTGACCTGTTGTTGCACGTGTACATTAAACATTTTACACAAGTCAATCGACGTTATATATTATTTTAATGGCGAGACTCCCTCGTTCACCATTTTCATAAACGGGGTTCTTGTCAAACCGGAAGTGCCTTTACTATAGGAGTAGATCTGTGGCAAAAAGAGGCTAAAGTGGGTGGAGCAGAATAAGGAGAATTGGCTGATAGCAGAGGAGCTATTGCTTGGCTGGAAGTGTGCGCAGTTATCACTCGCACGTATTTCTTACGGTTGGCAATAAATATAAATGTAGATGATGCCTGTTGAAAATAGGCTCCTCCCTCAGTGTAGATCTTTCAACTGCACGAAAAAAAAGTTTTTTTGCCCACCACTTATATAGAGTGATAAAAATATTCAAAAAACCCAGAAGTTTATTAGGTTTTTTCCGCTGTGTTTTTGTTTACTTTGCTCTGCTCAATTTGCTCTGCTGCCAAAAAACATGGCTTTTTTATCAACAACAGTCGCTTTTTGGCATTCCATCCCGCGCTCTCTAGCGACGGTACACTCAAAGCATGCCTTTGTTGATTAGACTTTCAATGCAGTATTTTCAAATGATTAATATCATCCATGTCTGTTGCGAGTGTCTCTTGGTCCTTGAACGAAGGAGCTAATTAAATGTTGATTAGCCGGTCTGACCTGACCTGGCAGTAACATTAAATCTGGAGTGTCTTGACCATAAAGGAGGGTTTGCTGTTAAATATATTTGCAGCCAACTGAAGCAACAGCTCTACAAACTGTCCTGTAAATCATGAGGTGAAATAGGAAGTGTTATTAAAACATCAGCGCCACAAAATCCGAGATTCTGATTGTGTTGCAAATTGTATTGTGTTGTAAATTGACTCCTGGAGATTCATTTAATTGGCGTGCCAACAGTAATGGAGCATAACGTGGGCTCATATCCCGGACAATCTCCTCGGATGCTGTCATATTATTGGAGAAGCGTCAGGATTGGGCTTGATAAGCTCATCAAGGAGGCGCTGTATTTACACTAGTCTAATAGAGCGCGCACAAGAACAGTGTGTAATCATTCCCACTTAAGTGCTTGGCAAGACTGCTGTGCTCGTAAATTAGCCAGGCTTTATCTAGAGCTTTGGAGAGGAGGGGGCTCTGCTGACGGTCTGTTCATTTAATCATCTGTCACAGCCTCACCACTTTTTATTGGACCAGTCAAAACCAAAAAAGTTTAAGCCAGTGTTTCTCAAACTGTGGTACATGTGGTCCTCTGCAGCTCTTGTGTTCATTCATTTAGAGCCAGTTGTATTATATTTTTGTTGTCTTTAAGATTCATCCTAGTTTTAGAGCTCAAGTCACGCTGTTACAGCTGAACATTTGGGAAAAAGTATCTTATTGAGATTTTTTATCTGACAAGAATTCCACTAGTGATTCAATTTGCAATTCTGTTAAAGTGTCTTGGAAAACTGACAAAAAGACTGAAATATGAGCTGACAAACTATGTGTTTCTGAACATGTTTGTACAGATATAAACTAGAGAGTTTTGATTGAAACCACTCAAGCCCACGTGAGTAACACGAGCCACATTACCACACGTATGAACGCTAACAATTAGCACTAAAACTAGCATCAATGCTAATGAATAAGCAATAATTCACCAAATGTGTTATAGGTTACAAAGATTCGACAATGACATTTTAGTTTGATTTCATCAAGCAACACCAGTCCTTTAGAAACTAGACTTGGAAGTTAGATAAAATGTAATACATACAGTATTTGCGATCTCTACTTACTTTAAAATGAATGTGTTTTTTTTCCCTACCCCATTAAAATGAATGGGATAATGTGAGTACCAGACTGTGTTTGCAGCTGCTCCAACGCATCACTCCTGGAAGGGTCTGTATAACACCCAACACTGTCCAAACAAGAAGGGGCAGGGAATTTGTTTTTGTTTTTTTTCAATTTAAAACAAGCCTGGGAGAATATACTTCAGTTTTTGTTTATGAAGATTTTTCATAAATAACCTCCACACAGAGTCCCATGCACAGTGGCCATTCACGTGTTTCCAGGTCTGGAGTAGATCGGCTGAACTCTTCATACTGGTGCTATCCTCGTGTAATCGCTCTTAACCCCGGCTCCCAATCACTACAGTACATGGCTCCTCTTAACCTCCAGCTCCTCTGAGTCCAGCTGATCGGATTAACCACTTACTCTTAGAGGCCTTAACCCTCTGCCCTGTCCCTTTGTTTACACATGGAGCTTTTCATCATCAGCACAAATAAGCTAACAGCATCTACGTTTACGGATCGTAGAATGCCATAATATTCGGATACTGACTTTAATCGATTCTAATTCTGTATCCAAAACCTGACCGGGTAAAATCCATTTGTCTGGGTTGATTCGTCACTTTCAATTCCAAGCTTGTTTCAATAAAACGTGCAATCAAACATTCTATCAAACCTTTGTCACGTCCCGATGTTGGAATGTTTGTGGACTGCTCGTTATTTGATTTGGGTGTTTTCTGTCGATCAGCAGATAAGTAGAAAGGAATGTCCGGTGTAGATGGGTATGTTTTTAGCACCACGACGACCACACTGCACCACGCTGCTGCCAGCTCGCCCAGCCAATGCGGAAGGAAGCCTTGTTTCTTGTGCAGAGATGTGCCGCTGAGATGCATCTGTTGTTTGTGTTGGAATGGCATGTTGAAAGATTAGACAAGGCCTGACCTTTGAGTACAGCAACGGCAGTTTGTAGCAAACACTACAAACTGCCGTTGTCCTGACTCCTTCATGTCCTCGAGCTCTCCGTTTGCCCTACATTAGGCCGCAACTTGTACTCGCTCTTGCTTTTAAACCATATCACAATGTTGTTTCCTTTGCAAATATATCTGGAGTTAAATTTGGTTTGATTTGCATATGTTTGAGTAGTCCAGAATATTTAGTCTGTCTCCTCGGACATTGTGAAATGAGAAAAAGAATAGTTTTAAATCAATCTGGTATCTTTGTGGAGAAAAATGGAAGATTCTGTTGAGCAGAATTGAAAACAAAATTGATGACAGTAGGGAGACAAAGGTTATAGCATAATTTACAAAAACAAACAACTTTTTTGACCCTTCAACAAAATATAGTTTTATTTGTCAAGTAAAAAAAAAATCTGTGACATCAGATAAGTTTTGACCCAGTGTACAGTGTGGTTACTTCTTAATTTCCTAGTGTGATGTCATTATTTACAACCAGGATGTAAAGTTAAAAATGCACATAATAAAATGTCCTCCTCCCAAGTCTGAGCTCCAAGAAGAACCATTGATTTAAAAGACAAGTATTTAATTGACTTTTAGAAATGACTTACTGGAGTGACTCAAATTATCAGTGGATTAAATATTGAGTGCAGTGTGATATTAGAGGTCCCCACACAGGCCACGCTAGCTGTCAATTAACGACTGTTTAGCAATTGTTTAGCAGAGCACAGAATCTGTGGGTAGAACCTGAGCTTACTATCTGGGAAGAAAGGAGATAAAAAAAACATACAAACTACACTATTGAGCTATTTAGCTTATGATTAAAGATGACTTACAATTCCTGCAATAGAAACAATCCATGGATACAGGAAACTGTCAAGGCCTGTGCTCATATAAGAATTCTAAAATGAAAAAATACCAGAATTATTTTGAAAATTGAGAAACATACCAATCATTGGTACAAGTTTTCATGTCATTTTTGTACAGGGAAAAATTAATAAAAGCATTAATCAGGCTTGACTCAGTTTAAGCCTGATTCTGCAGCAAAGGACAGAAAAACAAGAGCAGACGACCACAGACTACAGTCCCCAGACTCTACAGTTCAGTCAGTGACTAAAAGTGTAGCCTTTAGCCAAGAATAGTCTGTGCTTTTTAAGATGGACATCAGAGCAGCTTGACCTCAAACAGAGGGGCATGATTCCAGAGCCTGGTGTGTGGGAGAATGTCCCACAGTGTTCATTGATGCTATCAAGGCTGCCAGTGCGGGGGGACATAGTTATTTTTGATGTGAAAGTATAACCTAAAGGATATGCTCATATAGTCCTCAAATGGCCGTGCATTACATCTGGACAGCAGTGTGCAGTGGTGGACCTGCCAGGAAGTCTGTAATGAATTTGAAATGCCCCGTTGTAAAGTCTGGCCACAGGCTCCAGCACATCACTGGTGAGTGACCAGACAGGCAGGCAGTAGGAGGCAAGTGGGACAAATATGCCATAATGTGTCTATGCTTCGCAGCAGCTACAATTGTTCTGTTCTGTTGTTCCCTCTGTGTTGTGTTTTTTTTTTTTTTTATACTGTGTTTATTAAGATCCTTATCCGTAAGAAAGCAAATGTAATATATCCAGGGTATCTCACATCTTACCAGTGCTTTTAGTTATTGCTGGCTCTCAAATGACATCAAAACATTCTGTTGATTTGTATTCATTGACCTAGATGAGGGCATTATGAATATGTATTTTGTGGTTTGGTTGGATAAATGTAAAGGGATAATAGATCTTGTGTTGGCCCTGGTTTAGTCTTGTAAAGAATTTCCATTTTTTGTTTGAATTCAATTGAGCTTGCCGTGTCAAAATGGTATAATAAAAACCTTCACAGAGCTACTATTGTGTGAATATTCAACAAAGACATGTGCGATTGTATTGGTCGCCCTGTTCAAAGGCCCAGCTCTCGACAGCGCGGGGAGTGTGAGGCCTGCTCCTTATTTATCCGGCGTGACACTATCAGCCGCGCCTGCAGCTGAAAGCAGAGCCAGTCTGTCAGAAGCACAGGCCCACCAGGGCTGTCACAGCACCAGCCAGGCTGCCTTCCCACCGTTACCATGGCGACTGTGGGAAGTGATTATGGAGAGAAGAGCCGGGAGCGCCGCAGTGGTGATCTCACAGCTTCACGCTACTGGATCAAAACACTTGTTCGGTTGTGACCACTAAATATGTTTCACTTGTAGAGGCACAGTCAAGAGAAATGTGAACAGGTTTGTCCTATTAAGTCTGTGTAGAGCTTGTACGCTTTTAAATACTGGAGATGAACCCAATTCTGTTGTAGGTTGGTTGTCAATAGTAATTGATACCCGGATACAGTTCAATACTAAAACTAGTATTGAAGCTAGATGTTCATTTGAGCTTGTGTCCATACTATTGAAGTGGCATACCATGGTGAAATGAAAGAAACTGTTATTATTCTGTGCTAAACTGAATTGCATAATTGCAAACATAATATGGAGAGACTTAAAGAGCCAAGATGTCTGTATATATTTTTATTGCGCTATTAAAATTAGAAAGTAGTAAGTAGTAGTAAGGTTTTTTATCTGTACGTAATACTACCTTCCAGATCTGTTATTTTCCACTTGAACATTACGAGTTCTGACCTCAGAGCGTTCCAGTTGAATTAACTTGTGTGTTTACTTGTGTGTAAACACTATGGCTGATGCTTATCTGCAGGCTAAAGAAATGTAACAGTTAAACAGATTCATCTAACCAGTCAGATATCAGAATGTTGTTGGATTTAAACTGTAACAAATGTTTTCCCCGTTAATCACTCAAATACACTACTTGTATATGTATCATTGGTGTAACACCTCAGTGGATCTCGAATGCAAAGTGAGAGTTCCTCAACCATCCTAGAGTTCACTAATAGGAATTACCCATTTGAACTGCATTCCAGGGCATTTCCAGGGCCTAACGTGGGTGTAAAGGTGTAAACCTTTTGGTATTATATTTTAGACAATAATTTGCATGGCAAACTCTCATCTGAGCTAAACGCAACTGACTTTAAATTCCAATTTCTGATCTTGTGCACGTCTTGTAAGCATTTGATGACCACTGAACATCTCCTTTTACATGTGACACAGAGAAATGACATAAATATCATGAAAAGTAATATGACCTTTGGCTTCACCCTTCATTTGTTCATTTGTGAAGGAGCGTTCAGTTTGGCGAAAGTCCGGGTTGCATCAGCACGTCCATGAATGTCTACGCTTGTAGGGCTCAATTTTTTCGTTTCAAAATGTTTTTTCAAATCCAGTGTGATTTAAAACTAAAAAACGGATTAAAAACATTTATTGTTAACTGTTTTGCTAAAATTCTACCATGAAATAGTGAATTGCCCACTAGACTCGTATTAGATGCTCCATTTTGAAACGGATGCTGATCATCAGTGATTGAAAAGATTCTTTCATGGCTCTGATACGCAGGTATTTAGAATGTTACCGTGTTCCACAAACATAACCTGTTAGTCAAAGTAACACCTGCTACATCCCACTGGCTATATGTCATTTGTTTATGTGCCTAACCTGTCCCTCTTGTGTTTCCAGGCACATAATGTGGTTCAATGGGCCGGGGACGTGCAGACCGTGAGCCTTCTCTGACCCTGGAGTCCCAAGCGAGCGAGAGGGTGCTGGACCTCCCCGAGGCGTTCCTGGGCCGTTGGCACTAAAATGTCCCTAAGTGGTGGCACTGCAGGCGGGAAAGGTGTGGACTCGAATGCGGTGGACACTTACGACAGCGGGGATGAGTGGGACATCGGCGTGGGAAATCTGATCATCGACCTCGACGCCGATTTGGAAAAAGACAAACTAGAGATGTCCGGCACCAAGGACGGACTGACGGCACCCACCAACGCTGTGGCGTCACTGCCCGAAAATATCCGCTTTGTTAGCCCAGTGTCCGGAGCTCAGGGCAAAGAGAGCAAATCCAAGTACAAGCGCAGTAAGAACTCTAAAGACAATAATAGCAAAGCATCGTCTGGAGACATGGGTAAGAAGGACACTACAGGGCGGACTCAATTGGAGCCCACTGCCCCGGCTGTGAACGCAACAGCCGCGGGCAACAACTCCACCTCTAAGGGCGTGGAGAAAGGGGGCAAGGCCTCCAGGGGGGTCGTGGGTAAGAAGGAGAAGGAGGCCACGGGGAAAGGTAAGAAGGACAAAAGCGATGGAGCGTTGATGGCCGAGAAGGAGGTGCAGTCTCAGGCCCAAGTGGTTCTGGGGAACAGTCGCACCGCGGCCTTTGAGAACTCGCAATCGGCGGACCTGGCAGAGGCCAATCAAATGGGGAATATTGCACTTGAAACGGTTGGGATAATACCAGCACTGAAAACGGAACAGGACGAGGTGGAGAATGGGGAATGCAAGACGCTTAAGAAGGTCAAAAGTGAAAAGGTAAGACTCATGTCTCTTTTGTAAACGTGCATGTGTTAGCGCCGCTGAGGCTGTGTGGTTTGGATCGCTGGTATATCGATGTGTGTGGCATTGTATTTGGAGCAGTCTTTGGTCATGTGTGGTATTGAGCCTATATTCGTTTAGTTGAATATAATATCACAAGAGTCAAAGGTGTTCTGAAAGAATAGGTAGATTATAATCAGCACAGAAGGCACTCTGACTCTGGATTGCAGTCGGCTGTGCATCTTCACTTTACAGCTACAAACCACTCATTTGAAGACCATAAGGTACAAACTTTAAGCAGGGAGAAGAGCTGGTTTGAAAGACGTGTAAAGAAGTCTGTTTTTGTGAAAAAGAGAACCCCTCTTTGAACATAAATGGTGAATTAACATTTAATCTGCCTTCTGTTTACAACAGTGTTCTTTCACCTTGATCAAGTGAGAAAACAAACCAATCTGTTGCTATTCCTGGTGCTTGACACTGGTGAAGAAAAGGCAGTCTGATTGCCATAGAATTGAAATGTCCCAAAAAAGGTAAACAAAGACAGGACGGTATTAGTGAAAAACTCTTTCCTTAGGGCGGGGCTAATTCAGATCATAGCATCAAAACTCAAATGAGGGATTACACTGACTTTACAAAATTTAAGGTAGTGTCAGAGCAGTCAGTATGGGCAAAAATTAATGCAATGTCCTATATTGGCTATATTTTTTTGCACCTAACATAAAATGATGCTAAATACCGTATGTGCACGTCCAGATCATGGATTTCATTGACTAGGCTCTAGCATTCCTCAAGGTCCATTATGTTGATACCAAATGGCGTCCAAGTCTTGGTTAAGACCTGGTTTCTGTTGGTTCTGGAGTACTGAAAAGAATCATTACCCAGATATTAATCAATCAATAGTTAAGCTAGTATTGATGACTGTTGATAATGATAATGAAGTGTTGATAGGAAAAAATATTGCTTAAACTGAAAAATAATTGGACCTTGAATAATTTTAGAATGGTCTTAATCTATGTTAGAGCAAAAATAAGACTATATGGTTATAAAAGAAAAGAATGCATATAAGAATAATGCATTGATATATCTTGGACCTCGGTACACTCTACTGCGCACACAACCACAGTCACAAGTTAGCTCTCCAATTCCTCGCACTGAGCTATATTTGGTGACATCGCATGAGAAGTAATTTGCTAACAGTGTGCGCTTTCATCGATTTAATTAATCACGCTATGAATGAACACAAAGCGCTGAGATCCTGGGCAGACTGGCAGTGTCCCTGAAGCAGTCTGACATGTGATGCGTTCAAAGACCCTCCGCCGTCTCCCTCACTCACCCTCTCTCTCCACATGATGGATGGGGGCCCGGGGTTGAGAGCAGCCACAGGAAATGGCCCACACCACGACAGAGCCTGTTCCCATCTGTGCGGCGCAGATTGTTTATGATAGCAGGCATCTATCTGCTTTCCCATACTCCACACTGGGCCAGAGACTACACTGCGGGCCGTGATAAGATGTCTTGCTTCGGCTGAGTGTCAGATGACTTTGCAATAACATTTTGGCTTGTAAAATCTAAATGACGAGACGTAAATTGTCTGCTGTTAATGTGCGTATGTGGTGTAAAAGGAGAAGTGTGGCCGCTGATGGATTTCGATAGTGATGATCATCCAAAACAAACATCAACAACTGCATTTTTTTTCCCTTTTGGATATTTCTCATGAAAATCCAACAACACAGAAATGCATTTCTGCTTTAGAAATAAGAAATGGTTTTATAGTATTGATTTAACATTCAAGTATATTTTGAATCCCAAACATACATACATACATATATATATTTGCATGGTTTAAATGTTATGTTTTATTAGCTTTTGAATATTTTCGAGTAGTTTATTATATTCTCGTCATGATGCTGCTCAACGCAATGGTTAGAAGCCAGTAGGTGGGACATCATAAAAGTGTAAATGTCTTGTTTTAATTATGGCATTAAAAATCTTGAAATGCTACATTTTTAAATTTGAGTTGCTAAATCCTGCATAAACCTTGTGGTAGACAATGTGTACATCATCGGGTTCATAAAGTCATTTTTTTGGGGGGCTTTGTTTTTCTCTCTTTCTATTTTCCAATCCCCGTTTCATTGCTTCATCCTCGGCAAATTAGAACGATTCTTACAGCCAAAAACGCTTCCCGTCTATAAGTCATCTCTATGATTACTGTAGAGTGTTTTTTCTATTTTCCTGAAAACCTTGAAAAAATGTTTATACTATGAGGCTGTCAATTTGAAAACACATTAGTGTTTTCTATGATGTCTATAATGCTGCTTGATTTATGTATTGAGTTTCATTTTATTACCTTCTTGAAGGACGGGATAATTGAATGTACCGCCTTGCTATATATCCATCAATCTTTAAAAACTTAAGTTGTGTTCATAAGGTTATCTTGCAAGATTGAATTTCTTTGCACACATACACACAAAAAAGAGTGATTTTATCCTCAGCGTTTGGCACAGGCTAGCAGGTCAAGAGCTGTGGAGAGAGGGAGAGGACAACAGAAGAATGAGGTAGAACGACCCATAATGATATGAGCAGCTAATCGGAGGCAGAGCAGTCCCTGAGGGCAGACCAGTCCCTCTCAGGGCAGTGTAAGATCGAGCTCCTCAGTTCAGTATCTCCAGATGGACGGATGGCAGTCAAAAGAAAAGGCAGAAAAGGCTCCGAGACTTTTCTACCAAGATATAACACATATAATTTTAGACTTTTCTGCTTGAAGTGAACACCGTCACAAGCAGTTTACTTTCCCTTACACTCCACCTTTGGTCATGCTCTGTTGCAACGAAGCGTGAACCCAGAGGAAACGGTATAACCAGTCACATTAGTAGATATGGACATTTTAGCTATAAGAACATTGTCAACTGTACATTCTGTATATAGTCTCAGTCTATCTTAGTCTATTTTATTCTTAATTTTATGCATGCCTTTTTATATATTTTTTATATTTTATTCATTGCTTTATGTTGCACCTACACCGAAGCAAGTTCCTATATTTGTGAATTTCACTGGCAATGGCAATAAACCGCTTTCTGATTCTGATTCACTCACGTCTACCCTTATGTACACCATTGCAGATCACATGTCACGTAATAGAGTCCCATTGTGGTTGGATGGAGCCATGTTGCATCTTTGAACAAGTGCTTAGTCTTTTTACGTTGCGTTTTTATACACGCAAAAATGCTTCACAAATGTTAAGTGACAGATGGTGCAGATATCGGGGCTTCGAACGGCTTTTAAGTTCAGACTCTTTTAGCAACTGGCAGGATTTTTAAACGTTCATTATGTTGACCTGCATTCTTATCACAAATGTTTATCTTTGATTTGGACTGTTCTGATGGTTCCATTTGTTTCCATTAGGGCTATATGTCTGAACATGGCGTATAAGTCACATTTATGGCACACACGGATGACTGTAGAACGTTCTCATTTGACTTGAGCGTTGGGCTAGTATTACTGTATGTTAATAACAGAACTTGGATAAATACAGTGTCACAGATCCAGTAATAATGTGACAAATCTAACAGACAGTGACATCCGTGCAAAACCTATTAGACACATGATATTAACACCATCTCGTCTCCCCCTGAGCCCCACGTATAGATCTACATGGCACCTCAGCCAGACTTAAGCAGTAGACTTATGATGCGCTGTCATTGTCCCGCCGCAGCAGCCTTTTCACGCTCTTCTCTCTGAAACAGGCCGGCACACAGGGAGGTGCTTCATGGGCCTGGTTTTGTCTGTCACCGTGTCCCGGTCTTAATCCCCCGAGCCGCTGAGGCCTGGTGGAGAGGCTGGGGGAGGGGCCGGGGCAGAGCTGGAGCCTGCCTCATGTTTCCTGCGCTGGGGGAGGGGAGGCGGCCCGTCTGAGTGCTCCTATCCAGAAGAGCCCCGGTTCACAGCCACAGGAGGAGCGCTCCGAGAGGCTCTTTAGGAACTCTCAGCTCTGACTCACGCACTGCAAATATTGAGTGTACAACTTTACACCAGAATGAGTGTTATATTAGCACTTTAGCTCATCTACATATGCTAATGCTAAAGCTGTTATGGATTAACTACACATTTGAATATAAATAGTCTTTCAAAAGCTCATCTAAATGTAGGAGTAGGTGAGATTGACAAAAATTAATATATGTATGTTTTGCATTATCTCGGTAACTATAATCAGACAATATTTTCAAGTCATCAGAAATATGCTAAACTGTTCCTGTAAATGTCTTGATTGAGGTTCGAAATGTGAATGAACCATAAAACTAACCACCAAAGGGCAGTAATATCATTTTATACTCTTATTTGGGAGATTACACTAGACTGTTTCTAGGGTTGCAACAGGTTAATTCATGACTACTATCACGTCAACTATAAAAATAGTCAGTCATTATTCGATCGTCATAATCGTTATCTGGACTAGATAATAAATATATAAAACACAAATGAAAAGAGCTTTTACATCAAAGACAGTGACATTATTCAATCAAAATGACAAAAAATAATACACAATTTCAGATTTTTCCTCAATAATGCAGTTTTTGGAAATATCTCTATTTTGAAACCGTCAGTCACCATATTTTTGTGGTTGATAATGCTTTTAAAAAATATCAACGTACAAAATAATCGTTAGTTGGAGCCCTAATTCTTAATGGTTTTAATAATAGACTATATATGGGATATTCTAATTTTGCATATTTCCAAAACAACACTTGCGATATCATCCATTTTTAAATACATTTCCCACCTCTATTTGGATGTAAGACATGCAATTTTTTTTAAATCGCCTTGGAGGGCTGTAATAGAAATAGACACATAGCCTTTGATTGTTTTGTATTTATTTATCACAGATACTATTGTGTTGTGTGTATTTATTTATGTATAATTGTGTATTAAAAGCAGGTTTTAGCTTCTAATTTCACCACAGCTCTTCCCTCGTGTGTGTCCGGATTGGATGAGCCCTAATGTCTGCTGTCAGCAGGCTCCTCTCTGCTCCATTATCAGAGCAGCTACTGGAGAAGCAGCAGGCTCCACACCACCATTTCCTGTCAGGAACACAGCTCTCACACAAGAGGCTATACTTAGACCACAGTAAAGACATCTGGGGAAGTATAGGCCCTATGCACATGACATGGCAGCATTCACCATTTTAACAACCAGAGTCAATGGTGAGTGATGACATATTCTCCTGTAAAGCTGTAAAGCTCAACACGCAGCTAAAATGTGAAAGAGCTGCTATAGTCTGAAAACAAATATAAAGGTGTAAATATTTAGTTTGTACCAAACATTTGAAATAAACAAAATTAAAGCAGAAAACCAGATAAACAGGAACACAACAGCTACGCTCACATTTGAACTCTACCTTTCTCTCCCTAAGTGTTTCGTTTGTTGAGGATATTGATTATTGTGTGGTGAGTTGAAGTGTTCTTTATCTCCCCCGACTGTAAGAAAACAAGCTAGCTAAGCTCTGCACAGTTGGAGTAACAACGGAGAAACCAAATTTGCCGTATCAAGTTAATTTGAGTTTGTTGTGCTGCTCATAATTTTGCTAATGCCGTATGTAAATGTTTCCATTTAAGACATCCTTTTGAAACATTTTGAATGAAACTGATGTCAGTGTATAAACTCTTTTAAAATTCATGACACACATAAAGAGAACTGCTAAATGACCAAACTCAATTCGTCTTTGCCACAAAACCTGTCAGACTGTTGTCCCAGTCTACAGCAGGTCAAAGAACCGATTAGGTGTGAGCGAGGGCTGAGAGACGTTCAGGGGCGTCTAGTAATTTGCGTAGTTTGTCATGTCTGCCACTAAAATGACAAACACTTTTGAAAAATGTGTTTTAAATGATCCACTCTTCCTGGTGTGCATGTAAACGTTGTGACAGTAATACGGACATTTGTATTATATTTCTCCGAAAGAGCCGCCACATCAAAGTGCTCCTCAGTGGCGACCTTTGAAAGCGAGCAGCCACATGGAAACGCTTGAGGACATGGCTTGTCTCATGTTGTGCGTTATGTAGAGCTAGTGCTGTTTGGACATGTTTGCCTGCTAGAACTTGATGTCTTTACCCTCCGTAAGCTTTAGCTCGGTTAGCATTAGCATTAATCATTCTCCCAGGCCAGTCTTGTTCCTCACGCTGAAGGTGTAAGAGTGTTTCCATAAAGTCCCGTGTCCTGACTGCAGCTCCCTGAAGCTTTGGCCCTCACACTCTGAATAAATCATTACTACTCCGTTCGGAACAAGCGCTAACCACCTCCGCGCGCCCCTCTCTCGCTCTCACCCACCTCTCATTACACACATCCAGACGAGCGAGAGTGCGAGGCTTTCTGCGGCTGCCTGCATGTGCCACCAGCCCTGATAAATGAAGCAACTTTCATGGAAAATTACATTTGGGGGCGACTTTGAAAGAGGAGAGGGAGGAGCGGGCTGCAGCAGAGAGAAGAGCCTCATCAGAGTTGTGTGTGTGTGTCTGTGTGTGTCTGTGTGTGTGTGTGCGCCCGCTCCAGCTCGCACTATTGTGTTACATCTCATTTGCTTTAAGTACTGCCAAGGCTTTTAAAGGCTTTGACAGAACAGTGAGAGCGGCTCTGAAGCGAGCACTGACTTACACCAAGAATCCAACCACAGAGTCAGCTGTGTGTTACTCCTCCGGCTTTGGAACATGACAAATTAAAGCTTTATTAACAGCTTTGTGGATGTAATGTGAAGTTAGCTGTAGAATAGTCACAAATGTAGTCTGCCTAAATTCAGTCTACCCAAACTAACATGTTCTCAAGCTTTGTGTTAGAGAAGTAGGCCACTGCAACACAATGCATACAATGGAAATGTCATGGTTGTTACAAAGCGACAACTGGACAACCCATTGTGTTTGGAAGTAGGTTATCTGTACAGTTTGTGCTGTGTTTTGCCTGGTGTGATTGTCTGATTGCACACATACATACAAATAATGAAAGCACAGTACGCAGTAATCCATCCTCCACCTGTCAAAGAGGCAAAGCGATGCACTGCACTACGCAAATCCAGACATGAAGGAACGGAGGCCCAAATTTGTATAAATATTTAAGTGTGCTAATGGTAGCTGCAGGCTACATGCTACTGCAGTGGGATTGCTGTTCTGTTGTAACGCCATGTCTACAATGTCTCTTAAGACTCGGGGGCTGACGACGGCACACAGCAGTCTCCTTTTGACTGTTTGAGCTGCATTTATAAAATATCTAATAGCACTGGAGCAATTATATGGACACAACACAGATGCAGCCACTTTAAACATACCTCTTGTGTGCCTGTTCATTGAATTATATTTGATGATAAATTAAATCACTTTAGTTTCAGGAAACACAAATTGGCTCCAATCAAAGCATTAGTTTACAATTCTAAACTCTGAACTGTGAATATGAAGCAATGGTGCAATCAGTGCTGAAACCATAATCACCACAGTCTCCTCTTTGTCCTTTACATGCGCCGAAGTGCAGTGGATTGTGACCTTTACGGTGGAAGTGGCTCGTCCAGGCTCATACTGCGGCTCTTTTGTCTCTGGTTCCACAGTTCCACGTTTCCGTCTCAGCCCTCCGGGGGTCCTTCTCTCCGCAGGAAGAAAACATCTGACACTAATTGGTTTTCACGTCTGCCATTAGCCTGTCTCCACACACCACTCGAGTGCTTCCAGCTCGTAGGCAAAACAAAGGCCTAACCATGTCCATCAATCAGCCGGAGCGTTGTTCTCCTCGCACGTGTCAGGAAACACCGTTGGAACGCAATCCTTTTTTACACCTGTTTTGATGTTTGCTAAATGCTGCATATTTCACATGTTTTCAGCTTGTACAGTGTTCCAGATTTACCGGCATGCAGTGCAGTTCACAAACGGCACACATGGGAAAATATATGGATGTTTTATGCATATGGTTGAATAATAAAGTAAATATAAATACTTTGGGTTGCTGGGTCAAAATATTCCAGTTTGTCAGCACATTAGCGGTTAAGAATATGTTTAATCTACACTGACTTTTACTTACTTTTACTTTTTAAGTCTCTTATTGGTCAGAAAATATCCCAGAAACACCCTAACATTTTCCACCATGATGTCACAATAAAATTCATAATGTATATATTTTCTTGTTAGGACCAGGACTTTAAGCCCCAGAGCGTAACTTTTAGCCATAGATCATACAAAAGAAAAGATAATACAAGAATGTTTTTCATATTGGTTGCTTATATTGCTTTTTTAAAAAAGAAAGAAACCCCTTGAAAAACATGTTCTTACTTAAAAAAGTTACATACTGTGGCTTTAACGTAAGATTTCTTTCATCGATCGTTTACCATGTTTTGCACTATATATTCAGCATAAAATACAGGGAAATGGTGAAAGACTAACAGACATAAAATGCATATAAAATCTAGTATTTTCCCCTGGGGTGAAATAAAACGCAATGCTAATCCCCATGTGCTAGTCATTATGTGAAAATATTTTCCTGGAGTTTGGATTAGTAGTTTCCTGTCCTGTTTATCTCTAACCTTGACTGCTGTGCTAACACGTACAATTTGATAGTCTACAATCTTAATACCTCATATGAAGTGGATCTATCTATAGAAAAAACCCGTATAAGCTTGATCGGTTTTCTAGTGCTGACTGTTGACCTTGACACATGGATGACCTGCTTTTTACAACTGTATGAGGATTGTGTATCAGATGTTGATCAGGTTTTCAGCTTTAGAAGCACCATGTTTAAGGTTTACTTTTTTGTCTCTCTCTTTTTGTCTTTTTTGACCCAATGTCCCACACTGTTGGGTTTAAACAGCCACAGTCATTCTTCTCCAGCTTTTGAGCCAGCTGGGTTTGGCCAGGAGTAGAGCCAAAAATGTACGTCACATTTTTTAGACCCTTGATCAGTGCAGTTTGATCAGCAAATAAGGAGATTTTTTTTTGGTCCGATGCATTAAAGTGAAAGTAAAAATGCATTAAAGTGAAAGTAAAAATGTTTTTATTTGTGCTGCCCATAGAAAACTTGTGAGTGACATAGTTCCTCATTTGAAAACCAAACGTAAATGCCACAACACTTTTTTATTAGCAGTGGTAGCTATAAGAGCAGTAGCTCAGGTGACAGAGTGGTCGTCCTCTGCGCCGAAAGTCACTTTTGAGTTGAGCAGTCAGGTCCACTGACCCACACTTCTGCGGTGCAATTGATCCCTCAGGTGAACACTGCAGTGGTGCCCTTGGACAAAACACTTAACCTGCCTCGCCCCCAGTGTCTGTGTACACTGGTGTGTGAATGGGTGACTGGTTGATGTAAAGCACTTTGAGCGCCTTGAAAGGGAGAAAAGAAATGTGACCATTTGAGCATTTACAAAGTTGCTTAGCTAATGCTAAGCTTCGAGACGCCCCTGAACATCTCGCCGCCCTCGCTTGCACCTAATTGTTCTTTCTGTTTTTTTGTTTTTTTTTGACCCGCTGTAGGCTAAGGCTGCATGATTTGGGAAAAATATCGAATGGGCTCTATGCATTGAATGGCAGTTGGGTGTTTATTTTTAAATTGAGACTCAAAACATCTTTCAGAGACATCCGCCACAAGTTGCTGTTCACTGCCTGATCTGTCTGATTTGATAATGAACTGATGAAACTAATAAAAGAATCACATGCTTTTGTGACAAATCTAAACTAGGGTGACGTTTTTATGCAGCATAAGACAAGATATTTAGTAGTTTGTGGAGGAAATGACAGTCTTCATCGATGCGATTTGCTAAATGCGCCCTTTCAAATTGCAATTTTGATTTGGTTGCGGTTTATCTTGCAGCCCTGTAGTCTGGGACAAGAATGGTCTGACTGGTTTGGGGGCAAAGACTAACCAAGTTTGGTTGTTTATCGCACTCAGAGTTCTCTGTGCATGTAAATATAGTGACAGAAACCTCTCCAGATTATGGAGGCTGTGGGAGATTGGAACCACAACGCCTCAATCCCAGTTCCCAGCTGTACATGGATTTGGAAAATCCAGTGTAAATTGAAGTAGTGCTGTAGTAGTTATGCGGTTCACCTGGCGTGCATGCAAACATAGTGACCTTCAAACTGGTGAGCTTCAGCTGCAAATCCATTCAGTTGCTATGTTTACTGTGCTCCCCTCACCGACACTGCAGTGCGTTTGACCTCAGCCTCGCTCTGGACTGCCTCACTTCCCGAAGGCTTCTGGGATTTGCTGTCACTCTGCATATCCAGCGAGGAGCGCCGTGTCAGCCCGATCTTACCACAAGTGCAGTGTGCCGCCATGAAATATTCACACGTGGTTCTAAGGGAGAAGCTGTGCTCAGAGGGGAAGGCTCCGGTTGCACACTTGGCCCCGGTGGCAGTTTCGTCCTTGTTTTACGGCTGTGCGCGGCTGTTTTAGTTTTGCACAACACCGTGTTTTTGTGCTTGTTCTCACTGTGTCATTGTCAGATTAACCTGAGGGAAGATGGATCATTCATACAGGGGAACAATGAGGGTTTGAAAAGGTCGCATCCATTTCACAGATGGATAGCATCACAGCTGGGAAAAGTGTAGCAAGCGACGGTACATCTTATTTCCCGTTTTCAATATGTCTGTCTGTGTTGAATTTGGAACAGTAGTGAGGGTTTGAAAAGAGCTTTTGGACAGCAAGGGGCATTTGTACGGTTTTTGGTGGAAGGTTTGACACTTTCACTATGGAGAAGATGTGTTGTTTGGAATGTTCCACAGAATTGAAAACTTTCCAATCGCCAGAAAAACTGCAATAAAAACGCTGGTAATTGATTAAACGAAAGACCAAGCAATTACATGTTCATGAGACAACCAGGAAAGTTACCTATTGTACCTTTTAACATTTTTTTGTTGTCTATGGACTTTTATGGATGATTGTGGCACAGTGCAGTGTTCAGCTTAAAACATAGTAACCAGACGGCTGGCAGTTCGAACCTCACGAGTGTGCATACGTTTTTTTGTGTCCCTGAGCAAGACACTTCCAATTCCTTTCCAATGTACCTGGTTGTTACAACTTGTTACCAATTGATTTGAGAATAAAAGCAAGAGATGTTTTTGTTTTGTTTTTTACCAAATTGACTAAAGATAAGATAAGAGATCCTTTATTTGTCCCACAATGGGGAAATTCCAATGTTGCAACGCACAGTTTAGAACAGGTATGAATGAAATAGGCGCATGCAATAAAAATAGGATAAATAATTACTAAACATTGTAATAAAAATACAATAGAAGTATAAAGTATAAAGTGCACACTCTTATTTACAGTAGGTGGCATTGTCTTCATAGCTGAAAGACTATAATGTTATGGTCTTCCTGCTGATGAAAACATATCTTGGAACAAATGTCTTCTGAATAAAAAAGGACAATTTGTGCAGATTGTAATTGAAATGTTTTGAAATGCATCAGTGGATTTAGACTACTTAGGACCCATTCTCTCATTAAGAAGTGATTTGGTAACAATGCAATATTATAATTTTTCATATGTATTTCCCACCTCTAATTGGCCTTCAGGCAGCGGTGGTGACAGTTGTACGTTAGCGCCGTGAGTGGCAGTGAGCTAGGGCATTTCGCAGAGTGTGATACTGTGTTGAGTTGTTATGTGATTTTCTTCATGCAGACAAGATTTCCCGGTGTGTGCCTCACTCTTTTTTTTTCTTAAATTCCTCTCCACTAAACATCGCCTCTTGACTAAAGTGTAGCAGTGCAAGCTAGCTGTGTGCGGTGAAACACAACCTCCCAAACTTCATTAAGAATTGATGTGAGTGCGCTCTTGTGGGACTGACAGCATGCTGGGCCGCTCCAGTAGAAGCCATCAGCAGTCTGTCAAACAAAGCCTCTGTCATGCTTTGTCTTCATGGCCTCGGTAAAGTGTCTCCACAGGGTTCTCACATCCTGGGAAACTGGAGTCGAGATATTCACCCACCAAAGCCCTCAAAAACTGTCCTCAATGTTGTTTGTGAATGAAATAATGCTATAAAAGTCATTATCACTTGACAACGCTTGAACCATAAATAGAATAAAGAAACGCTGGTGAAAGCAATGTTGAGCTAACTTTATGAATCAGCGCGGCGACGTCACAGTGATACTGGTACGGCTTTATTTTGACGATCTGGTGCAGCTGGATGTAGTATTGCTCTAGCTGTTGTGAGTTGGACTAGTGGCCAGTCCATTGGTGCTGCAGTGGAAAAAAAACCTCTAAATCCAGAAAGCATTTACCCATAGAGCACAATAAAACTACTGGTGCTGGACTGACAGGGACCCATAGCGTTCTCCAGCAACTCCGCACTGATTGGTCAGAGCCCACGCATGTTCAGTGGTCGCCACCAGACAGACCTTGCCACTAAAGGCTACACTAGAGATATACCAATGCCCTGAGCTTGGCCATTGACTAAAATCGGTGGTGATGTTTGAAAACTATGGTTTGCAGAGTCTTTGTAAGGCGCCGATCAGTCAGTTGTGTTGGGCGCCTAATGCAGTCAGTTGTGTTGGGCGCCTAATGCATCAGCCGGTGTGTAAACCTGATGATTTATCCTGGTTTAGCACTGACACAGTACACTAGCTTGTGGCTTACTATTCAAACATCTTGGCTAAACATCACAAAGTCCTGCACGGTGCTCACTCTGCCTGTGCTTGTGCGGCTGCTCAGAGGGTGATGGTGGGGGAGGCGGTGGGGGAGGGGAGCCCAGCCTTATTCCACACATTCAGCTGGTGAAAGAGCGGAGCAGCCCTCGCAGCTGTCTCCCATTGTCAGCCTGCATTTCCAGCGTGCCTCGTTGGAAGCCTGTGTGTGTGAGCAGCAGAGGAGCCGCTGAGGGGTGAAAGAGTGCTAAACACAAGCCTTCAGAGCATGAGCCAGGTTGAGGGAGTGTTTCTGTTCTGGGTTTGACCAAGGGCTAAGAATAAATTGTGATTTTTGTTGTTGTTGCAAAGTCATAAAAAGCTGGTGTTGAGAGGAAAGGTTACACATTGAAGATATAGTATGTTGTCCATATCATCTCAAAAAATCTTGTTAAGCTGAAGTGTCTTTTTCTTCTGATTTTTAAATGGGGTGAATTTAGGGGTATTTAGGTGTGAGGGTCACCAATCCATGGGCCAGAAGTCTTTGATCCTAAGAGAAAGTGGCAGATCACCATGCCTGAACTAGCGTCAGATGTTTCCCGTTTATCGACGCACAGCACTCACATCAAGAGCCAAAATGTTATATTTCCAGTGCTATATCCATCTAACATCAACCAAAGGCAATGCATTACATAAAGAGAGATTAAAACATGGCGTAGAGGCTTTGCAGAGAAGAAAAATAAATGCTGTAAAAGCTCAGGAGAAACTGGAAGTAGTTTTGTTGCCACGTCTCGCAGCGACACAAACTTCAATTTACTAAACATCTTTTTGGGAATTGTTGGGAATTCATGATTAAAAAGTATAATTCAAGTACTATTTAGATTTATTTATTAAAAAGACACTGGATAAATGAGAAGGGAGTTTTTATTATGATTTGGCATAATACTGTATGTCTCCTTTAAATGTGTTTTGCGGAAGATCATGACAACTTTGATAACATAAAAAGAACAACCTCCATAAAAACGCTGTGGAGGTTAAAGCCATGTCCGAGAAGAGAAGTCGCCCAGCCTGGTCAGTAATGAGAAGTCAGCCTCATGAATGGATGGCCTCTTTAAGCCCCCGAGCCCTGCATGCAGTGAATGAGCGGAGCTGGAGGGGAGCTCTCGGATTCCTCTGTCCTTCAGGCATGTGGTCTGATTAGCAGAACAAAGCCCACAGTGAGGGAGCGGCGGCCCACACCTCCTCTGCTTTGGAATGTTCTACCATCGTCAGCCGGGCAACAGGCAGCAGGCAGCAGGAGGCGAGAGGGGCCGCGCTGTAAAAGTACAAGAACCTGTAGGTGTTTACATCACACCACAGAGGACAAGTTGAAGCTGAGTCAAGTCAAGTGATGTCCAAATTAACGGCGCTGTACCCGATTTTGACTGTGAAACTTACTAAATGCATTCTGAGCATTCTAACATTCACCACAACAGTGAGTTTAGAAGTGTTTTTTCACACTGTTCAGAGCCCAGAGCAAACAACAACAGCGCACTTCCTGGTTTTCGGAGAATTCAACGTTCTGTAATTAGATACTGACAGCACACAGCGGTCTGATTTTTGACCTTGAGCGCTGCTTTTACAATATATACATGTACTGGGGCAAAATGCATTTTAATTCATTACATTTTCTAAAATCTGGTACAGCCTCTTTATAGCTTGAATAATCACAATTATCAATCAGTCAACCTTAAACCATTTTAAAGGTCCCATAACATGCAAAATGGACTTTTCAGAGGTTTTAACCTTCCTCCAGTGCTATTTGGGCCTCGTATGTTGTGCCCAAAGTGTTTTTTTTTATTGATTCCTGCATGTTTTCGCTAGAGAACTGTCTTTTCCGTCCCCCTCGGCTGAGCAGCAGACGGGGGCTCCTCACAAGGATGACGCGCTTCCCAAGGATGACGCGGTGTTTAAGCCACGCCTCCGGGAAGCGCGCAGCCGCAGAATAAAAACAGCTAATGCTAATGCTACACAGTAATTACACGATGGATACAACAGATCGAAGAGTTAGCTTGTTATTTACCAAACGGCAACGTCCGTCGTCGAGGTACTGGAGCACGTCAAACTCCAGGTCAGATCCAGGACGTAGGACTCAGCACGACGCACCGTCAGGAGGATAAAAGGTTTATTCCAGTGTTTGTGTATCGCTGTTTACCGGAGCACACGGCGCATGCGCACTATCTCCACTCTAGGCTTCGGTACAGGTTGGACAGGGGAGGCGCGCGGGTTGGGCGGGGGAGGCGCGCGAGTTGGGTGGGGGAGGCAGCCTGCTCTCTGTTCGGGGGGGCCAGATCTCAGAGTGAGCCGTTTGCTTTTGCAAGGAGGGGGGCCAGTCCAAGAAATGGGTGTTTTTTGGAAACTGTTATGTTATGGATATTGCACAACGCAAAAATGTATCAACAAAGCCCTTAGAATAGACTGTGTGAAGGGGAAAATAGCAGAATATGGGACCTTTAAGTGATTTCAATTAAATCTACTTAAAAAACATCAACCTAAATGTAAAGTGTTTAAGTCGCTTTTACTATCATTCAGAAAGTTTCCTTTCATAAAGCTGCTTAGAAGAAATAGTGATCTATTAAATTATGGTAATGAAAGAAAATTAAGTGTCTGTGAAATTGTGATGTTTCTTCGCACAATAATCGTAACAATAAAGTCTCAAATCAGGACATCCATATCGTTTACAAAAACTATAAATAACTCTGGTCCAGTATGGATTTTCTTCAGTCACAGCTGATGTTCAATATTGTATAATCTATGGCGAGGTAAAAGCTGTTAAAATTTGCATTTACTTTTCAAGACAATAGACCATTATGTGTGAATACGTTGTAACATACAGCCACCCCTTAAGCTTCATTGGTTTTCAATTTCTTTCGTTTACATTTGTTTAAAAGGCTTTAGTCCCTTTACAAATGTACTCATTCAGATTCCATTCAAGAAGAAGTATAATATTTCAAAACGGTTGAGGAAACGGTTCATCAAACTACTTAGCCCATTAGAATTGGTTCTGGTTTCAGTCTGAATAATCCACGTCTTCCTGCATGTATTATACTCTTGCTTGGACAAAAAGTCTCTGTGTCTAAGGCCATGTTGCTGTTTGGGGCTGGTTTGAGTAATAGCGTGCCATTCTTGTGTGTGTTTCTATAGAGGCAGAGTATAAGGGCTGTGTGAGGTTTCAGGAGGCTGGTGTTCCCATGCAAACACACAGGAGGTAAACAGGCCAGTGTGTGAGCGGCACTGATTAGCCACACAATTACACAGCTCCCCCGCCCTCCCCCTAAAGCTCTTCTAAGGGGATTGTTTTCAGGCTCTGTGTTCCCATAAGTCCCTACTTGGCTCTTCTCGGCTCAACCCCAATCAACACCCGAAGCATTTCCATTACAAGTGGTGCTATGTAGTATTGTAGTATTACTTAACCAAGATACATCACCAATGCAGGGCTGTAGTCCTTCAGTTATTTAGTCAATTAATGTGTCTTAGTCCAGTGTATTTCAAACTTGTTTTGAGTTGTAGCACACTTTTGGGTTTAAAAGCTACCACAGCAGACAGCCTACTACAAAAACATGACCAAATCAGACCATATTGTATATAACAATCCAAATAATGTTGGTGCCCAGTCCACACCTTTACATTTGGTAATTGTGATGGTTTTCTTTTATTTTTTGGCTCAGGACACTCCAAAAAGGTAAATTAGCCAATTATATCCACACTTTTCTCACATCCTCACTCACTTTTATTCAAGGTACACTATGTAAAACGTCAAGGCACACTAGTGTTCCCCGGCACACTGGTTGAAAATCAAGGTCTTAGTCAACTAAGATTTTCATTGTTGACTAATCATTTAATTTAGATTAAAAGGATTTATATGATAAAAGAGCAAAAATGAGAAGCTATGGATAGAGTTTGCTGAAGACTTAACATATAAATGCATTCTTTTCTGAATAATTGGTCGTTTTTATGTGACCTCTTGTGCAGTTGCGGTCTTGTGATTGCAGTTTGGGTTAGATACATAGAGATATTTATATAGTTTTGATATATTTTTACATTTTAGAACCAGATTTGTTTACTTCATGTGAAAGAAGGGAGCTGTCATTCGGTCATTGTTTTGTCATTGTCTTTAGAACAAACTCAAGCTTCTCTCACCTCAGAATAACAGGAGTTTGTGCTTTGCTCATATACCCTTACACGCACGCCAAAGAAAACTGTAATAGTTAAACCAATTTTTCAAAATGAAATTTACTCCCACTACAATTTGCTTCTCAATAATCCCAATAACATGTGGAGATGTCAGTGTGTTGTGGTGTTCTGCTGCATGTAACAGTCAAACCCAACCTTCTTGCTACAGCAACTACAACAAGATAGCTTTACTTTAAATAAGCAAACTAGAAAAGTTATATTTCTTTTACTTCTGATGAGGACATCCAGTAAATCTGTAAAATCCAACAAAACAAATGACCAGAACATGAAGCAGAAATGTGATTCAAGTTCAAGAGAAGAATGTCGATCATCTCATACAAAGTTACCAGTGAAGATGGATTACAACAAACAGAAACACAAACGCTCCTCTGGAATAAGACCAGGCACAGCCAAGCAACATTCTTTGAGCGTGTAATGAGGAAAGAGACCATGGAACATCTGGTCACAATGGGGAAAATAGAGGCTGCGAGAAGTCGAGGTCAACAACAGGAAAACAGCCTCAGCAGATGGTTGGACACATCTCCCATCATTCTACGGGACACCATTCCAGACTGGGAGTGATACTGAGTCATGGTCAACGCCCAGAGTGAGAGACAGGGCACAGTTTGTGTTAGGGCTGGGACGTTCATCCTAAGACTACGAGATGGAGATTCAGTCATGTCTGATCATCAATGATGTGTTTTTAATTGAGAGGTCACCAGCCAATCCTGTCAATAAAAACACATGGTTTAGAAGTATTGAATGTCACAGATCAAAAGTCTGTCTAGTTAATGTCCATAAAATCATTAAAAGTCATTTTTACTTCAAATTGAATCGAACATCGAGATCAGTCAACATGAAGAATACATTTTTTTCCTATCGCCCAGCCTTAGGATACATTGCTGTATGTAACTCAATGCAAAGGCTATGATTGCTTACTAACCAATTAAAATAGAAATTTTACTCCATTTGTTCATTGATTGATTGTGCTCATGCCTTTGATTAAATGACTGGAAATGATTGACAGAAACAGAACAAGAAACAGCGAGTGAAAAGACAAAAACGAAAAGAATTCAAGTAGTCTATCTGTTCAATTTGTTCTGGAACAGTTTCAAATGTTTCTATTTGGTAAATATCCAAAATTACATTTTAAAAATTCATCCTGTCTTCTTTTAAATATTAACTTGTGATTTTCTTCTAATAAGAGTGTGATAAAGCTCTGAGCTCCTTTACCTGACCTTTACCTGCAGCTGTCTTTAAATATCTGAAGTTATTTCAGTCCAGGCCTTTACTCTTGCCTCCTCCTTGTCAACAATTTTCTTATTAGTGCGTCTTTTATTACTGCGGCCAAAAGTACATTCTACAGGTATCCATCAATCATTTCCATTGCTTGTGGTTTTATGTCCCAGATACATAGCTCTAAAGTCAATTGCTGTTGAAAACCGTTTGCAGTGCCTCATTCATCTCTTATTCCCGTCTTTAAGTTGAACGCACAGTTTCCAAAATCATGGAACGCGAGTCTGTCAAAATCAGTAATAAAATTTGACCATGTAATCAAAAGTAACCGCCGTGTTGACCGACTCCTCCACTGCTGTAATCCTAGTCTAGACTGGGTGCTGTCGGTCCAGAGCTATTTTCATTTACTCCAACCACAGGACACTTGGACTGAACCGGCCGCCGTGTCTGAGCTCGCTGAGCAAGTCACATTCTCCTGTTGATGCAAGCGCTCCTACTGTGTCATTTAACATAATTGCGCAAAAATACCACTTAGCTGGACACTTAGCCTTTGGGGAGCCGGCGTGCACCCGATGGCGGTGCTCGGGATCTCATTCGCAGGAGCGTCTCTGGCTGCAGACTGGCCGGACTCCATGTGAAACGTACAACGCAGTAACGGGAGAAGGGTGATTTGTTTTTCCCGTGGAGCTCGATAGTCGAGAGTTAAACGTTGCCTTCTAAACAACGCTCACATTTCCTCTGTTCCATCCGCCGGCCGCTCTGGGAGGCATTACACGCTTTTATTGGCTGAAAAGGCTTTCTGAATTATCCGACAATATTTGATTTCACGTGATTGTAGCTTTGGGTTGTGACGCGAGGAAGTAAATAATCTTCCCTTTGGACTTTCATGGACTTTTCCAATTCTAGTCTAATGGAAATCGCAATTTGAGTTGGCGCAAATAGCAAATGTGCAGTTATTTAGGTAATATAATTATCTCCTCTGCAAAGAACAAAATACTTTTTCAAAGAAAATCTTGTTGTACCTGTAGCTTAGACTTCGGTGAACATGTTCTGAAGTTCATAGTATTCTTGTTTGTCAGTTCATATTTCAGTCTTCTCTCAAATGTTAAAGCTGCTGGAGTTGTTTACAACGTGCACTCTGAACAGAATCCTACTTTGTATACGGCAAATCTTAATCCAATCACAATACTTCAATTCGATTTCTTTTCTTCCAATATCATGCAGCCCTATTTCAAACAGCCAAGAGTCATTAGGGGAGGCATGTTATGATCCAAATGACAAAAACACATGTCACCGGCTGTGGTACCGCAAAGCTAAGGGATTTTATGTTGTGAAAAAGAAAACCATACAATGGAAAACATGGACAGATTTGTGCAGTAAAGGAGACATGTTATGCATTATCGACTTTTAAGAGCTAATTTAAAACACTGTATCTGATTTTTACCTTCTTAAAACAGAGAAAAACAGAACTAGCTAATTTCAAAGCAGTCCACTCTCTATTTCTCTCTTAAAGGAAAAACATTATGTATTTTTCATATTGTTATTAGCCTTAAACATGCTCAGAACGAGTCTGCCGATGATTTAAGACTTAAAACAGCAGAAGATACATTCCTCAAAACAGCGTGAATGCTACTTCAGGTATGTTTTTGGTGATGGAACATTGTTAGAACATGGTTAATACGCGTTTCACAACATTCAGACATGCTAAGGCTAACAAACATTTGCGTGCTAACAGCGCACTTCCTGCTTTGCAGAGAATAAACCCTCTATAAATAGATCCAAACGGCACACAGTGATTACATTTTGCCCCAAAATAACTGATTATGTCTGTCCTGGGGAAAAGCACATTGATGTTATTACATAAACTAAATCAGGTACAGTCCTTTCAACCCTCTTGTTGTAGTTGCATGTTGAGTGATTCATGCATATTTGAGGAATCTTCCTGGTTTTGCGCTTGGTTTTATTCTGTGTTAGGTTTGGTTTAGTCTGGATTTAGTTCTGGTTTAGTGCAGAGGGCTGTTCCACAAAAATCCTTTACGCTGACTTACGTGGATAAGTATGTGTTATTTTGTTGTCATTTTTGGTTCCAGATTATAAGCTCTCACATCTGTATCCAATACTTTCCTCAGTCAATGAGCCACACATGGACGAGCCAGGTTTATGGAGCCAAAATAACAACAAAAGAAAACAAATATTCATCCTGAATCGGGTCAAGTCCGGGTTTAAACCTGACTTCGCTTTTCCATCCTCTCTGAAAAATACTTCTGTCCAGACTATGACGTACAGTGCGTTTAACCAGGTCTTGTAAATCTTCTGTCTGATGTGTCCCTCGTCCCAGGCCAGTGCTGTAGGTGCGTTTACTGTCAGTGTGTGTGAAACTGTGACCGCCTCGTCTCTCTCATTACCTCTCACTGAATGTCAAACGCTGCCGGCCCAGAATAGAACACTGGTGCCAGAAATGTGAGGAGCCTGTGAGGTCGTGTGCAGATCAGGGAAGTCTATACCTCCAGCGTACCCCGCGACACCGGCCTGAGCTGACAGTGTCCTGCTGCAGGTTAAAGTACTGTGGCAAGTTCAAAGGAAAAGTTTTGTTATTTTTTTGTTGTACAATAAGATTTGAGCTGTAAAGGGTCAAACAAGTAACCTCTACGACGAACTATAGATTTTAACAAATTACTTAAGTGTTTCAATCTGCTTTGTTTTTTGTTTTTTTTTGCAACTTGTGTTTTTTTAAACAGGATTGTAATTTAAAAGGTGTTTATTGGAGTTTTCCTGCTTTAAAAGTATGACATGGAGTTTTCAGTGTTATTGTTTATCATAATATTTTTCTTAATATAAAAAATAGACCAATAAAAATATAAATCATAAATATAAAAATAAATCACACTTTCATGATGTCATCAACCCTCCCTCTTACTCTTGGAAGACTTTTTAGTCTGACGCAGTCTCATGTTTGTCTGACTTAAAATTAAAAGTTTAAAATTACAGGATGGAGTTCTAAGTTCTAAAATGAGTCATATTTGCTGCTCATGTTCAACCAGGATGCACAATTGTAAACTTCACAAAAACTGTCAAACCCTAACCCTATAGGGTTGTAATCCAGTTTAATACACTTTAGTGAAATGCGTCTAATCTGTCATATAGACTTCAATCTGGACTTTCTGGACAATCTGAACATAAAGAACTGACTTTAGCCTTGTTTCCACTGGTTTGGAGCAGGTCAGCACGGTCCGAAAGTGTCTTCACTGAACCAAAACGGCTTGTTTAAGTGATCCAAAGTGCACCGTGAGATGTAGTAGCAATTAAAGTGGTCTGGCTCGTAAAATAAAGAGGAGCTGAACACCAGAGTGAGATTATTGGATATAGTATTGGATATACTCAAGTAAAAGAGAAAATAAAACCGAAAATAATAATTTCTCACCAAACGCTCACTTGATCTTGTGGTAAACCGCTGTATTTCTACTGATGCTAATGCCGAGCCCACATGCTCTGCAAAGCACGTTAGCAACAGTTGTTTCCTGTTGATGTGCACAGCACTCGCATCAAGACCCAAAACATTATATTTCCAGAGATGCATTTAACTCTATCCAAACACATTGGATTACACACAGAGAGGTTCAAACACGGTGCAGAGGTGTGGCCAGAAATTAAAATCTACGATGCATCTAAAAACTATTATTTTTTCCCAATTATGCCATATTTTCATCACTCTGTAACTCAGAGATTTTCATTCCCATAAAACATTAGGAGTTATACAGCGTTTTTCCCTTTTAGATCCTTTTCCAACAGTTACAGCCTCGTCGGATGAGTTTGCACAGGCTAACTCAGTGATTCTGTTTCCTCGATCTGCGTGCAGACGTGTAGAGACTGCAGCTTGGTTCACTCTGGAAGTCCATGTGAGATGAAAGCACTGTCTCTGCCGTTCTAATCCACACAGACAGACAGCTCCCACCCCCTCTCCCTTCTCTCCACTCTTTGAATGCAGCCTTTTCTAATTCGCCCTAAAAAGCCTTTCCAGAGGGGATTATGGCACTGATAGAAATTAAAGAGCAAGCGGGCCCTCCTCTGGGACCCAAGTCAAACATTCACGAGGGGCTTGCATGCTTACACTGCACACGAGGCGGCGGCGGAACAAAGAGCGTCGGACTTCAAGTGTTTATGGGCTTAGAGTGCTCAGTGTTGACGCGCAGGTTGTTATTTTTATGCAGAATGATCAGCGGTTGGGAGACAATTACACGCTTTATGTGCAGGCATTCTTCTGCAGATGTATTGATTTGCAGTGCGTGTCGGCTTCGAGTTCAGTTATCATCCGCTCGACGCCAACGCACTTCCACTTCAATAATAGTGAGAGTCTGTAGCGTGTTTATAGTAAGATTACTGTGGAAACTATATGCAACCTGTTCAAAAGGAGGAAATCGCTCTGTTTACATGCAGCTGATTATAGCACTCCAAACAGCCAAGGAATGATTGTTTAAAAGGTGTGTTTGTACATTTTAGTGCTGCAAAAGTATGACTTGTACTCTAATTTCCCACTGACTGAGTTACGTAATGCTGTGTTCCAGTCCAGTTGTCCTCGGAGCTCTGATTTTCCGAGTTCCGACTTGTACATTTTCACTTCCAACTCGTAATTCCTACTCGGGAACTTGGCTGTACCCTGTGTTCGGTGAAAGATAAACACCCGACAGCTTCATGTGATCGCTCTTGGTCCGAGTTCCGACCTTCGAGCTGGAACTGGAACGTACCATAAGGTTTTGGTCTGGTGTGTTTAAAATGCCCTGATGTGTGAAAGCAAAGTATTTTCTTGAAGCAAAACCTCATTCCAGACATGTCCAAACCACGACCCGAGGGCCAAACGCGACCATCGGACAGATTTTTCTTGGCCCACAGGCTTCCCTGTGAATTGGCCCACATTGACAAGTATTTTACAGCAAATTTCTAGTTTTCTACAATTATAACCTAAATAACTAACATTTTGGCGTGAGAAAAACCTGATATCAAGGCATTGAGACTGAATTTATGTGTGATGGCACTTAATATGTTAGATAAATGCTACTTTTTGAATGCTTCCTGATTGGTTTGTAGCCCTTTATGATTTATATTTCAATATGCGGCCCTCGATGAAAACAGTTTGGACAGCCCTGCTCTATTCAGACTGAATTAGTTTTACCTCGGTTTAATTGTAAAACAATGTTGTTAGCTTTCGAACGAGATAAGCACCGTCAGTTAACTTCTTGTTTTTACAGACTTTATTGCAGAAATGGTGCACCGATAAATGCTGAAACATGTCAAGAACCTTTTCTTTCATGTATATTGCTAGCGTTTCTTCTATTTTCAACTATTTAAGATTTGTCTTGCATGTTGTTGTTGTTTTCTGTCTGTACTGTAGTGCGAGGCATCGCTCTTTACCACGATCAGAATGACATCAACACGATCAGATTTCTCATGAAACAGCTGTGGCCTCTTTTAATCCATTCACTCTGACACAACCCCTCCATTCAAACTTTGCAACAAAAGAATCCAAACTTTCCAAACAAAAAGATGACCTAAAGTTAAACCAATGGAGATTTTGAGATGCTGAACGCTAAAGTTGTTCATTCAAAAGTATTCTGAGCAATAAATGATTTTAACAGCCGTGACTCAGCAGCTTGTAGAGTTGTTCCATGACTCTTTTTTTGTTGTTTTGTTTTCTTAATATTGTTTTGGCCAATGATTCTCCATGAACATTCTGCGGACTTACAACAAACATGGTGGATTTCCATGGTAACAGTCGTTGTTCCGTCTTGCTCTTTGTTACGGCTTGTGTTTAGACTGACAAATGCCGTGAAAACTTGTATTCGCCTCCATCCAATTTATGAAAGTCCCTTGAACTCAGAAACCACCCATTTGGATCTCCTCCTAATAACACTCAATCCTTTAGTCCTTAAATACCTCATATTTAGAGAGCGCACTATATGTTTTGGCACCAGGTCCATTGTGCGGCTTAATGTGTTGGAGGAAAATATGTTTTATGAGGAAAAGTGTCTGCTGACCCTGGGCTTCCATCCAAAGCGCTCATAACCTGATCCAGGGCTGTCCGCAGTCGCTGCATAATGAAGAGGACATGGTGGACACGCTGAAATGCTGATGGATGGCCCGTCCTGGAGAATGTGATGATGTACAACCATTTGACTTTGGCACTAAGGCTGCGGCTTCTCTTTATGTGAACAGCACAAGCTCAGGCTGAACACTGTTGGAATAATATCTCAGAGTATTGCTGTTAGTTGGGATGGTCCGATATGGATTTGATTATTATTTTATTTTGCTCGGAGCCAATATCGATATTTGTCTTGTTGCTGTGGCCGTAAACCAATATTTGCCACTAACAATATCTGGATTTTAAAGGGAACATATGCTGCTATAGTGACTCTTTGGGCTTTTATGTTCCATCATCAAAAACAGACCTGGAGTTGCATTTAACTTCATTCATGCTAGTTTGAGGAATGTTGGTTACAAAATCCTCTCCCTCCCCCGCTGAACTTCTTGGATCGATGACGTTTTTCTGATGTCATACGTCACTTATCCGAGAATCTGCTGCTGTTTAAGTCCTTAAATCATCGGCAGACTCATTCTAAGCATTTCTCTAAACATGATCACTGTAACTGCTAGCTTAACTCGCACACTTCACAAAGGCTCGAGTAATAACATATTTAGTTTATGTAATTGCTATGCTGCCCGTAGATGGCGCCTTAACTCTGTAAGTGCCAGGGTAAACAGAACCAGATACGGATGTTCGTTTTGTTTAAACTCACTTTTTTGTGCTAAAACATGAGATGCCAAACTTAAAGTACTCAAGAGCATGTTTAAAGGCTAATGACAATATTTTTTAAATGCATAATATTTTCTCTTTAAAGTCTATAGCAAGATCACAAATTAACTCAATGAACTTACACAGAATAAGACCCTATGGAATATTTGGGACTAGATTTTGAGAGATTTTGCCAAAAAACAACCTTCTTTATGCCAGTTAGCTAACATTCTTCAAGCCCCATTTCTTTCTCTTTCCTTTCATGCCACAATTTGAGTCATTTACCATCAGCCATGCTTGTTGTTAGCTTGACTATTTTTCATGGAGTTGGTTAAAAAGTTTCAAGTTTCATGGCGTTTATTTTCAAAAAACCCATAAAAGACACATGACACTAAAGTCAGCTGACACTCATCTGTTTGCTCTGGTTATTAACAGTTAAATACTTTGTTTCATCAATGTTGGGCGCATATTTAACTTAGAATAAACATGTTAGATGTAGTTTGTCCTTGTATGTGTTGGGGCTGAACAATTTCAGCAAAATATGTAATTGTGATATTTCCGACGGACTTTGGAATTGCAGTTAGATTTGTGATTTTTCTTTCAATTCTAGAATTCTAACACGTCCAGTAGTAATAGCAACTGCTAAATAAATGAACTAATCCAAGAATCCCATGCATTTCATGTTTGTGTAAATCTAAACTACAGGATTAACGGCTTTTAAACATTTGAGTGTTTTTGCATTGGAAATGGTGTTACTGATGGTGCTCGTTGGGTGCGTAAAGTCGTTGAAAACACTTGAAAATGTCGTTTTAAAGGTTGGGAAAGTGCTTAAATTTTTAAAAAAGTGCTTGAAAATGCTTAAAATGTAATCTTTCTAATCCGTATCCTACTCATTTTGACACTAAAGAGCACTTATAGCCTAATTTGTTGTTTGGAAGTTGTCTGGGGATATGATTGCTTTGTTCCGGTGTTTTACGTTGAATGTGATCCTTCTGAATAATTTCTGTGTACTCCGCAGCACGAGTTTACTTGAACTGGGGCAGCGTTTTTCCTCACAACACCGATGTTTGATTGTCACTGAGGAGTTGGTCGCTGACTCCGATTGAGCAAATCATCTGTGACGAGCCATGAATGCACTTGCTTTTTCATACCGAGTTGCGTGCTAATTTATGCAACTTTCTAAAATGCCCTAAAACACAGATTAAAATACTGATTTGCTCAAAATTTCCAACACGGCACACTTCAACAAACCCATTTGCTTTGATACTTTTATCATATTCTCAACATTATTTCAGAAGCTACAGTTGAGATGTACATTTGCAAGTTTGTTGCTGCTGTGAATGCAAAAAAAACCCACTGGTGCGTTGGGACTGAGTTAAGTATTAAGGTGCTGGAAATAACCTGCGAGTCTACATTGAAGGTGCTTGAAAAGTGCTTGAATTTTATCTGTGAAAAAGACGACAAACCCTGTACTGAAATACGTCTTTTAATATAGAATTGTGACAACAACGAGCTCAGACGGTGCGATGTGACAAGTGCAGTCAAGTAAGATTCTCTTTGATTCAACAATATTGCTCTGTTTTTCAAATCTCTTCAGAACTCAACATGATCCCAAGCATAAATGCATTCTCAGAACACCAAAGATTGAATATGGCAAAGTAGTATTATGTTTGAAAATCTGCACCTCGGGGGTTTAATTATAGCTTTACAATCGCACAATTAACAGCTACTTTACAAGTCCTCTTATCATCCATCAAGATTAGAGCCGTTTTCCTTCTGCTAGAAAACACTGCTCCCTTTGTTTTTCAGATCAAATCTCTCCTCCCGGCAGCCTTTTCTCTCTGTGTTGTGCATTTGCATCGCTCGCCACATTTCAAAGCCCTAAACGCTGCAGTGACGAATGTAGGTTATCCTGTGCCTTCTGCTCAGCCCGAACCTGGTCCTGTGCCAGGCGCTCTCAGCGGTCTCCAGCGAGCAGAGCAGGTTGGAGTCGCTCATGCCGTTTGGTTTCTTTAAACAACAGTAGCGCATGCATCAAAGTCACCAGCGCCGCGCCCCTCTCCGAATGCTGATTTGCCGATGGCGTGCTCCGTGTCCTTGGGTGCAGCGGCGGTGCGGTAGCCGTGGCCCGGGCCTGTCACGTCTCATCACGGTTTGGACGGCCGCCTGCTCCAGGTGCTTTTATTCAGGATGAGGCGTTCTACGAGCGAGGAATGTGCGCGCTGAAGTGTCGGACCAAAACACAGCTGAATGTTTCCTCTCTTCTGTGGCTCGTGAAGGCGGAACTAGTGATTTTTTAGTTTGGATAGAATAAGGTTGTCAAAAGTAATCAATACTAAAACTACTATCGGAACTATAACTCATTTGAGCAGGTATCAATACTAGAAAAATCCCCTTTACAAGACAAAATGGCACCTTTTGTGAACAGTTTTAGTGATATTGAGCATTATCAGAACTAGTTAGAACACACTACTAAATGATATTATTTAGTGTTGAAAATAGCAGTCAGTTGTCTCAAACCATGACCTAAAAAAGAGTATTTGTAATTATCCTTTTAGTATCGAAATCCGTATTGAGAATAGTATATTTCGTATCGTATCGAGTTTGAAATTTTAGTATCATGACAACACTACAGTCCAGTATACAGTAATACTATGGCGCCTGTCGTGATACAGATACAAATGAGTTTTGTACACTGCCTGGTCAATAAAATGAAAATAAAGGTTACATGCTGTAATATCTGGTTGGAGCGACTTCAGCTTTGATTACAGACACTCACTGTGCCATTGATTTTTATTCGACCACAGTTCTTCCTCGACATGCTTCCTCTTCCACTGTTATAGCCGCTATTCCAGTTTTTAATCGAGCGTTGGACAGTCCTTAAACCAATTTTAGTAGTTCGTGCTTCTCCTCAGATGTTCTCTCTGCCTGATGATTTGACCCTTCTCAATCACACTGGCATCTTTTCCATGACCACAGGATTTGTCTTTCCACGTGGCTGTTACAGAAATGAGAAGCCACTCACTGCATCAGTTGGGTTTAAGTACTGTGTTACAGCTGAAAGACGAGAGAAGTGGAGTCCAGGTGGACATTAAAAGTTTTTTTTAAATGCATTGAAATGGCTCTACTATGAAGAATTACCTTGGTGTGTAGAGGCCATCAGTTATTTCTGCTTCACCCAGCGTCAGCTTAATCTAAAATTAAATATATGTGCAATAAAATGTAAACGCTGAAAACGTATTATAATTAGGGATGCATGTTTTTTTTTTCCTTACAAGTCTAAACTACAGCTACAACAAGATTTGTTCCTAAGAGAAAGTATAAGTTGTTATTCCAGAGTATATTCTATTCTCTAAATTGCAGCCTTTTGACAATTGTGCCAACTCAAATTGCAATTTAGATTTGGTTGCAATTTGTTTGTGCTGTTATTTGTACCGACCAATGATGGGTAGCATTAGCTACGTTAGCATGCCTGTATACTCCATCGTTTAGCAGCAGTTTCCTCTCCTTGTCGGCCATCCACACTGGAATAACTTGTTTAATTTAACAAAAAGCTGCATTTATCCACAGAATGGCCTGGCTTTATTTCAGCCCTGATAACAGAGCACTCCAGCTAGCACCGAACTCCCTGCATTATTGTCACTGCTGCTCTGTGGGCCATGAATAATAAGTCATTCAGAGGGGCATGTGCACTGTACATGTAGAGCTGTGGTATGTTGCCCTTTATGTTAAGGATTTGATCTACATTTCACTCTAGTTTCCCTACCAGACACAACATATTTATTTGGTCCAGTTTCTTCTAATGGTATTTGCTTCAGTATAGACTGCGCACAGATCGCGTCAGGCTCGGCTCATTTCTTGGCTAAGTCCTGAACTGCTGAAAACATGTACAACAAGCCTCGTTTTTTCAAGACTAGGACTTTAAAATTACTGCAACATTTTTTTGGCATTTGCCATGTTAGAAACAACAGAAGAAATTCTATCGTCAACAGGAAACTACTTCCTGATTTATCGTCAGCTTTTACTGCTAGCCAACACCTTTTGGCTAGTGTTAGATTCTGCACAGGAAATTAGGGCTGCACAATTTATCGAAATCAAATTGAAATCTTTGAATGGACGTTATAATAGCAAACCACAAAGACTGCAATTTTTGGAGTGCAATCATTTCTTCCTCAAGCACAAAAATATCCTGTTTTAATCTGCACAAAATTTGCGAACCCTGTAGTTTAGATCTGTACAAACATGTTCTGATGTGATGTGTCAGTTCATATTTCAGTCTTTTTGTCGTGCAAATGTGAACTTTGAACAGAATCCTCTTATTTAAACATGTATCCCAAATTGATTCGCAATCGCAAAACTGGTCATAGAAATTGCAATTAGATGTTCTTCTGCACGAGTTTTATCTCAATATTTACCCATATTCTTCAGTAATAGAGAGTAAAGTCATGTTTCCCGGCGCGGCAGACTTGAACGTGTGGAATGCACCTGGAGCGGACATGCGGGGAAAATGCTAACTCTTCAATAAACGCATTGAGCAACGCCACTGCAGGAGAAAACACAGCGCTCAGCAATTTGAGAAATGTACCCAGCTTATGGCATTTACTTCTCCCCGCAGCCTGCTCTGCTCTTATAGCTATTGTACAAACAACCTTTCACTGCACTTAAGTCTAATTGGTATCAAGTGAGTAACCATGGAGAACACACAGATGAAAAGGCTGACTGCATGAGTAATATGATTTACTGCATATTGGCCATTTGTGTGGAACTTTGCTTATATGGGTTTAGCAGTAACAGAGAATGCTTTAATAAGAAGGCAGTGTTAGTAACCAGAGAGCTTGAGATAGTGTCGTCACTCCAACCATTTTCAAATTTAACCTCGGAGTAAACCAAAAAAACCAAACTGTTTGAGCTAACGCGAGTATTCTGACAGGTTTTGGCTAATGGATGTCAGAAGGGTTTTTCTGCTCATTGAAAACGTGGCATATTTCCTTGAAAATGTGCAGTGATGATTGATGATCTGTGTTGGGAAGAATACTAAATGTATTTTGTTCCAAAATACAAAAGAATTAAGTGAATTTGGAACATTTTCTATTACTTTGTCCAGTCAGAGAACTGTGTTCTGTATTATATTTTAGTGACATAAGACTAAAACAGATGTTTTTTAATGCATTTATTTAAAAGATAAGAAAACCTTATCACAAATTAGAGAATGAATTATTATTACACTCACTATGAGCTGTGTTTTCTATTTTTGTCACTAATTCAATAAAGTTTGAAGCTCAAATTGTGTGCACAAATCACATGATTTATTCCTCTGATTTTAGAAAAGCACCTATTCTGACCAGAGCAACTGCTCCAGAATACACTCAAAATGAGTATTCTGAATACTGATTTTTGGCTCATGTATTCAGTCATTTCCCAACAGTTATGATCCTCATTTCTAATGAATTGTAATCAAATCCAAAGCAAATCATGCCCAAAGTAATAACACATTTCTGATGTGACTTTTTTGCCTCACAGCTATCCTTGGATCTGAGAGCAGTGAATACAAATCTCGAGCTCGACTGATAAATTAGTTTGTGCATTAAATCAGCCAATTTTGGAGTTTCACAAGACACTGGCCAAAATCTTGCAAATTTGCGCCAATGTTTTGGATTAGTGCTTAACTTGGACTTAAACATCAGCTGATTAATCGTAATCAGCGTTGGTATTGATTCCAAAAAATCATTATTGGTCTGGCTCTATTAAAAAGTAGATAATATCATCTGAATTTTGAAACAGGAAAAGAATAGTTCCTATTGTAACTTCCTGCCCCTGATAAAACGTAACACTTTCAGATCTGTCATTTATGCTGAGTAAGCACATCCCAACAGTGTCCCAGGATAAATAAAGCTGGCCGACAGCTGCAGACGGGACAGGAGCGAGGAGCGAGGGAGGGGCACCGCACTGACTGCTGTATTTTTATCGGGGCATTAGCAGATTAGACACTCACACTAACAAGGTCAGGGGAGCGTGCCGGCCCGACGGAGCTGTGGAGAGGGGCAGACAATGTGTTTGTGTAGAGCTCCCACAAGTGTCACAACCACCGTGCGGAGGAGGCAGTGTGGGGGCAGTGTGGGGGCAGGGCGAGCACCAGGAGCCACTGAAGGAAGTTTAAAAGGGTGTTACTCAAGCACAAGGAGGTATCCAAAGAATGATGCAAGTTATGGTGAAAGAATGTGGTCAAAAATACGTTCTGTCGTGTTAATGATAAGGTTAAAGCTGGGTACCTGAAGTGCAAAAGGAGGAAGTAAGTATATTTACGACTCGAGAACAGCTTTTTTAAGACAATGAAGTGAAACTTGGGTAGCGCGCTGCTTTCAGTTCATACTTCTGGGCTGACAAGGAATAAAATACTTAATAATTAGCTGCAGACAGCGCACAGTGGTCTCATTTTGTCCCAACGTGCTTCTTTTATAATATCCTTTCTGGAGGGAAACACACAATGTTCTCATTCACAATTGAAAAGTCAGCTTTAATGTTAAGGTACACCTAATGAGTGCAAATGCCGCTGGGGCGATCTGTCAGGAGCAGTGGGCAGGGCACTGTGCAGCCTGGTCCGGACCTGGAGGACTGTACTCACTGCATGTTTTGGGCTGATGTGGGAAATGGGAGAGCCTGGAGGAAACAGACACAGAAACATCCAAACTCCACAGAATGACCTGGGCGGCCCGGGAGTCTAACCCCAAACCCACACTGGGATGAGAAACCAATCAGAAATATTGTGTTATTGTAGCGCATCACTCTTTACCTCTGCTGTAGTGGACTCCATCTGATATATCTTATAACATAAACATTTGTGTAATCATGTTTCTCCTTTTGACCTGAGCCTTCACAGCCAAGCAGTCATTATTTATTCTGCTCCAAACATCACAGCCCTGTTTGATTGTAGAGGGCTTTTTCCGTTTATAACCGTTGTAAAACTTGAAATACAAAGATGCTCAAGTGCCACTCTGCTGCTCATTCACTCATTGGGCTCTAATAATCAACCTGGCTACTGCTGCTACAGGATGCTAATCTAATAATACACTGCTGCTAATGACTGAAGTGATCTCCGTTAATCTCTCTGCCCTTTAGGACATTGTTAAGCCTCTGCCCGGCGTATCAGCCTCTTCTGATTACATTACATGTGTGTTTTGCGTCTTGTAAGTTTCTTCCAGACGTGACTGCATCCTGCCCCGGGGACCAATCCAGATGTTTCTTCTCTGTTCTGTCCGTTCTTTTCTTCTCTCTCCTCCAACTGTCATACTCTGTAGACTACATTTCTAATACTGATGCATTTTAAAGGGCACTTATTGTCCATTGTCCTTTTTGTCTTGTCTTTGGCCTTAAAATATGAGCTTTTTGCTACTTGTGCTTATCTCTTGTTTTAGCACTACGGGCAGCAAAAGAATTACACGGGGAAAAACTAAAAGCTACCTTGTCTTAACACAAACATACAGTTGTAATGAATGTGATTTGAGGCAGAAATGAAAATGAAATGAAAAGTCTGGTGATAATCTATGGACACGACAACAACACGGGTTAAACTGAGTGTAGGAATTTACTCTGTTCACGGTTGACATGTCATTGTGTTGCTTTTTTTCTACCTGGGGGTGTATTAAATATGACATGTATGGATCATGTCACCCTTGTCAAACCTCAAACCTTCTGGCCTAACGTGGTACTGCACTTTAGGGACCGGGAGATGCGCTGACTAATTGACTTACTTAGGAAATTATCACCAAAGTCTAACGGCAGCTAATGTTGACATTCTGAATTTCTTCACTTTACTTGTTCTCGTTTATTGAGATTTTGTTTAAAAAGAGTGTGATAGGGCTGCACGACTTGGGAAAAATGTAGATTTTTCTGCCAAGTGTTTCAATTGCGATTAGATTTGTGATTTATGTCTTTAATAATAGGATTTGGTTCAAAGTTCACATTTTAAACGCAACCAGGAGAACTGACAAAGACTGAAATATAAACTGACAAACAAAAGAGTCACTGAGTCACATGTTTGCACAGATCTAAACCAGAGGGTTTGACGTTTCATGCAGTATAAGACAGGATATTTTGTTGTTTGTGTAGAAAATTATAATTTTGTGATTTGGTGTTCTTTCATTCTTTGATGATGCAATTTCAATTCGATTGCGATTGATCCTGTTTGGTGATGGAGTAAATTAGCTAAAATATTGGGAATGAATATGAGTTTAATCTGTCTTTTTACATATAATTACTGTACCTTTCTGTACAAATGGAATCTTCATACGTTGTACTCTTGTGAGTACAATCTGGGTCGATTCCCTACAAGTTTGCCATTTTGTTTCATTGTGTTTCATTGTGTCATTTTTTCTCAGCAAATGTTTATTTTGACGATATATTATTTGACAATGAGGTTAAGGTTGAAGTTAAGATTAGGTTCAGATTAGGAACAGTTTATTTGGTTAAGGTTAGGGCAAACATTTGAGGAGTCCCCTTTTTACTACAGCTGTAAGTAGGTTTAGTTGATTTATCGGTCAATGGTGTTTTAATCGACTATATTTTTATTAATTGACTAATTATTTTCTTTTGATTAAAAGGATTTTTGAGAAAAACAGTGAAAAAGAAACGGAGTGAGTTAGCTAAAGATTTTGGAGTAAATCATGAGTTTAATCTGATTTATACAGTCATGGCTGAAAGTGTTGACACCCCTGAATTTAGGTAATGAAGTATTTCTCCCCAAAAAGTATTGCAATTCCACATGTTTTGCTTTACACGTGTTTATTTCCTTTGTGTGTGTTGGAACAATTAAAAAAAAACACTAATTTGACATCATTTCACACAAAAGTCCAAAAATGGGCCGGACAAAATGATTGACACTCATTTTGTGGATAAATTCGTTTAATCATGTGATGCGCGTTTTAAACCCACGTGGGGCAGGTGTGGGCAATATAAATATCACACCTGAAAGTCTTTTCAGGGAGAAATACTACATTTTATGGGAAAGAAATGAGGGGCGCCAACACTTTCAGCCGTGACTGTATGGCTGACATAAACACAGTTTCCTAGTACATTTCTGTATAAATTGTCATATTTTTTGCATGAACTCCAGTGTAGTTTGTTTCTTTTGAGTGCAGTTTGGGTCAGATACAGAGAGATACTTGCCACACCACTTTTTAGTCGACTAATCATCAAGCAGGTCATGTCTTTAATCGACCAAGAACAGTCGACTCCGGCCCTGTCGTTATCCCTGCTTGTTACGAATCCACAAACTCCGTCTTCTCTCTGTGGCGTAACACGGCTGAAATGTCATATGGTGTTGCTGGTGCGGTTACTGCCCGGAGGTGTATTAGGTATAGTGTGGATGTGGAGAGGCTGCGGGCGCCGTAATAGAACACATCACTGTCCATTAAGATAGACACGCTTGAATAGAATGTGTGCGAGGCAGCCAGCGGGAGAGGTCATCCAGAGGAGCACAGCCCGACTCCCACATCAGACATATAGGACACGCATTCCCCGCTTTTAACCGGACTCAAGGGCAGGCGAAAGGTTATCTGCGAGTCACTGTATACTCCAGTTCACCTCTACGGGACACTTTCGATTGTGCGCTGCTGCTTTGTGGAGTAATCTAATCATTGGATAGGATTAGAGGCTTTTCTGTTGTATCGAGAGGCATCAGTCTTGACAAATTGCAAGGAAGCCAAACAGCCAATGAGAGCGGCTTTCATTTAAGATCTTGTTCTTTGGGAGCGTGCGATTGGCTTAAGCTGCCAGCATTAGCATTTGAAACGGGTTGAAACTACGGCGCTTGGCAAATTTACATAAAACGGGACAGAAGTTCGATAATTGTGATCGTTCACATTGTGATATTGTTGGTTAAGGTCAGGGTTTAGGGACAGTTTTTGGCAGAAGAATGTTAGGGGAAAAAATGACACATACACTAGAAATATATTGTTGGTCTTGTCGCCAACAGGCTCAACATATAAGTTGCCAGTCACCGAAGACAGGGGAAACACTTTTCAACCATACCGATCCACCCCAAAGCGAACCAATGGAAACAAGGCCGTTACATTTGGATTTCCTTCAGTATCTGTTTGCTTGACCAATCATAGCAGGAGGTGGGGTTTGGTGACTCAACTAGAGGTGGGAAATATCAACCTAGCATTGCTGAGTGCATGTATTCTAATAAAGAATTAAAGGGGCTGTACGCATGTAATAAAGTCAAATCTGTGTTGGCCCAGCACAGATATATTGTGAATCTATTCGGGTGAAAATAAGACCACAACTTATATTCTGCATCTGTTTATGGCGCGTTTCATCCTACGAGAGAAGCAAGTTAGCATGTTAATGTTTGTTAGATTTACCGAGACTGGTGAAAACTGCTTCTAAACTCATGGAGGTGAATATTTACGATGCTGGGACTGCATTAGGCAAGTGAGTGATGTAAAGACTTTAACATCATCTAGTTCTGTTTTTCACATTTCGAAACAGTAATAATCAGGTACAGGGCCTTTAAACTAGTAAAAAACTGTCATTTACAGGCATGTTTTACCTCTTGAATATTTATTGTTCACGTCGAGGCTAAGCACAGAATTTCTTTAACCAAAACAAGTCAAGACGGCGACTGCAACGAGAGCCAGCAGCAACCTTATAGATTTACAATCTTCTGACTCTTCCCTGAGCTAAGTATAGTAGCTTGTTTCCTGTTTGTTTGCATGTCATTTCACTTGCGCTAAAGCCACATGCGATCGTTTGTTTAAGGATTTCCCCTTGTTTTCCTTGCTGGGACTGGCCACCGCCCACTGCACACTCAACATAACTCATGGTTTACAAGCTCTTAATAGCAATACTAGTAAAACCTCTTTTGTTAGCGTGGCGCGGCTCGTGAAAAAACAAAAAAGAAGTTAATTGCAGTGGCTGTCGCAACAGTAAATATTAAGCCCGCTCTGTTTTCCGCGGCGTGGCTGGAGTCTCGGCGGAGTGAGACCGGAGTGAATCACCGGTATTTGGGTGGGAGCGTTAGCGGCGGCTGCTGACAAAACCCCTCACTTTGTTGTCAGTTTCTTTGCCGGCGCGATAAGATTTATGAGAGCGAAGAGGCAGGCCGAGGGGAGGAATCCATGTAGTCTCGGCTCGAGCTTATCTGGGTGTCTCCCCTCCCCCGTGCTCTCCACTCCGTCTGAGCGCCGCGTGGAACTCAAGTGTGCGACCTTGACAAGAATGCGGCCGGTTGTGGTAACAGATAGCGTTGTAGTCAGCTGACCTGTGGCCGGAGTGGGAGGGAGAGGAACGATCCACGCTGGTTAAACAGGAGCGCCGGCATAAGGGGCGTAATGCTATCAGTTTGGACGGCACGAGGTAGACTGGGCGGCCATTGTTCCAAATCAAATCCCCCAGAGACTTAAAGGTTCCATGTGATGCATTATTCAGCCTTTTTGGACTCATGTTTGGACGCGGTTGCCTCGGTATTTCACGTTTTACAGACTTTATTGTTGTATAGTCTGGGTGATACGGTGATAAAAATCGAATCGTGAGCTCATCCATGTGACAATCTGCTATTTTTGTGAAATGGTGGTGTCATGATTGACTGTTTTTCTCCTTTTCTCCTGTTGTTTAGCCTCTGAAGCTTCTGAACAGATGACTTTATTTACCTCTTATAGACAAGGGCTGCACAATTCAATGAAACCTGCACAAAATCACAATTTTAATGGACGCAATTAGCAAATCGCAAAGGCTGCAATGTCTGAAGGGCAATAATTAAATTTCTTCCACAAACAACAAAATGTCTTGCTTTGATTTGTATAAAAACGGCTAACACTGTAGTTGATTTGTACAAACATGTTCTGAAACAAGCGACAAAAGCGTGACAAAAAGCGATAAAAATTTGTTCAAATGCGACAAAACCACACCTACAAATGCAACTCAATGCACCAAAACATGACTAAAAGCGACAAACGCAACTAAAAACGACAAAGACGCGTATAAAGATGACAAACACAACTTAACGTGACAAAAACACAACTAAAAGCAACAAAATTGTGTTTATTGTTTATTGTGTGGGCGATTTGGGAAAAAATGCATATTGTCCATTACAGTTTTTCAAATAATCTTCTGAAATAAAACACATTTCATTCAAAACACACACAAATCAAATGTATTCTTCCAATTTCCGGATTCTGTTAGAAAAAAAATTGATTGAGCCATGTAGGTTTTTGCACAGGCGGCCTCCAGGGGAACACCCACCTCTGACCTGACCTCTGTGGAAGCAATCCATTCATTTTAATGTAGAAGAGCTGCTCCATCATCCTCTGTTCAACAATTACAAGAACAAACACAGACTTGAGGAGTTATGTTGTACCAAACACAGATAAGAACACATGTAGAAGAAGAATGTGTTCCAACGGGCCAAAAAATATCCACGAATGCGATCAGTAGCTGCGGGCTGAATGCTACTACGCTAGAACGATCTCTTTACATTTCTGAAATAACGCCAGGTCAACAATTTCCATTAAGACTCAAATATGACTTGACTTGCATCAGTTGTGCTTAAAATACAAAACAGGAACGTCTTAAAATAGTGAAAATGTTGTGCTTTCCATTGAATCAGTGGAGACTTTTCACCCACACCAGACGATGCCCTCTTAACATGAACTCAGCTGATATTTTTGAGCTGATATGTAGGGCAAATTTGGATTTTTAGATAATATAATTTACTACAATTAGGAAAACAGAGATCTTATCGGATAAGAGAGCTGTCACGATGTTTACATTACACGCCCGAAAACTGGATAGAATACGTGGCCTAGTCCACTTCAGACCGATGTTTCAAAATGCATTTAAACCCGAGAACTACGATTGATGTGTGAGGAAAATATTAGAATGTGTTTGGACGTGGGCTCAGTCGTTTTAGATGAGTGGAGATGACAAATTACACTTCCTCCACAGCGGACTAGCACATGTGGTTTTGCACTGGTCCGCTATGCTAAAGTGAAAGTAAAAACTGCTGGCGCTTCAATATATTTGCACTGTGATGAGAAGAAAATTTGCTATGTGGTTGTACGTATTAGAGACATTTTTTATTAACAGTTATAGCTACGAAATGACTAGACGCCCCTGAACGTCTCTCAGCCCCCGCTCACGCTTCTTCTTTGATTCTTTGACTAGTTGTAGACTGGAACAAGAGCCCTTTTGGATGTTTTTTGGATCAAAGATGAATTGGATGAAGCACTCATGTAAACGTGTGCAGTGCCCTCTTTGCATTGTTCAAATAAAGCCTTATGCACAGTTTTTATGCAGCCGGTCAACCCAAATGAATTACTGGCATGATCTGGAGTTTTAAGGCAAATAAGCTATACGCCAAAAAGTGCAAATACTGGCCCAAACATGATTAATTAACTGTACAGCACTATATGTAAATGAAAACAAAGTAATTCAGACTACAGAAATGCTATTAGCGTCTATAAAGTTGAGTCAAATGCAACATACTGCATATTCTTTTACTCAGTATTTTAATTCACATTATTGATTTTCATGGCTTTGGCTGATGGTCACATTTATTTCTTGAAACATTTTGAACATTTATTGATTAAGGCCCATTCGTGTTTCTACGATGAAACACGCCTGGACGAATGAGGGATCGACGATTTATTGATTAACTTGGAGCTTCTGTTTCATCTACAAAAACATTCCCTAAACCTTTTACAAACAACTGCAGATCAGTTCAACGTTGTCAAAGTCAGGTTTACTCTGCAGTTACTTATCTTTTGAAATATGTCTACCTCTTGATTTAAAACTGCTGCGCTCAGAGCAAGTGTGAACTAGCCCAACCGAAACCTTTAATCCTGCGTGTTCCTTCTCCTCCTGTGTAGATAACAGTAAACCTGAGCGTTCACTTCCTCGTGCCAGTGTTCAGTGTCATTATCTGCGAAAAAATCACAGGAATGTTCAGGAGGCTCGCCGCGCTGTAACGCAAGCTTTTAGTGTTCAACAGCCAGAGACTCCCCCCTGTGTGCACCGTCCTCCCCCGACTGCAGGCTCACACTTCAGGGACGTCAGAGCCAGACACCCAGACACGGATCGATGGTAAAACTAGTGTCAAAGGAAGATACTCATTCGATAAGAAAAACAACGTAACAGAAAAACAGCACTAGACGTTTCTTCAAATCTGACATATAATGCAAAATCAACGATTGAGCTCTTAACCCTGTTACAACAGTGTTTCACCATCGTTAGTTTACTCAAAGTTGTATTTTGATTGATTCCTGCATGTTTGAGTTAATCCTCCAGTGCTCAGAAAATGTAAAATATTCACCTTCCACCTATCCCCGCCCACATCCATGTACTGTTGAAAGGGTTTATCAATTCTGTATTTTTTTAATGTTTAGGAAGTTTAACTGGAGCAATTTCTATTATTAAAGCCATTTAAGATCATGTTTATATTGAATATTGTGTAAATGTAGGATCTTCTTTTATAATTCAATACAAAGCACAGTAAAGCTTTAGATTACGATTCCTTAGTAAACTATTTATAATGAATTAATAAGCACTAATGTGTTTATAAGCACATGAGGCATTTACGAGCATTTATCAAATGATTATTGAAAAAAATAAGAAGCAGATTATTGATGTTCTGTACATAAATATATATATAATATATAAACACATCCATGTTTTTGGTTATTGGCTTATTAACATTTATAAGGTATTATAAATGCAAAAACAAATGTTTATTAACGCCTAATAAATAGTTTACTAAGGAATCTTAATGTAAAGCGTTACCCAAAGTACCTTAAATAACATTTTATCTTCTATGATCAGAATGTGGTCTTGTACTAGTTCTGTAAACTATTCAGAAAAGGTTCAGTTTAGTTCTATTTATGTTTTTTTTTTCCTCAGTATTGATACTAGTTTTAGTATTGATAGGTATCTGAGTATTGATACTTTTGACAACCCTAAGCGCCACATGGTAATATTAAAGCTAAACTATTATTCTGTGGTGACAGTTACATGGTATTATTATTATTTTTGATCTATTGTTTATGATCATTGTGGGATCTAGAGTTGTCAAAAGTATGGAAACTATATAGTCATTTGAGCAACTATCGATACTAGACCATATAAACAGGGCAAAATTAGACCTTTCAAGAAGAGTTTTAGAATGATCTTGAGCTTTATCAGAACTAGTGCCAGACCACAACGTTTAATAATGAAAGTATTATTATTTACTGTCGAAAATATCAGGCTATTGTCTAAAACCTTCACCTAAAAAGAGCATTCGCAGTTATCCATGTGGTATCAAAATCTGTATCGAGAATAGAGTATATTTCTTAGTGTCGTATCCAGTTTGAAATTTTTGTATCGTGACAACATTAGTGGGATTATAATTGGTATTGTGTGAAACCATGTCCTTTGTATTCTTGTGTAGTAAACTGTACTGGATTAAGCTGTGGTACAGTCAAAAAACTGTCAAAGAATGCAATTTCATACTTAAAATGAACTGCTAATGAGTCAATATTTTAGCAAAACTGTAATTTTATGTCACCTTATGCGATGTTTTATTACATTCTATTAATAATTAGAGCATTTAAGTCATCCCCGTTGACTTTTTGTCCTGCACAGACTGGGACAAGCGCGTGTGACCGGTTCTCTGGAGAAATGACCGTAATCTGACTACTCTGAGCATGTGAACGTGAAGGGAATGCACTGGAAGCTTTTAGTGTTCGTGACTACGCACCGCTGGCCCCTGTGTGCACTCGGGCCCCATCCCCCACGGGCAAGCAGAGGCAGAGCGGCGAGGAGAGCTGCTGCAGGCCGCCGCCGCCTCGTGCAGAGGAAGGATCCAGGTCGACAGGGTCAAACTGAACCCAAACAGGAGAAAAGCGCACCCGGACACCTGCAGCGCCGAGCGGTCAAGTGTCGCTCCAGCCTCAGCCCAAGAGCCCAGATAAGAACAAGAGAGGCAGGCTTTTAGAGGACGCTTTATGAGTCTGCACTGAAGCCCAGCAATAAGGCCGTCAGCTCCACTGCGCTCACGGTTATTTGGAAGGCAGTGTTAGCTAACCGGCTAGCCATAAAGCAAGATGTGCAGTAAATGATTAAACATAATGTGTAGCGTGAACATTTTGATCTTTTCTTCAGTGTCCTGTAAAAGATATCATTATTTTTATAATGTTAAATCTGGGGTACTTGATTTTCGAAGGGTGAAGTAGACAAGTATTCGCTGTGTACTTGAATATTTAAAGTGTTTAGATGTAGGGCGGTAGTCGACTAAAGAAATTCTTGGTCGACTAAAGACCTGCCCCATCAATAAAAAGGGGGGGGGTGTCAAAAATATATCTAAAAAAATATGAAGTATCTCACTTTATCTGACCCAAACTGCACTGAAAAGAAAACAACTGCAGACAAGTTCGTGCAAAACTAACAATTTATACAAAACAGTACTAGTAAACAGTGAATTTATATGTTAGATATATAAAAATGAGATTAAACTCATTTTTATATATGATTTACTCCAAGATCTTCAGCTGACCCACATTTTCCCATTTTGGCTGTTTTTGAGACATGCATTTGTTAAATGTAAGTAAAATAATTGGTCGACGAATAAAAATGTCGAATAAAAATCGATCAACAAAGAAACCATTAACTGAACGACTAAAGAATCACAGCCCTTGTTAGTTGAAGATATTAACTACCAAAAAAAGTTTGTTCACATTCTTTGCAAATTTTTAAAACTCTAACCACATTGACTTTCCTCATCAGACCATGGGGTGCATCCAAATCCAATCACAGCTCCTCGTGCAGCTTGTGTCTCTAAAATGTAGAAGAAGAATATTCTACAATCTAAATCTGCGTTTGTTGTTTCTCAGTCTCTCTCCTTTATTTTCTTGAACCAGTGTTTCTTTAACCATCGTTCGATGATGGATGTACAAAGACTCGATCCATTTTTCTCCCGACACGCTGAGATCATGAGTCACGTTAAAATGTGTTTCTGGTCACGCAAAAAAAAGGAAGAACTGAAACTCATACCTCGCTCTCACAAACTCTTTGGCTCATCACTAGTTTTCACATTATTGGATGTTGGGCCACTGGCACGGCTTTAAAGCAGCTTTTTCTGACACAGAAGTGAAGCAGGAGTATTATCCCTGCTCAGCCAATCAGCTCTCACCCCAGAGAGTCATACAGCAACTCACGGCTGACACGTTTGGAAAGATACCACCTTTTATCAGATGAAAACTGTGTGCAGAGGTCTGATTTTACGAAGTTCGCAAAGTAAGAATCGATAATCACATACTAATTGATATCAAGAGAAATTAAAATGATCTTAATCAAAACTAGAATAAGACCACATTGTAACATAAAAAATATCTTGTAGTGTTTTTTTCTTCAGACTCCAAATCGAGTTTAACATTTTAGTATTGTTACACTAAAGTAGGTGAAACAGTATCTATATTGAGGGCTGCTGGATCAATAAACTGCCATGAGTAGTTGTTGTATATGAATATTTTGTGACAGCTAAAAAAAACCTTTACATTTTGACACATTCACAGTTCTGATGATTGAATGGGTGTGTTTCATATGACGTTGGTGACTAACTAAACCAGGACTAGAACAGAAACCAAACCAAGTCTACCTCAGGGTCAAATCAGAACCAAACGGGGAATGTATTAAAGGAGACACATTATGCTTTTTCTTCAAGATCATCATCATTACATTTTGTTAATTGTAACTATAATATTGCTCTAAAATGGATTAGAAATAGAAACGGGTCCATTCACTCAAAACTGATTCATAAAAACTCTTCATAATGACATTGCACCATGGTTAATATGTTTTTATTTTTGAAAAGTGACTAAATGACGTTTTAGAACTCTACAAAACTTTAGAGCGGGGTGGGGGGAAGGTGAAAACAGGACATTTCTGAGAACCTGACGATAATACAAGAATAACATACAGGAATCAATCAAAAACCAACTTTAAGTAAACGAATGATGAAGAAATACTGATGATGTCCCTTTAACCATATATATTTTTACTTTTAAAGCGCTTTATTTGAAATATATTGGAGAAAGTATTAGGTAGCACTGTAGCACAATAACGGCGTGGTAGCTTGGAAATAAAAAGAAAGCGTATATATTGTATTTGACACTTCTGAATATTGTAAATGACCTGTAAACGTGTCATTATCCTTGTAACCAGGCAATAACCGTCCTGTTCCAACGATATTACTGCTGTAAAGTCAAGTGCAGCCAGGTATTGTGTCAGCTGTGATCTTTTTGAGAGATACACTTGTAAGCATTTATGACTAAATAGCTGGATGGAATGCGTCCGACCTTTGTGCCAAGTTGACTCGACGCCAGCCAGGAACTTATACTTCCCCTGTGCTCCGGGTTACACCAGGTCAGCCGCATCTCATTTCACAAACTACATTTTAGCCGCTGTTTTCCCCGACTCCCTCAGCATTTGGGAATCAAAAGCGGTGCGTGTCTGCTTGTCTGAATTGTTCTCTCTGCCGTCTTTCAAAGGAGAGATTGTGCGGCTGACACTTGGCTTTACTGTGCAAATCAGGTGTTTTAAGTAAGCTGTTCCCCTCCGCCTCTGCGCCCGCTGGCTGTGGATCACTTTAACCCCGTCACAGAGCGGCTTTTATCTGCCCGTGCTCAGCTTGTCCTCAGGTGAAATTTGAAGGCTTGAAAGTGACTAACCATTGCATGAAAATGTAGTTAATATTTTCTATTTTGCTGAAAAACCTTTAGAAGTTTATCATTTTACTTCCTGGTTGGACTTTGATGGGGTAATTCCACGAAAAAAGGTTTTCTCTGATGAATAAAATTATGACCACACACCTTTATTTTGTTGAATGAATGTTTAAACTGCTGGAAAGGTACTTCTTTGCACACAATGTTGTCCGCTAAAGAACTAAAGACGTGCCTTGACAGTCGATTGCGGTTGGGTTTGATTCTCACGTCTGTTAACTTCTAAAAACTCTAGGCACTTTTGGCTTTACGTGTCGGTAATTAAAGGAGCTCGTAAATCACACGTGTCCCAGCCCACAGAAAAATCTATTTTTAAGACATTATCTTCCAAGTTTTTCTTAGAAAGTGATTTGTTTACACACTTTTAACTGGTATAATTTATTTAGTTGTAAAATAGAGCAGAGCTGTGTGTTTATCAGAGGCAGAGGAGGAGGTGAGGACGAGGAGGAACACAGGCATGAAAGAGTCAAGATATAGCACAGAAAAGAAAAGTCTGAAAGTGTCTGAATGTCTAATGGATGGAAACAGCAAATATCATAAACACACATGCTCCTCATGAGACACAATCTTTTTTTTTTCTCCAATGATTTAAAATTCAGAGCTATAGTCTAATCATGAAGCCAAACAAACATAATTGCTTACAGACTACATTCATGGCTATTGTAATTTATTAAAAAGTTCTATTTTCGATTAACAGTGGTCATTCATTGTTCCACTGTTGCCATGGTGACACAATGTACACATTAGCAAACAGCCAGCCAAGCTGTTGGATGATCTGAAAAGTTAAACAGATTTAAACCAGGAGTTCATGGTCCTGTCTAGCTGTTTGATATTCTACAAAAGTGTGACCCACTGAAACTGTTTGCTAATGCTAGCGCGTGACTGTAGTGTTATTTTAGAGAGACTTGTTTAACAGCATAACGCCGTTCACTTGTTGTAGTTTTAATCAGTTCTTTGTGGTCAGATCATGTTCAAACAAAGCTCAGATTAAAGTCTAACTTGAGTCACAGCGTTTCAGACAGAGCAGTGCCTCCAGTCACCCTCACACCTCCAGCTGATGATGATGACGTCACATGATCGGGATTCATGGGCCTTGAACGCCTTCATTCTAAAGGCTGGTACCATCAACATACATGAGCCCCAATGCATTTTCAATGGGAAAGTTAGAGTTAGCCTCCAAACATCACAAACACAACAGTTTCATGATTACATTTTAGACCTGCAAACATTAGTGAACTTTAGAAACCAGAGCTGGAAGTAAGATGTTTACCATCTGTTTGCGCAGCCAAGAAAGTACAAAATTAAAGGGGCTGTACCCAGTTTTTACATGTTATAAAGTAAAATCTGTCTTGCCCCAGTACACATTGTAAAAGCATCTGTTTGAGTGAAAATCAAACCACAGCGCATTCTCTGCATCCAATTATTGAGTGTTTTATTCTCTGTGAGGCAGGAAGTGAGGCAGCCTGCTCTCCCGGGCTTCAGGGAATTGTGAACAGTGCTCATTTATAAACTCAACGCGCTGAAAATGAACTAGTTCTGTTTTTCATGTTTAAGACAGTAAAAATCAAATTCAACGCCAACGTTCAAGTTGCTGCCTCATTAAAATAAATGTAATGGAACGTTTATATAAGTACCACTTGATAACCATTGTTAACTCTGGGTCGCTGTAATATTCACCTTGAGCTTGGTCTAAATGAATGGACCCAAATGGCGGCCTGGTCTTGATAATGTGACGTTTAAAGAGTTGAGCACATTTGGTTTGGACGGTGCAGTGATTATCAGGCGCTGGCTTTTTAACACACAGTAAATCACGGAGCTGCAGAGGGCCAGCAAAACGCACTCTTCTGTTGACTCAGGCTTAGCGGGGCATTAGCCGGAGCAAATGTATCAAGGGAATACAACTGTGCACTTTTAAATGGCTGACTGAGATAATAATGGTAATCTCCGGGTCATAATGAAACAAAGCTTATTGCAATGAATCATTTTGGTGTTTGGACTGATGGCGTGTCGTGTTGGTATAATTGGGACTATTTATTGGCTATTCAAACACGGAATGGTAAATATTGGCAATGGTGATAGGGCTATGCCAAACCTGCACAGTAGTTGATTGCTTTTGGTAGTATGGCTGCACAATGTGTTGCAAAATGATCGATATTGCAGCACGGTACACCAAGATAGAGATACTGTTTTTAAAAGAAAAAACGTTGAAACTGACGGGTTTCTTCAGTAATTTCTTTATTCAGTCTAAATTTGCCTTGATTTTGTCTTTGTTTTATCTCTGTTAAGCTTTTATTTTGACAGAGATTTGCTAATACATTAAAGCATGAATGTATTTGTTTTAATATAACTGAAATGATTGTGTCTAAAAGGATATTCAAACACAGCAATAATATAGTACACAGACACAGTAGTGATATCACAACTAACCAGATATTTTGCAATAACATCAAGGTCCTCCATACGACAGAAATATACTGTGTTTAAAATGAAAGTGTAAAAAAGGCTGATTTTCTGTTGTTCAAATGTGCTTTTGTACCTTTGCGTTCTCAAGTAGAGCTGTAAACCTTTAGTCATTTAGTCGATTAATCGGTCGATGGTGTCTTAGTCGACCAACATTTTTATTAGTCGTCTCATTATTTTATATAGATTTAAAAGATTTATGTGGCGAAAACAGCAAAAACAAGAAGACGTGGAGTGAGTTTGCTGAAGTCCAACATATAAATACATGGTTTCCTTGCACTTATCTGTAAAAATAGCTGTTTTTGCCTGAATTTCTCTGCAGTTTTGGTCTTTGGAGTGCAGTTTGGGTCAAATACAGGGAAATACTTGATAGTTTTGATATATTTCTGCCACGCCCCGTTTTAGTCGATTAATCTATCGGTAGGGCAGGTCTTTAGTCGACCAAGAATTTCTTTAGTCGACTACAGCCATAACTGAAAGGATATAATACTTTCTCTCATTCAAAATTGATGTTAGCACACAATCTACTAGTGGCAGAGGGACTTACCAAACCTAGCTTGCCCCGACATGCTAATGTAAGCACGCAGTTGTAAGAAACACGAGTTGAGTCCGAACAAAAACTCAGAATGAGATTGATGGACTTAAAACAGTGCAGAAAATCTCCAGATCTCCACATGTGATCTAACAAGTCTGAGAAATTTGAAACTGAGTATTTTCTGAAGCTCACAGCAAGAGAACCAGATTAATGAAACAAGCTAAAACAACCTGATTCAGTCGTGGTTTTGTCTGTTTCTATTTTGACACAGTTTAACAGATACATTAAGGCATGAATTTATTTGTTTTAGTATAACAATTAATATAGTTTAAATGATGTGATGTGTCGAAAAGCCACAGTGCAGCTGTAAATCGAACCACAATAAACTGCATTTGAGTCGCTATATGTCACAGTTTGATGTAATATATTCCGTCTTACATGGACATATTGATCTGGGCATCCTCCTTCCATTCTTCACATTCAGCCCGTCGTGGAGTTGCCTGGAAACCCCTGCTCTCGTCAGGTGTCGGCCCACACAAGACGTCCTGCGCTCTGATCCTGTTTACGCTATAATTACGTTCTCATTCAAACAAACTCCATGTGCTCGCGATGTACTCCTGTCAGCTCTGTGCTTTTCCACCGCGAGTCTGTGGATCGATGTGCTGTCTTAAACTTCAGCTCATCTCGTATCTGCAGTTATTTTCCGCCGGCTCGTCTTGAGAATCCCCAGCATTGATCTGCCCCGCGCTGATGAGGACACTTCTGAAATGAAATAGCTGTTGTGTTTCTACAGAAGTGGATTTGATGAGAAAGCAAAGGCACAATGTCATCGCATTGAATTTTTACAGCCAGCTCCATTCTGCAGTCGAGGCAATTACACATAAACTAGAGCGATATATGGTTAGATTTGGATTAGACAAAACCTCAATAGACTTTTCTTCTCGGGGTGCACAAAAACGTCTTTATGTCTGGTCTTTATGTCTGCTATTGAGGAAACAAATCAAGACAAACTGTAAAATCTGCTTATCACACTTTGTGAAAATCAAAACAAATCTAAACTTAAAGCTGAAAACTGTGGAAGAGTCTAGGGCCCTGGTGATTAATCCTTTGCCATTTAGATTGAAACATTGGCCACACTGTCCCTGATTTGTGCCAGTGCTCCTGCTCTTTTACATTTCCTTTAGGCATCTCATATTTTTGAACTTAAAATAATGCATGTATTGAAAACCAAACATAACTTTCTATCAGTCAGGTGTTCCTTCATCAGGATTTGTGTTAGCGCACCATATACTGGTAGTAGATATTATTACCATGTAATGAACGTGATTTGAGTCAGAAATGCTTAGAGCGAGTCTGGTGAGGCTTTACGGACTAAAAGAACTGCACCGTGGCCTCAGCTCTACTTATGATGTCACAAATCTGGGAAATTTCAAACACTGTTTTGTGAGGCTCAAAGGAAGAGGACCTCATAAACTAGTTTAATGGAACCAGCATGACTGAAGCTAAATACGACTCTTAACTGTTTTTGAGCAGGTTAAAAGTCAGTTTGGATTAGTGCTAAACTGGCCCCCTTCAGCCGACACGGACATACCAGAGCTCACTTTAAAGCACACAACCACTTGAATTCAGTTGCTGAGTTTATTTTACAACCTATTCACCTTGTTCAGGAAGTTGCTTCGGGCACCACCATTAATTATGTCCCTCCCTCTGCTTGTATCATCTTACACAGAGCTGCCGATCTCAACAGCAAATACATTCTTCAGACTGCAATACTGTTCTCAGGTCGCCCAGAGAAACGGTGCACATCAGCACACATCACATCAACCTTGAACATTTTACACAAATCAATATATAAACATCATTTTTAAGCAGCGATACCTTTCCCTTGTTCTCCAAAGGAAATATTTAATAATAATAGTACAGTGTTTTTTGTCTCGTCAACTTGGAAGTAAGAGCTGAAAGCAGCGCTCTGATTGGCTGTGCTTGGGGTGGTCTGCAGGAGTTTCACTTTGCCGTCTGATAAAAGCTGTTGTAAAGCTGAACTCAGGCCTGAAAATAAATGCTTATGAACATTAACAATGTGCCAAAGAGTTTGTGAGAGCTAGGAAGTCATCTGACAGATGTTAATATCTGCTTCCAGTTTTGCTGTGTGAAAATGAGGTACCCCAGCTTTAAATGAATGAATATTTCTGCTCTATTGCTTGTGAAAAGCCAGAGCAAAGAGAGGCAAATGTAATGTATTTGATTTGATCCCAGGTCCTTGATAAAGCGTGCAGCGTGATGGTAATGGCATGATGTGCTGGTGCAGTGGATTGTGGCAGTGGTGTGACAGACATGATGTGTGTGACCTGTAGAAGAGCAGACTCATGAGAGGAGCAGAACCACGACACCAACACACACATCCATTAGCTTCAGTGTCAGAGCCCTGTGCAGAGACTGTCAGACTAATTGTCTGAGTGTAGAAACGCATGATGTCATAGAAGAACTAGACTTTTATAAAAGCTGGTAGCCCTGTAGTTTAGACTTCTATCTATGGGTTTCAGAATTATGGAAATGAGGAACGCTGCAACTAAAGGGACAAATGTGATCACTGACGAATCAAGGTTTCTACATTGAGAATGTCGATGAATAAAAGTGCGTTATTGATGAAAATCCAAACTTTATTTTTCACTGTATCAGTTATGGGCCTGAAATCTCCAGTGGAGTCCGTTATTTAGTTTTGGCTGACCTGCTGCCTAAAGAAAGAATGTATAAAGCTGTACTGGAACACTTAACTGCAAAGAGGGACTGCACAGCATGTGACTCCCTTAGGTCGTAAAACATGCAGTGGGTGAGTTTGTCGTAAATTTCAATTATACACTTTGAAGAAAATTATCAAAAGCTGTGCTATATATCAGCCTCAAAATATCGGTAAAATTTATCTGCCATTGGTTTCTCATTTTGATTTAATAATGGTCTTTTTGTTTGCGTTTTAGTGTCATAGTTCAGATAACATTTACGATTAGCCAGTTAACATTAGTATGATGATGGTGTTTCCTCAACTGGTTCATCTGTACTCAGCCTTGTGTATTTTAACACGTGTGGGTGCGTGTGTGGTTGTGTGGGTCAGGTGGTTGTGGGGGCTGGGTGGTTGGGCTTGTGGGAAGGTTTTTAATAGACTGTAAAGCACTTTGTTGTACTTTTTTGTTGTTAAGAAAAGTGCTTTGTAAATGAATTTAAATGAATGAACAACATATCTTTTCTTTTGTATGGCGCAAAGTCCTCAAAATGTTGCCTATAGCAGGAAGCTTAAGTTCTTGGAAAAATATTTTCTGAAATGTGTGATTCTTTAATTCATTCAATTTTAGCTGTCTATTCAATTTGATATTGTATTTGTGGGTTTTTTCTGTATAGTCTTGGTAGAACCACTTTAAATCCATGTTCTAGTCACATTTTTAAAGCCTGTACTGTCCTATTTTGTTTTAGACCTAGTTTAGATCTGGCCGTACTTGAAAACACAAAAATATCCGTTGTGTGGGTCATTTCAGTTTGGACGGTGTCAGTCGATCATTGCTGGACTCCACGAATGGTTTAGTCCCATGTTCTCTGCTTCCACGCCTTTGTCAATCAGTGTTGGACAGTTTGGAGTTAGATATTAGCTCGTGTTGCTGCTGGTACATGATAATGGTGGTCTGCAGCACTCTTGAGACAGATGTAATCCTTCAGTAATAGTTGGCCCAGCTTGGGTTAATCCTTAGACTGATAAGTGAATGTATGCTCTGGCCCTGTCATCATGTGCTCAGCTGAAATACAGACTTTTCCACCAGTCTTTGTGCAATAAGTGCAGCGTGTGCCCCTGTTGGTTTAAAAGAAGGAGTGCAATGTTTAATTCAATGGAGAACTGTCCTTAGACTCAGATGTGGACATTTTAGGCAGATACTGGTGTTATGAAGGAAAACCCTGGGCCGATAACTGATATTATGTGTTGGTACTACTTCAATACAGAAATTTCAATCTCAATTTTGAGGAATAGGCTCAATATGCAATACTGATTTCAATACCACAATGATATTTTAAAAATGCTTGCATTGTTATGAGTCCATTTAGAAGCTCCAAACTGTTTCAGTACAGTATATTTTGTAATAAACCTTATAAAGCAAGCTGCTTTTGTAGACAATAGACTGTAATTTTCAACACAAAATAATACAACTTTTTATGTTAACCTGAGGTCTTATAGACCTAGGTTCTGAGAACGCTCAAGTAAATTCTGTAACTATTGAAGAAATGTCATATCTTCTTAGAACTGATACTTGTTTAACTGAGTATCTAGTTTCGCTTCTAGTTTTCAGCTTTTTCATTTTATTGCTGCAGTACTGCAATAATTCCTTTTTAGAATGACTTTCTTAAATGGAAATAAAATAAATTTTAGACTGTGTAGAACCAGTTTGAACACATAATACCCTTCACTTTGGGTAAAAGAAGGAATTTGATAGACCTATAATTAATTTAGATCTTACTGAACTTATTGTCTCCTTGGTAGAGATGTCACAATAACTGAAACATTATGGATTGTCACACATAAAATGTGTTTAAGTGCATTGTTTTGTTACAGCGGCTACTAAAAAAATAGTGGGAACTACATAGACCATGATCCTTTGCTCCATTTCAGTGCAGACTACATGAAGAAAGAACAGGCTTCACGCCCTTTAATATCGTAATCATTTGAAATATGACAGAAATGATTCACACCAAAGACTGGCAAAAATATTATTACTATAGTTCTCTCAATAACCAGTCTCCATCTTATCTCCATGGAAACAGGCAGGTGGCAGAACCTCCAGCAGGAAACATTACAAATTGTACTTTTAAACTATGGGCAGTTTAGAATGTAGTGATGTCATTAGATCCTCCAGCACTTTGCCGCTGCCCACGTTTATGTTTTTAATCTGGTTTTATGCCATTATTTGATAGATATTCTGCTGTTTATCTTGAGAAGGACTGTCTTGTCTATATTTCCGAGCGTGTTTGCTTCTTTTAAATCCCCAGCTGATGGATTTGAAGTGGAAAATCGAGTTAATCTCCCAAGGTTGTGCTCGATTCGGAGAAGGTTGCCTTCAGCTGTGCATTTGAATAAGTGTCATAGTAAAAGTAGTGGCGGCTTGTGTTGAAAGCAGCGAGCGCAGGATTTGACTAATCAAACCATCTCCACTGACTCATTCACTTGTCATGTCCTTTCCATCACAGTTTGGTGTTCGGCACATTTTATTTGCTGAAATGTCAATACTCTACTCAACAATACTCAAATAGATTTAGTTTTATTAATATAATTTTGTTCACAGTAAACAATGTAGTTCTCTAACGTCACATTAGGAGCTGCTCTTGACTCCTCCTACTGGTCCAGTTTATAGTTTATAGCTTACTCAACTTAAAGTACCATGTGACTGATCTTTTAGTTCTTCTAGTTCAGGTAAATGCCCTTTAAATCGTGCAATGTATTGTTGAAGTAGTTATTTATGAAAAGAGACTGAAGTATATCATTTGGATATGCAAATGTTCACTTTGATGGATGAGGACACTTTAGAAACAAATGCTAGGCACACCGTTTTTGATCGAGTCATACATTGTTGGATGAGCCATGTGAAAATTACAGTCTATAATTATCCCGGTCAACAAAATTATAAAAGAAAGAAAAAAAGAGGCACACTTCAAAGTAAAAATGTCCTCAATACATGACTCAATCAGGTTAAGGGACGTTTTTTAACACATGTTCTAACACTATTGTTCCCACATCAGAAACACTGCTGGAGTTGTATTCAGCTTCAGTCACAATCGTTTCATTAATCCTATTCACGAGATCCTCTCCTTTTGAGCCTCACAAAACACCCAGCTTCATATTTCCCAGATTTACAATGTCATATGTAGAGAGATGGCACTGTTTTTAAGTCCATAAATCATGGTCGTTCTGAGCATTTCTGACGCCAAATCCCATTCATTACAGCTGTGTGTTTGTATTAGCAGGTCGGGGCAAGCTAGATTTTGTTTAGTTCCCTCTGCCGCCAGTAGATGGAGTGCTAACAGAAATCTTGATGAGGGAACACCTTACGGGTAGAAAGTAATGTGTTCTTTTCAATGTATACATTATCTTTAGTTTTAAAACATGAAACGTCAAAGCTTCTTCATATCGTTTAATTCTTTTCCTCTGTATTATTGTCTTCTGTCTTTCTTACTACTACTTACTACTTACTTTCTTTCTTACTACTGGCAATTTTGGCTGATTACACTACTGTAACCAACTAACTGTTCATTTAACTGTTGTAAAAGTTTGTTAAAATATTGCAATAATGTCAATATTATAGTTATAAGCTTAAGTTTAGTTTAGTCTTTTCAAGGGCTGTAGTCGACTAAAGAAATTCTTTGTCGACTAAAGACAAGTCTTATTGACCGATTAGTCGACTTAAAGTGGGTGTGGCAAAAATATATTAAAACTACGTAAGTATCTTCATGAATCTGACCGGAAACCGCACTCAAATGACCACAACTGCACAGGAGCTCTTTCAAAAACAACTCTTTATACAGAAAAGGGCAAGTAAACAGTGTATTTCCAAATCAGAGATGTACAAATTATTCACTCCATAATCTTTAGCTAACTCACTCCATGTCTTCTCATTTTTGCTGTTGTTTTATATGAATCCGTATCCTTATTTAGATAAAATAATTTGTCATCTAATAAAAAGTCGACAAAGAAACCATCGACCGATTAATCCCCCAAACGACTAAAGATACACAGCCCTAGTCTTTTCAATATCGTTCAGACCCTTTCTTTACTCGTTTTAAGCAAAGAGTGTGAAAGTATTCTGAAAACTGTACACAAATATGACAGAACAACTGCACGAATCTCACTTTTGTCGCGGTCGTTTCGAGACGTCATTCCAACCCCCCTTTCTCCTGTCGTGAATGGCATCGGTGCCTGTCCTCTCCTCACGCGGGGCCCCCCTCAGCAGCAGCGGCGGCCCGGTTGTGTGGCCCCGGCTCCTGCACTCGCGCTGACAGCTGTGGTGATTACCTGTCCTGTCGCTCCCCATGCATCAGCCCGTGACACCCGTGATTAGGCCCTCGTTATGGCCGCCCTCACGCTCATTCATTTGTAACCGGTGCGGGAGAAATGGCCCGTCCGCGCTCATTTGAGTAAACCCTGAAATATGAAGCCGCGCCGTCCGCCCATATTAGATCCCATCAGGGAGCACTGTCGGGTTTCTCGCAGCCTGCTTGGGGAGAAGGGGAGGTTGAGTTGGAGCGGTCCCCGGAGCGCTGTTCAAACGCCTGTCGCTTCACAGTTTTAGATGAAGGGCGGTAAATCGAGGGAGCGCGGATCATCAGTCTTTAAAAGTCGTGCGTTTGAACGACGTGGCACTGGCAGCAGTAAAACCAGAGATTCTAAATAGTTTCCTTTTTTGTTTGTTTTGAAAATTGAGGCAAAAATAAGACGTGTTTCCTGTATTCAGTCAACTGTCAAATGTTGTTTAGACGATGCTACCAAATAGGGCTGGGTGATACGGTGATAAAAATGAAATGTTGAGCTCATCCCTGTGATAATCTGTTAATTTTGTGAAATGGTGGTATCATGATTGACTGTTTGTGTCTTTAATACAGCTGTCTGTTCAAACACACTTTTTCTCCTGTTGTTTAGCCTCTGAAGCCTCTGAGCAGATGACTTTATTTACCTCTTAAAGACCAGAGCTGCACAATTTAAACCAACTATTCTTTAGTTTACTTTTTTAATATATTGTCTTGGCTAATGCATTTCTATAAGTGCTAACTAGCATCCAGGCTAGTGCTAACAATAAGCTGTGTATTTCTGCCTTTTTATACTGTGGCTGTGCCCTTGGACCAGACACAACATCTGACCTGTACTTGTAAAAATGTCAACTGTGTCATAATGATTGACGGCTGTAACAACCGTCCATGGAGTGTGAATGAACATGAGTACGACTGGTGCTGTGTACACCCGCTGTAGCATTATTACTCTTATGCAAAGCAGTCTGCCCCGTATCACAGATGAACAGTTCTGAGCGGAGGAATATCATTGTGTCTTATTAGAGTTGGGTGATATATTGGTTCCAATACTATACCAGTGGGTATCAGCTGAGATTGACTGACAGATTTGGGATTTTACAGATTTTATTGGCTGAAATAATTTTTAAAAAGGTTTATTTTTGGAACTGATATTTTTTCTTTCCTTTTTTTTTCAGATTTTTTTAAATTGTATTATATATATATATATATATATATATTTTTTTTTTTTTCTCAGTAATGAGGAATTGGATAGCAATTAGGCTAAAAATATGACCAGCAAATTATTTTATATCCCACATAAATACATCCTGTTATTATTTTGATTATTTGTTATTATTTATTTATAAGTGAAAAAGTTGATTTGTGAACTTTACGTCAACTTAAAATTGACTTGTGGGCCTTGCTATTGATTTTAAAATTGAATATTGGTATCGGCTTTGGCAATGGCAGAAAAACAAATATTGGCTCTAAATATAAGTGTGGTTGGTGTAGACTCAACCTCTTCTCTCTTGTCTTTCACTGTCACTTCCAACTACACAATAATTATCTTGTCCGAGTTTATTCTCTCTAATTATCCCCAAGTATCCGTAGAGTTTTCCTGAGCTCTCTGTGCCCAATTACTAAGCTCCGAGAGCAGCAGCAGTAGCAGCAGCAGCAGCAGCAGCAGTACTGTGGCGTCTCCTGCACTTCTGCACTAATGATTCAGGGGGCTTTTCATGTCAACTTCCCCGAGTAAAGCGCACTAAGCCTGGTGTCAGCGCGGCTCTCACCTCCTCATCTGTCTCTCCCTCTGGTCTGGTGTCTCTGTACATATACGCCCCCGCGCTCCCGCCCGCTCCTCGGGTTCCTCTCACCCTCTCCTCAGCTTCCCCTCGCTCCTCTCCTCTGCTTCCCCTCGCTCCTCTCCTCGGCTTCCCCTCGCTCCTCTTCTCGGCTTCCTCCTGCTCCTCTCCTCTGCTTCCTCTTGCTCCTCTCCTCTGCTTCCTCTTGCTCCTCTCCTCTGCTTCCCCTCGCTCCTCTCCTCTGCTTCCCCTCGCTCCTCTCCTCTGCTTCCCCTCGCTCCTCTCCTCTGCTTCCCCTCGCTCCTCTTCTCGGCTTCCTCTCGCACCTCGGCTTCCTCCCGCTCTCTCCTCAGCTTCCTCCCGCTCCTCTCCTCTGCTTTCCCTCGCTCCTCTTCTTGGCTTCCTCCGGCTCCTCTCCTCTGCTTCCCCTCGCTCCTCTCTTCGGCTTCCTCCCGCTCTCTCCTCAGCTTCCTCCTGCTCCTCTCCTCTGCTTCCCCTCGCTCCTCTCCTCTGCTTCCTCTGGTCTGTCTTGCTCCTCTCCTCTGCCGCCTCTCCTGGGCTCTCCTCTCCTCTGCTTCCTGCTCCTCTCCTCTGCTTCCCCTCTCGCTCCTCTCCTCTGCTTCCTCCTGCTCCTCTCCTCTGCTTCCTCCTGCTCCTCTCCTCTGCTTTCCCTCGCTCCTCTCCTCTGGTTCGTCTTGCTCCTCTCCTCTGCTTCCCCTCTCGCTCCTCTCCTCGGGTTCGTCTTGCTCCTCTCCTCTGGTCCGTCTTGCTCCTCTCCTCTGCTTCCCCTCGCTCCTCTCCTGGGCTTCCTCCTGCTCCTCTCCTCTGCTTCCCCTCTCGCTCCTCTCCTTGGGTTCCTCCTGCTCCTCTCCTCTGCTTCCCCTCTCGCTCCTCTCCTCTGGTCTGTCTTGCTCCTCTCCTCTGCTTTCCCTCGCTCCTCTCCTCTGGTTCGTCTTGCTCCTCTCCTCTGCTTCCCCTCTCGCTCCTCTCCTCGGGTTCGTCTTGCTCCTCTCCTCTGCTTCCCTCAAACCTCTCCCCTCTGCTCCACCTCTCTCTAGTCCTCTGTCTCTCCTCTCCTCTGCTTCCCCTCGCTCCTCTCCTGGGCTTCCTCCTGCTCCTCTCCTCTGCTTCCCCTTGCTCCTCTCCTCTGCTTCCCCTCGCTCCTCTCCTCTGCTTCCCCTCTCGCTCCTCTCCTGGGCTTCCTCCTGCTCCTCTCCTCTGCTTCCCCTTGCTCCTCTCCTCTGCTTCCTCTCGCTCCTCTCCTCTGCTTCCCCTCTCACGCCTCTCCTGGGCTTCCTCCTGCTCCTCTCCTCTGCTTCCCCTCGCTCCTCTCCTCTGCTTCCCCTCTCGCTCCTCTCCTGGGCTTCCTCCTGCTCCTCTCCTCTGCTTCCCCTTGCTCCTCTCCTCTGCTTCCCCTCGCTCCTCTCCTCTGCTTCCCCTCTCACGCCTCTCCTGGGCTTCCTCCTGCTCCTCTCCTCTGCTTCCCCTCGCTCCTCTCCTGGGCTTCCTCCTGCTCCTCTCCTCTGCTTCCCCTCGCTCCTCTCCTGGGCTTCCTCCTGCTCCTCTCCTCTGCTTCCCCTCGCTCCTCTCCTCTGCTTCCCCTCTCGCTCCTCTCCTCTGCTTCCCCTCTCTCTCCTGGGCTTCCTCCTGCTCCTCTCCTGCTTCCCTCTCTCTCTCCTGCTCTGCTTCCTCTGCTCTCCTGCTTCCTCCTGCTCCTCTCCTCTGCTTCCCCTCGCTCCTCTCCTGGGCTTCCTCCTGCTCCTCTCCTCTGCTTCCCCTTGCTCCTCTCCTCTGCTTCCCCTCGCTCCTCTCCTCTGCTTCCCCTCTCACGCCTCTCCTGGGCTTCCTCCTGCTCCTCTCCTCTGCTTCCCATTGCTCCTCTCCTGGGCTTCCTCCTGCTCCTCTCCTCTGCTTCCCCTCGCTCCTCTCCTGGGCTTCCTCCTGCTCCTCTCTTCTGCTTCCCCTTGCTCCTCTCCTGGGCTTCCTCCTGCTCCTCTCCTCTGCGTCCCCTCGCTCCTCTCCTTGGGTTCCTCCTGCTCCTCTCCTCTGCTTCCCCTCTCGCTCCTCTCCTTGGGTTTCTCCTGCTCCTCTCCTCTGCTTCCCCTCTCGCTCCTCTCCTCGGGTCCGTCTTGCTCCTCTCCTCTGCTTCCTCTTGCTCCTCTCCTCTGCTTCCCCTCGCTCCTCTCCTCTGGTCTGTCTTGCTCCTCTCCTCTGCTTCCCCTCTCGCTCCTCTCCTCTGCTTCCCCTCCTGCTCCTCTCCTCTGCTTCCCCTCTCGCTCCTCTCCTCGGGTTTCTCCTGCTCCTCTCCTCTGCTTCCCCTCTCGCTCCTCTCCTCGGGTTTCTCCTGCTCCTCTCCTCTGCTTCCCCTCTCGCTCCTCTCTGTGGTCACGCTTATGTCAGAGCAGGTGCCGTCAATTACTCTGACCCGGGCGGCGGAGCAGGGGCAGCGCCGAGGTTTTAATTGGAGGAAATCAGTGAGTGATTAGGCCAAGAGATGATGTAATGCCAAAGAGCAGCAGGTTTTTCCTACAGGGGAGTTTAACTGGTACGAGAACTGATGTTTATGTTGGTGTGTTCAGAGTGCGGGGGATGTAACCTGTTCCATAATGGACTAAGGGAATGTAATCAGATTTTCCGGTCAGTCAAGACCATCGTCAGATACTTTGTTAAATCACTGCAGCCACACAATGCAACGAGATGGAGAGCTGTGGGAGTTTATACTAGGGCTGATAGAAATCAAATCGTGATCTCAACGACCTGCTTTCTTATATAAGATTGCCAGATTGTGACTCACTAATAGGGATGGGTGATATGGTGATAAAATTAAAACTATTTATATGAAATGGTGGTATCATGATTGACTGTTTGTGTCTTTAATGCAGCTGTCTGTTCAAACACACTTTTTCTCCTGATGTTTAGCCTCTGAAGCCTCTGAGCAGATGACTTTATTTACCTCTTAAAGGCCAGAGCTGCACAATTCAACCAAATCGACATGAAATCCCAGTTTTAATGGATGCAAATAGCAAATCACACAGGCTGCAGTTTTTGAAGTGCAATCATTTCTTCCACAAATAACATGATGTCTTGTTTTAATTTGAATAAAAACTGCTAACGCTGTTGTTTGGATTCATACAAAAGTGCGACCAAAAGAAAAAAAAAAAAATTTTTTAAAGCTACGAAATCGCGTCAGCAAACAACAAATGGGACTCAATGCACGAAAACATGACCGAAAGCAGCAAAAATGCGACTAAACGTGACAAAATTGTGTTTAAAATTAAAATGTGAATTTGAACTGAATGCTATTATTATTATTAACACATAAATCGCAAATCTAATCACAATCGCACTGGTCAGGAAACTCACAATTAGATAAATGGTGCAGCTCTATTATAGGCAATAGAAAAATACAAAGTGAACACAAATCAAAATCATGATCTGGCCCCAAGAAAATTGTGATAATAATTTTTCCCATATCACCCAGCTCTATTCACAGATCTTGTCAATCATTCAGCTCTATTCTCAAGATGCTTTGTCCCGCCCACATCACTTTTGGTCAGCCCTAACAATGCCCTGGGTGAGCGACTCAGGGCATTTAGAAGAACCAAAATACTTCAGTTACCACTTCAAACCAACCAAAGATAAGTGTACATGAATCATCATCAGATCAAAATACTTCATCCTAACGGTGAACTTTATAGTAATCCTGCAACAGCAAATCATACTTGACCAAAAATGATGTATAAACTTCACTTCATGATGTATAAACTTTAACACCAAACATACAGGACTGAAATAATACTTCTGTGCACTTGTAATACGTGAACTTTGACCCAAGCTGCCTCCACTAGCTTTCGCATTAGATCCTAGCGCCATATTTAGCGCGGCAATAAAACGTCTGTCTGTTGGTTGTAAAATAAACATGACTGAATTCTCGTTCAGTCATTCCTGTAGCTTTAAATGAGGTGTGACATGTCCATAATTGTGGAGCTGAGTCTGTCTGGATAACGCTGTGTTTTCATGTTCTTGATAGAAAAATATATGCTTTCAATAAAAAGATACCAGGGCGGAAGAGTTTATCTGTTTAAGGCAAGTTGATATGATTAAATGTCTTCACGTCAGGCTGTTCAAGATGTTCTTCTGGAGATTATGCATAGGACATCTTTTAAGGTTATGTTTATCGTAGACATGAATATAATATAAAGGTATAACCATTTTTCTGCCACTGGATTCAAGAGCTTCTGAGTTTTTAGCCTGAAGCTTGTGTCCGTCCACGTTGGCAGAGCTGACGTTTGTATAAATGTGTTTGTGGCTGAATGGGGCCAGTTACTTCAGATAATCTAATCTTAAATATCGCCACAAATCGGTGACGTGTTGTTTGATGTCGATGTTTTGCGAGACTCCAAAATCAGGCTCATTTAGTCAGCAAACTGATAAATCTGTTGGGCCCTAATCATTATACAGTACAGGTTGTATTTGTGATGTAATGCAAGCAAATGTTGTTTTGTAGTCTTTCACATCAGATACTATTTTTATGAGTCTGTTGAAAGTGTGAGACCTTTTTGACTCTTGTATAAGAATGTCACAACGCCCTTTAGATCCCCAGCTCTTGATACGCTGTTATTCTCGTGCTTCTTGTTTATTTATTCATCCTAAAATGTGTGCAGAGGCGATGCATACCAGACTGTCTCTCATGCAGCCCTTGGAACACTTCCTCCCGTGTATCTGCACACATCTGCGTGTGTGTTCACAGCCTGACTCTCTCCTGTGTGGTTGTTGTGCAGATGGAGTCTCCAGTGTCCACGCCGGCCCCGCCCCCTCTCCACCTCCTCTCCCCCGGGGTGGGCAGCTCCGAGATCTCGTCCCCGTGCGAGCAGATCATGGTGCGGTCGCGCTCGGTGGCGGTCAACACGTCGGACGTGGCCCTGTCCACGGAGCCCGAGTGCCTGGGCCCCTGTGAGCCCGGCACCAGCGTCAACCTGGAGGGCATCGTGTGGCAGGAAACGGAGGACGGTGAGTACAGCCCTGTCAAGCACCTGTCAAGCACCTGTCAAACACCTGCCCAGCACCTGTGGAGTCAGATGAGGATCAGAGTCAAAAACACTGCTTTGTTTTTCACACATATTTGACTTTGACAAGTCAGAGTTGTTCAGGTGGATGTATATTTAAGACTCTATTGCCAGCCAAGGGCACAAGGTTTTATTCATTTGTTGGCACACTTAAGAGTGTAGCAGTTTAAATGAGGCAGAAGAAGCTGTTACGTTGTTTTTTATTTCTCAAATTAGATCAAGACTGGGAACGATTTATCACAGCGGCCCGCTGAGAAATAGAAAACAGTTGAAAATCTCCTCTTAGCTGTTATGGAAACTTTCATCTGTGACCACTAGCCTTAAGCCCAGGGCACACTGATCACCCACTGCTCATATGAAGCCAGTGGGAGGTGTAGCATTGTCAGCAGTGTGTGTCTTTGATCTGATGAGCGTCATGAGAAAAGTAAATGGATTGTTCTGCAGATGTTAAAATACAGTAGGCGGCCCTAGCATCACAGTAGCATGCACCGCGTAGCGACCTTTAGCATTCTTAAATATTTACACACATTTGGGTCGCTGGACTAATTTTTTCCCCTCCCTGTCTTTGCATTTGGTACAATAAAACTCCCAAAGTCTGTGTTTGCTCTCGTTGGTGAAGAAAGGGTGCTAGAGCTGCTGTTCTCCATTAAAGTAAATGGTTTCATTTTGGACCCAGTGTCATGTGCATATGCAGAGGTTAGGCTTGGCAGTGCGTGGTAGGTCGCGCTCTTTGACAGGTGGAGTGTGGATCGGCCATGGATGTATTAAATGAACTGGATAAGCCCCGCCCCCTCTGTCTGTGGTCCCAGATTGATTTGTGGCCGTGCGAGGTACTGCAGCCTCTTGGAACCAGCCATTTTCTAAAATGTCACATTATAATCACAGACAGGACTGAATTATTATCGGTATTTAAATAAAATAGAAGGAAATGTTCTTTTCTACCGTTTCTAAAATCACCGAAATTACCGTTTTTATATGAAGTGGGGGATTGTCGTCACGTGGCGCCCTAAAGCAAAGATGGCAGCCTCCGTTTCAGGAAGTAAAACAAAGATGGCAGCCTCCGTATCAGGAAGTAAATGCGGAAGTAAGAAACTTTTTTGGGGTCATGCACCAATGAGCTCAGGCCACAGGGAGGAACAGGACGGCCATCTTGGATTCATCTTCCAGGTTTTATTATAGTTCTATGGGATCGGCGCACACTGGGCTTTAGGTGGTGCTGTCACTGGCCTTTGAAAACTGTCATCAGTGAATTATTGCACAAAGGTAGACATCAACGTGCACACTAGGGCTACAGCTAACTGGGATCTGGTGTGAATATAGTGACTGAAGGCTTGCAGATAGAGAATAAGGTCTACTTTGATGCAAATCAGAATTTCTTTTCAGTTTTTTTTTTTTCTTTTTTTTTCACATTTTGCTGTCTATGTATATAATGTCTTTTGGCTTGTGTAGAGTTTGTATAGTTCAGTTAACGATTACGATCATTTAAATATGATTATGATCAAAAGCTCTAAAAGTCTGTTTTGTTACCCTTGAGCATACCTACACATACACTGAGATACATAAACTTATGCTGCTCTGTATTCGATGTTTCCTTGACATCTGTGTGAACCATTTTCACAAGATTCAGCTTTGGAACTTTTTGAACAATTTGGTTGCTTCCCAAGTTGCCCTGTTATCTTGGTAAAGCTAACCCTGTTTTCCAAAGCCTGTGCAAATGCTAAATGGAGAACCCTGCTGTCATGCAAGTGTAGCTTACTAAAACCGGAATATGACCCACTGAGCTGGAGTCGCAGCTGTCTGTGGTGGGTACAGAGAGCTGGTAGCAGCACATACAGCGCTGGTGCTGCTAGTGTTGGTAAGAATAGCAGTTGGCAGGCACTTCTGAGGTGGCCTTGATTAGTTTCTGCTCTGGAGTATGCAGCAGACGCCTGGACAACACGCCTGGTACCGCTCTGCTAACCCTCTGTCCTGCTCTGCTGCTCTGCTGCGGCGTGGAGCAGGAGTTTGGCCGCCGTCCTGCTGTGCATTCCATGTGAAACCCAAGACGCTTGACTATTTCTGCCTTTGATCGAGAGCTCGTCGGCCCGATTGAATTTAGAGACGTTTCAGTCGCACTGGCAGGTTGTGCTGGCTTCAGAGTCATCCTGGTCTTTTTCTATTCCTTCTTTGTATCTACCCCTCTTTTCTCTATTCCTCTTTTATCTCTCTCCTTCCTTTCTCTTTCAGGAAAATCTGGTAGCTGGCTAGTCCAGTTCAAACCCATTTTTCAAATTGCATGTAAACCTGGGCAATCAGTTAAAACTGATGTTTTTTTCAGACTTAGATGAACAGTCTATAGTCATGTGTCCATTAGCGCGGTACGATCTGAGATGTTTCCACTGAACAAAAGTGAACCGTACCACCCCGTTTGAAGGGTGTGAAGGAGGCTGCGAAAGATACTAGCTCCCAGAGGTGCCAGTTCGCTTTAGCGCGGACCAGTTTATGATTGGACGAGTGAGAACAAAAGAGAACGCAGACTCAAGTGAGAACGAAGTGGCAACAAACAGATATGAAGACAAAGTAATCATTCCTCACCAAACCCTTACTTGATCTTGTGAAAAAACGGTGTATTTCCACGAGAACTTTGTTTGAGCCGACAGAGTTAGCCAAACAAAGCTAGCACATGTTAGCATCAGCAGTTTCCTGTTTACGACCCACGGCACTCGCATTTAGTATTAAGTAATATTTTTTTGTTTCATACAGCGCCAACTCTCTCCTAGCCCAACGCACATTAAAACGTGGCGTAGCGTCGCAGAAAAGGAAAATAAGAGCAGAAAAAGCTGACTAAAAAACAGAAGCTGTGTCGTGTTTACACAAGCTTTATCCACGTCTTACAGTCACAAACGTGGAATTACTAAACGTCTTTTTATAAATCAAGGAAATCGACTGCATGAAGAAAAAGTGTAATTCAGGTGCGATTTAGATTTTATTTATGAAGAAAATATAGTCACTTTTGGGTGACGTCAGCTGCTCAGTAGGGGGCCCCTGGGAGCTGGACCTCTGCAGGACACACAGTCCATCATTAACAGAAGCGGCCCGAGCCGGCCCCAAGTGAACCGGTCTGAGGGGCCAGGTCTAGTGGAAACATGACTGAAGTCGGTATTGCACATGTGTGTGTGTCACGAAAAGGTTCCTAGTCTGACTAGTAAGTACCTAACCCAGAGCAGGAGCTAAAGAAGTCCCCAAAGTGTGGTCCCATTCTGTAGTTCATACGCAGGAGGCGTTTTTGGACAAATCAGTACCAAGAACTGAGTCCCTTCATCCTTCTCCTGAGCACTGCACAAAAACAAAACACAATTATTCAGAATTTCACTACGTACTAATTAAAATGTTACTGTTGGAGCTAGTCATTTCTCTTGTGAATGAAAAAAGTTTGTCTAAGTCAGAAAATGAATTAAACCGTTCCCAGTCAAGCCTGACTGAGAAGTACGTTCCCCAGAGCAGGAGATAAAAAAGTCCCTAAAGTGTGATCCCAGTGCCTAGTTCCTACTCTCTGTGACCTAAAAAAAAACATACCAGGAACTGCAAACAACTTTTTTTTTCTCCCTGTCTTCTCTGCTTTCTCTCCTTCCCTCTATCAACTTTCCTCTCTCTAAACCTCTCCCCACTTTCTCTCTCCTTTCTCCCCTTTTCACTCTCTCTCCCTCTCCCCTCTCTCCCTCCCTCTCTCTCTCTCTCCCTCCCTCTCTCTCACCTCCCTGGCGTGCATGTGAAATACGGCAAACAGCTAATCTTCAAAGGCAGCCCGCGCTCGGTGGCTCCGCAGGCACGCTGACTACAAATCGCCCACACATCCGCACACACACTGCAGCCGCTCGGCTCGCCTCGCTCGCACAGCGCCGAGCAGAGCGGGCCCCTGCCTCATCAACATTCCTGGAGCGGAGGATCTGTATTGAGTGGCTGGCTTTCTTCCATGTGTTTTCTGATTCCGTGCGCTCCTGCCATGGGCTCCATCTGATTCAGCCCTGTACGACTTTGCTTTTTGCGGCTCTTTCATGTTACTAAGCAATGAATGCGGGCGGCTCGTGAATAAAGGAGACAGTGGCTTAGGTGGTGGAGTGGTTTGCCCTGTAGCCAGGAGGAGTGTGGTTTGATCGCTGGTGGTCGAGGAAGCCGTTTTACCACAGATGTGTTGTAAAAGCAGCTCTTGGTGTCACGATGAGCCCGCTGTGTGCTGTCTGCGAGGTTTTTATTCTCCGTAAAGCAGGAAGTGTGCTTTGGCCTCTTATAAACTAATCACGGTGAATAATTAGGATGCCCAGAATGCGAAGTACGGATGAAACTGTTTGAAATCATTCAGTTCTGTTTTTCACGTTTTAGCAATAATCAGGTACAGTAGCAGAATGAAAAGTTAGTATAACATTTAAGACAAATATATTTAAACATCTGTAGACAAGTACAGCCAAATACTATCCCACCGCTGCGGTCATTCTCTCCTTTCACATTTTCATAAAAAGCCGGACACGTCATGAACACAAGCTTTCTCATATGAGGCAAATAATCAAACATCGATTGGTCTTACTATAGTTGCTACGATCAATTATAGACATTGTGTAATTCAGAACAACAAACAACAAAACTATTTAATAAATTCTGTTCTGAAATTAATTCCATAACTTGAATCACAACACATTGCTAATAACTTAACTAGTCTATTCCTCTTCAGGTTAACTTTTTCCATTACATATATTAAAGACCAGAGAACAATAGTGCTGGAAAAGAGTTGGAACGCCAGAGAACAATAGGGTTAGAGTAGAGTGGGAACACCAGAGAACAATATTAAGAGTAATTGTTTGCAAATTTGGAACAAGTATTAAAAAGTGAAAGTTTGATTTATGATTGTTTATGATTTGTCCCATTACTTTTGGTCTCTTTAAAAGTGGGAGGCACATGTACAAATTGTGTTAGAGTTCACCTCATTTGGATGTAAAAACCCATAAATTAAAGCTGGAAGCCTGCAGTTGAAGCACGTCGTGTTTGTTTCATTTAAAATCCATTGTGGTGGCGAACAGAGCCAAAAGATTAAAATTGATATGGACCTGACTGTAGATCCTGTAAAAGGTTGTTCGGCTCTGCCAACAGAAATAAAAGCCTGTAGGAATTTATTTTCTGTGTATTGTTCTAGATGATTTACAGAGCATATCATAAACCAGCATCCTTTTGTACCTGTACCGGGAAAATACATTTAAACGTACAGCCCTAGTCATAACCATCAGCCCTGATGTCTCTCCTGACACAACCAGAGTAAGTCCAGATTCAACCACGCTAACAAGCTGCTGTTTGCTCTGCCCCCAAAGCAGGGCCCAGGTTTGACGCCGTCTAAACCCTCTGTTCTAGTCACAGCAAGGCACTGATTGTCTTTTTGTAAACCTGCATGACAGGGCTGTAGTGAGCGTGTCCAAGCAGCAAACAAGCAAGAGGGTGAGGGAGGGGGGAGGCAGAGGGCTGGAGCTAGTGTGAGTGAGGGTGAGGGAGGGGGGAGGCAGAGGGCTGGAGCTGGTGAGGGAGGGGGGAGGCAAAGGGCTGGAGCTAGTGTGAGTGAGGGTGAGGGAGGGGGAGGCAGAGGGCTGGAGCTGGTGTGAGTGAGGGTGAGGGGGGAGGGGAGGGGAGGGGGACAAGGCCACTTCTGTTAGTGACACAAACATGGCCAGCAGCAGCAGCAGCAGCAGCAGCAGCAGCAGCATTAGCAGCACTAGCAGCAGCAGCAGCAGCAGCAGCAGCACTAGCAGCAGCAGCACTAGCAGCAGCAGCAGCAGCTGCTGCACTGCAGCACTGCAGCAGCAGCACAGCAGCACTAGCGTTAACCAGCAGCAGCAGCAGCTGCTGCTGCTGCTGCTGGTTAACAGCCAAGCTGCTGCCAGCTGCCAGCTGCTGCAGCCAGCTGCTGCTGCTGGTTAACCAGCTGCCGGCTGCTGCTGCTAAGCTGCCAGCAGCTGCTGCCAGCCAGCTGCTAACTGGCTGCTTAACTTCAGCTGCCGCTGCTGCCTTGCTACAGCTGCTGCTGCTGCCAGCCAGCCTGCCGCCAGCTGTTAGCTGCCGGCTAACTGTTGACTGCTGCTGCTGTTAACTGCTGCTGCTGCTGGCCACCAGCTGCTGCAGCCTGCTGCCAACCCTGCCAGCTGCTGCTGGTTAACTGCGCCTAGCTGCAGCAGTTGCTGCCAGCTGCTGCTGCTGCCAACTGGCTGCAGCGCTGTAACCAGCTGCTGCAGTTAACCAGCCAGCAGCTGCTGCTGCTAGCGTTGCTGCTGAATCCAGCTGCTGCTGCTGGCGGCTGCTGCCAGCTGCTGCTGCAGCGGTTAACTGTTGCTGCTGGCGCTAGCGTTGCAGCAGCACTAGCAGCGCGTTAACCAGCAGCGAGCAGCACTAGCAGCAGCAGCACCAGCAGCAGCGGCACTAGCAGCAGCCAGCTGCAGCACTAGCAGCGGCGACAGCAGCAGCAGCAGCAGCACTAGCAGCACTAGCAGCAGCAGCAGCAGCAGCACTAGCAGCAGCAGCACTAGCAGCAGCAGCACTAGCAGCAGCAGCAGCAGCAGCAGCAGCAGCAGCAGCAGCAGCAGCAGCAGCAGCAGCAGCAGCAGCACTAGCAGCAGCAGCAGCAGCAGCAGCATTAGCAGCAGCAGCATTAGCAGCAGCAGCATTAGCAGCAGCAGCAGTGTTCCTGTGCCACCCACAGTGCCGGGCCCCTCCCCCGCTCTGCTCTGAGCTGTGCTGGAGTGGAAACCAGACCTGCTGCTTTGAACTGGACCAATGTCTCCACAAGTGTACATGAATCATAGTAATAGATTCAATCACTAGTAGTAGAGTTGTACAAATATTGGTTATTGTATAAGTATGTTTTGTTCCCATTATGCACAGTTTTGATGCATATTTTAATACGTACATTTTATTTTGCTCAGTTTTATTGCATTATTGAGCTTTGGGTCTCTTTTATTGCTGTATAAAGTTTGTCGTAATCTTTAAAGGTGCACTATGTATATTTTCTGGGGACACTGTTCGTCACCATGGAGATGTTATTGTTTGAACTGACAGGTCACAAAAGGCTTGTTTCCAGTGGTTCACATTAGAGCCCTTTGACTATGGTCCGAAAGTGTCTCCACTGTGTCGACTGTATAGATCTGTTAAAGTGATCCAGTGGGTCCTGAAACGGAGGAGGAGCTAGACTCAGGTGAAAACAACACCACAGACTGCAGACTTACACAGAGTAATCATTTCTCACCAAACAGTGACTTGGTTTTGTGTTAAACCACCGTATTTCCACTGATGCCAATTTATATGTTGAACCGACAGCAAAACAAGGCTAGCACGCGCTAGTATCAGCTGTTTCTTGTTTGTCGCAACACGACACTCTCATCAAGAACCAAAATATTGTCTCCAGTGCATGATGCGTCTAACATTATCCAAACCCAAGTATCACATAAAGAGAGACATTAGAGGTGCAGAGAAGTGAAATAAATGCAGAAAAAACTGAGGAAGTAGTTTCTTGTATAGCTAGCTTTAGCCACGTCTCACAGCCGCAAACTTAGAATTACTGAGCTTTTTGTGAATTGCTGAGATCGGCGTCATAATTAAAAAGTATAATTTAGGTACGATTTAGATTTAATTGATGAAGAAAACATTAGATATGTTTGGGTGACGTCAGAGCGCTGGACCAAGAGTCAGGACCTGAGTGTGGGGACACATTCTGTCATTAAAAGAAACTTTAAGGTGCATTGAGTCACGTTTTAATGTTTAAGTCTAGCCTCCCAGGAAATTATATACATTTTCAAGAGGTGATATTTTTCTTTAGCGCATCAATCAGTCAGGGCTGTCACTAAAGATTATTTTTGTGGTCGATCAGTCAGCTATTATTTTTTCGATTTGTTAACTAGTCAAACCATTATTTCTATTGTATGTTTAAACAAATGAGCCAAGTTAAGGATGAAATATGGTGCCTGAAGGCTTCTAGAAGAGAATAAAGTGTATTATTGATCAAACTTGTCCAAAAAGTATAGACTATTGCTATTTTGATGTATTAATGTCAGGGTCTTAAAAGGTCTTTTAACGTGTTTTAGAGTCTGTACAGTCCAGTTAACTTTAGTTGATTATACTTTTTTACAGTTGATTATTTTTTCGTCGATTAACGGTTGCAGCCCTTCAATCAGTTATTGTATATTTAGTATCAAACATTTCATAAAGTGCAGATATGAAGACTCTAAACATGACACCAATCTAAGGCACTTTCTGCTGTATCATCCGTTCCACCGCTCACTACATTTTGACATATTTTTGGATTAGTATCGATGTGACCAAAACTGTGGAGTGAGAGCACAAACAGCTCAGCCTTCTCCTTTCACACACTGCTTTTGTCATTGGATTTCTCCCGTGTTCCCCGCTCACTCACCTCTCCTCTCACCTCATGACGGCAGGCTGCAGCACATCCCAGCCCCAGCCTCCGCTCTGCCTCTGCCTCTGCTCTGCCTCCGCCTTCCCTCAGCCCTGCAGGCCAAGGAACTGTCAGCTAAACAGGAAGAGCGATGGCAACCGGCGTAAAGCTTAAAATAACATTCTGCCAGGCTAAGTGCTTGATCGAGTCGGCTATTACAGCGGAGGCTAAAGTAAACACTAAAGGTATGAAAATGGCCGCACTTCAGGACAAATTGGTAGCATTCCCAGGGTAATCCTTTATCTGAGGGACTGTGGATTTAAACGCCGCTAATCTCTTCAGGTTGTTATTAGAGCTAGATGCTAAATAAAAATATGTGAATGAATGGAAAATGCCAGACACTGTGCTCTGTGTGAAGGACCCTTAAGGCTTCCCTTTACTATGGAGTGTGTTTTTACCTGCAAGTATTAAAATGGCTAAGTTTATGACTAATATTTACAATTGTGTACTGCCAAGTGTTATGATCACCTTGGTTTGTGCACTATGGATTTTCAGAGAATAATGTAGTCTTTGCTGCTTTTTGTTGCGTTCATGTTGTCCTTGGGTGCTTCCAGGTTTCTGAGATGAAAAGTTAAGATTCCATGTACTTTTATCTCCAAAAGTCAGGGTTTTTATATCACCAGTAAATAAAATCACTACATGCATTAACTCCAACCAAGATTTGTTGTTATTAACCTTCTCATAAGCTAAACTTTATTTGTTACTTAAGCTTTCAACCATGAATTAATTAAATAATGCCTTTCAAATCTGTTACTTTTGTGTTATTGACGACTGAAACTAACTTCCTAAATGTAGTAGCATTTAGTCCAAGACCTAAAATGTTGAAGATAAATTCACACATCTCCTCACTACAGTGACATCAGGCGTGAACATCCAGCTGAAGCTTTGGACCTAAGTTCCCGAGGTGTTTTCCCGACTTGTGATGTGCTGTTTTCACCTTGGAAAAACATGTTCCTGAGTTCTCCACATGAGCAGCATGTTTGCTGTTTGCACCACCCACTAAAACACCATTTACCAAATCACACCTTTTAGTTCAAATCATTTGGTAAAGTGGTGATTATTCCCTGTGCCTGTGTCTGTTTCTGTACATTTTGTATTTGTTTGATGCACAGCGTGCTCAGGACACTAAAACCTGTTGGATTTGGGCATTTTCCCTCAGCACAGCTGGCAATACCTCAAGGCACACAAGTGTTTCCCAGCACACTGGTTTAAAACCAAGGCTCTACAGAACAATGAGCCATCTCTAGTGGAAAATGTACAATTCTGTGTAGGTGTATGCATTTGTGTACACGTAAGATTGGCATTCCTACATGCATAACTGTGACATTCATTGTGTGAAATTATTGTGCCATTTTACTGCCATAATTTGTGTATGCTGTTTAAGTTTGCTAATGCAGCCCAGTACCAGTTGGTTCAGACCAGACTAGACTGGCGCAGAACCCCTGGACTACCCTCTAGGTACCATCAGTTTTTTTTTATTTTACAAAGGCCTCACCCTCATGGATTTAGAGCTCTTTATCTATTCTGTATTTGATTCTTAGCTGCACCTTCCCCTTGACATGCAGTGTATAATTATCAGACTGCTAGTAAAATCATACATTATAGTCTGTGGGACAGTAGTGGTCTGACCAGTTCGTTGAGGAGATCAGACTAAACATACGAGTTCAGTACAGACTAAATGTCGCACTTAGCCGCACATTCATTTGTCTTCCCTCTGCATTTCCAAGTTCACAGCAGGTCTCACTCGCCCACAGCTCACATAAAAAGTTCAGATAGTTGAAACGAGTGAGCGAGGCGAACACAGGACAGATCAAGGATAGTCCTGAACCTGAGGCCCCAAAGGCAGCAGAGGCATCCTGATGAGCCCCACATCGCTGCATGACAAGTACCAGGCGGCGCTGCTTAGACATGCTCTGTGTTGTGCCGCTTTCATTTAGCATGCCCCCCAACAGCTGCTCCGTCACCTCGCCACAGAGTCAGGCGGAGCGCGGACCAGGAGGAAGCCCGCGACACCTCACAAAACACCATCAAACACCCAGCCTTTGGTCCGAGTCGCCCGGGTTACAGCAGTGCATTTTTCATGGCTGTAATTAAAGTGCAGATGTGGCGGCGGTTCAGCGCTGCAGCAGTAAGTGAAAGAACAGGAGCACTGTAAAAGCTGCCAGACCAACAGAGGGAGGCTGCATTAACAACCTTCTTGCAGCTTTGTTTTAGTAATAGATTTGTATTCTGTTCAAGCGAGTTATCAAAGCTGTATAAACCCACGCAGGTTAAAGCTGAGGTAACACGAAGCACACACTTTTACCAAAGCGTCTGAATTAAACATGGTTGTGTTGGACAGAAACAAGTTAATTCATTCATGGAAACTAATCAATTATTGAGATGATCAAATGATTTAGTATTCAAATACTCGTTCTGTGGACTACATGCAGAGTCCTAACCTTGCCATGTGCTGAGAGAAAAGGTTTATGACAAAGCTAGAATTACATCAAAATAACTAAGAAACATGAACATTTAATGCTCATAGGGGAAAAAAATGTAAGTTTGATAAAAAATTTCGACAAGCTGTAGATTTATTTGTGTCATGTTTTGCCAGATTAGTTGATAGAAAGATATGTTTTTTTGTATTTTTTGTTGCAGTTGCAGTTTTATATACAGTTGTGTGAGACAAGAAGTTTATGACAAAGTAATCATTTCACCAAAATCACACACTAAACATGTCAAATGAAATGTAGAATGTTCACAGACCTTTCTCTGTCCAAACAACTAATTGATTAATCAAAAGAAAATCTCTAGAATAAGTTATTAGCAAAGTTACTGTCAGTTAAGGCCCTAATGTGTGTATATACATTTTTTTTTACAGAATCGTCAATTTTCACCTAATAACACCACTTAAGGACTTGGCTTATGGTTGTAACTGGTCAATTTCAAATACTACTATTGTATTTATTTATTTATTATTGTCTTACGCAAAAAATTAAATATCTCTGTCTCTGTCTAACATGTTCTGAAATGCACGGGATTCATAATAAGTCTATGTTTTCTGTTGCTGAACATGTTTAGAATGTTTAAACCCAATTTTTCACTCAACTTGTCCAAATAATTGCAAAAAAAGGCCATTCTTCCCGACATCTGTAAACTTTTTTCCCACGTCGAGCTGCGTGGTAGGCCAGTGCGTGCCAGGGGAAAGTGGCTTGTGTTTCAGTAAGCCTGGGCGGTTGTATTTCAAATCCTCTGAACAGAAGGCAGTGGCAGCTCATGTGTGGACCCCTCCCCTGGCTTAGCGCGCTCCCACATCCCCAAATGTCATCCGGCTAACGCTAAGCTAACTTTATTACCGCGGTAACACAACCCAGAACACCTCGACTCTTTTCCGCTAGCACCGGCCATGCTAGTTTAGCCTCTTCTCCAGTTTCGACACTCCGCTCCCATGGCTGCTTAAGCTAATACATGAATAATACACTGTGTTTGTGCTAAAAGGCTTGTCTAAAGGATTACTTCTGCTCCGCATGTTGGAGACTAGAAACACTCGCTACGTTTACATGCACGCAAGGAAAACCGGATTACTGGCCTAGTCCGATTTTTAGACGAATGTTTAAAATGCATGTTAACCCAGGAACTATAACTGAAGTGTCTTGATTGGATTGTCAAAGATCCCAATTACACGTCGAGAGGAATCGTGTTCCTGCTGCAGGGAACAGTGCAGTCCGATCACACTCACGTTTACAGAGATCTCAGAGTGCGCTAAACAACCAAATTTAAATCTTCTTTGCCCCAAAACCAGCCTCTTGTCCCAGTCTACAGCTGGTCAAAAGCGTGAATGACACTGAGAGACGTTCAGGGGCGTCTAATAATTTAGCATTAGCACCAAAACTCCAGAGCTATAACTGCTAATAAAAACGGCGATCATACAAACCGTACAACAACACTTTTGGCAAACATGGATAAGCACCACATCTCATTTACGTGGAGCATTTGATTTTCAGACATGAAGAACTGCGTTATTTTCGCTCCGAAGTACAAATAAACACCCTGAAGCGCCTGTAGTTTTTACTTTCACTTTAACAGCGCGGACCAAAACGCAAATACACGTGCTAGTCTGCAGTGTGGTGACTTAGTGAATGTGTTTGGACGTGTACTCTCTCGTGTTAGATCAGGCGATAGAGATGACAAATTACGCTCCCTCAACTGTGGGCTAGCACCTGTTGTTATGTTTTGGTCCGCTGTGTTAAAGTGAAAGTAAAACTACCAGAGCTTCAATGTGTTATTGTGCTGCGGAGAGGAGATAACTTCCCAGCTCCTCATGCTGAAAATCCAATGTAAATGAGTTGTTGCTTGTCTATGTTCGCCAAGAGTTTGGTAATGTGTATGATCAACGTTTTTATTAGCAGTTGTAGAGTTTTGGTGCTAATGCTAAATTCTTAGAAGCCCCTGAACGTCTCTCAGCCTCGCACTTGCACCTAATTAGTTATTTGACCTGGACAAGAGTCTGACAGGATTTGGCACATTCAGAGTTCTCTGTGAATGGAAACGGAATGACAGATCCTATGGGAGATATTTGAGCAAATCTTGTTTTCAACACATTTCTATTTTCCTGGTATGGTTTAGTTCAGTGGCCACATCAGGAAAAGTCAAAAGTCAAAGATTAAACGTAATAAACCAAGGTGATAATCTGATCTGATGTTTTCTGGACATGCAAAACACCCAGTTGTAGCTTTTGTCCAATTTTAGACGTAAATCCTTGTATATTCCTGCTTGACTAATCTGGAATAATGTTGAATGCACGTTGTTGTTTTTGTCCTGGTTTTGTCCCATTTTAGAGCTTGAAAAGTTCTGGTCCTGGTTTAGATTTGTTTTATTTCTGTTTTAATTGTTGTCTAGTGCTACTTGACTGCTTTAGTTCTGGTCAGGTCTTGTTATAATCTAATCATTTAGTCCAGACCAGATTTAGACCTTATATTGTCCGGTTTAGTCCTGGCACATCATATTTTCTCGCAGTGCAGAAGTCAATGAAGGGTTATCCCTGTGTAAACGCCTGACACTTTCTCTGTTCTGTCAGAAAGGCAGCGTCGGCTTCATAACTCCGTGCCAGTCATGCTTGGTGATCCTCTGAAAGGCTCCATTGACATGTTTTGACAAAGAGAGGGCCGTCCGCTGTCTCACTCACTACAGAGGCTGTCCTTGTCAGAGGAGCTGCCCGCACGAGAGGTCTGGAGCCGGGGCGAGGTCAATGAGCCTCCAGCCCGCTCAGCCGAGGACGCCCAAGAAACTGACACTGTGAAAGCTCTGCACATGGAGTACGTGTCGCTCCATGTACGGCTGGGCGATACGGCAAAAAGTTATTATCACAAATGTTCTTGGGGCCAGATCATGATTTTATCACGATTCCTCTTCACATTGTGTTTTTCTATTGTTTATAACAGAAAAATATCTAATTGTGATTTTTCTGACCAGTGCGATGGTGATTAGATTTGCGATTTATGTTTTAATAATAGGATTCTGTTCAAATTCACATTTAAAACACAATTTTGTCACTTTGAGTTGTGTTTTTGTCACGTTCAGTTGTGGTTGTCATATTTAAATGCTTCTTTGTCACATTTTGTCGTGTCTTTGTCATTTTAGTTGTGCATTTATCGCTTTTAGTCACGTGTTGTTTGTGGGTGTATTTTTAACGTATTTTTATTGCTTTTGGTCGCGCTTTTGTCGCTTGTTTCAGAACATGTTTGTACAAATCCATACTACAGTGTAGTTTGTGTAACCCATTTAGGTTGTGTACGACTTGCTAAAATTCCAACTTAAGTCATGCAGCACTTGCTTGGAAAAACCAGAATGATCTTTCGCAGGATGTTTTTATACAGTGGATTAGCCAATCGGGGACGTGCGGTCTGGCAATAGTAAAACAAACATGGCTGCTTTCGAGGAAAAGGCAAAAAAGCATCACGGATCTCTGCAGAGTCAAAGAGCGACGTGCAATACTGTGAATCTGAGGTGAGAGAGGCTTGATCTTGTTCTAAATGATAGAGCCATGAGCTTGTTCATCTCACTGTGGACCCCAGGAAGAATAGTTATTGCTGCGGTGATAACTAATGGGGATCCTAAATAAATAAAAAATAAACTGAAATAAACAAATCTGATTGCACGGTTTTGTTTGAGTTTGGCTGGAGGGAGTGATCAGACTCTGAGGAAAGGATTGGAAGTGTGTGATCTCAGACAAATGGAGTGGTGCGTGTCTTACTTTTTTTTGTAAATACATTGTTTAGTGTTATAAAATATGAAATACTGCTGGTAACATCAGGGAGTGAAACATTTTAAAATGACGCATTCAGTTTGCTGAATTGTCCTGAACAATAAAACCTACAAGCTAGAGGTGGGATGAATATCAAAAATTAGATGATATCGTTTGAACAAATGCAGAATTTTAATATTCAGAATACTGGGAGAAAAAAGGTTACAAAAAAGCTGATTAAAAGGTAAAAAAATATATATATATATATATATATATATATATATATATATATATATATATATATATATATATATATATATATATATATATTCTTAATAAGTGTTAGGTTATATTTCTGCACTTTTGTGATTAAATTTCTCAATTCCCATCTCTAATCAGAACTAACAAATATGGATCAGTGCATATTAGGGCTGGGTGATGTGGCAAAAAATGATTATCATGATTTTCTTGGAGCCAGAGCATGATTTGGATTTTATATCACGATTCATGTTCACTTGTGTTTTTCTATTGCCTGTGATTGAGCTGCACAACAGAAAAATATCGAATTGTGATTTTTCTGACCAGTGCGATTATGATTTAAACGCATCTTTGTCACTTGCATCTTTGTCGCTTTTAGTCCCATCTTTGTCGTTTGTAGATGCATTTTTTGTCGCATTTGAACACATTTTCCTCGCGTTTGATAGAGTTTTTGTACAGAAAATGCGTGACAAGCCCAGAAATCAATAAATCCAGTTGAGAGAAAAGCACAGACTCCTTCCTCATCCTTAAATGCACAAAGCACTTCTATGTACACCTTTTCAAAAGTAAAATACTGTTAATGTGTTGAAACAGGCCGAAGCACGTCCGTTGGCGCCACCATGTTTGTTTAGGTCCACAATGCTGCGCTCTGATTGGTGCGGCACTCAACGGCCAATGGATTCTCAAGAGTTTGTGAACTCACAAATATCGCGAGAATTCATACGGCAGGGCCAGGTTAGATTGTCACAGGGACGAGCTCGCCATTCCATTTTGACCACCGTATCGCCCAGCCCTAGTGCATATCCCTTTGAACAATACCGCATTCATTCGTAACAGCATCAATATTTTAATAGCGATGAAAGCATATGGTTGCTCTGAATAGAACGCTTGTACGACTGAGGCGGCTGACAGGGCTAAATAACAGCTTGCAGTGAATGTTGTGTCGCACATAGTAGCCGTGTCTATAATAGTCTTTAAGCACGGATGCCTGTCTTGTTAGTCACTCGCAGTCCCAGTCTAGTGTTACTAAGATGTCGTGTGAAGCCAGCTGGAGCCAAATCTCCTCAGAGACATGTTCTATTCTGACTAAAGCCACTTTTCTCTCCCAGCTCTTAAATGGCGGTGTGCCGTAAATTATATGCCTGGAGGAATTGTGGGCCTCGCCTGTGGTTGTCATAAGATATCATATTTGCCATATACATGTCAACAAGATCTAAAGTCATTGGCTGCTGGCTGACCCATCTCTTCATCTGGTTTGCTTTGAACGGGGAACTCCCTCAGGATTTGGGTAAAGATGGAGGGGACCAAATGATGTCTATGTAAACAGCATTTTTCTAGGCTACTTATTCTGAGCGGTGATGTATGCGAGGCCTCACGCGCTGGGTGGCAGGGGCGACGTGGACTCTGAGTGCAGTTTAGAGTGCGCTGAGGTGGATCTGTTAAATTATGATGGGAGGACAAGTTGCAGTGGAGAGCGAGAAATGATGTACAGCGGTTTTGTCATGGAATTCATTTACTACGTTTGAGGGGAGCGGCAAGCCAGATTTTTCAGTTGTGATACCAGTATTGATATTTGAGCTTTGATGTCAACCAAAAGCAGGTTACTTTACTTATAATTATTTCATAACTTGGTAAAATATTAAGAGTTGGTCATACCTTAAAAGCAGGGTAATAATAGGCTATTTGTACAGCCATTTAGAGCTGGACATGAGAATATTGTGATTGTTATTTTGAAGATATAACAAATTTTGAATATAGTTTATTTTTTAAAGTGAAAATGCTACAAAAAGAGTTGATTAAAAATTTAATGAAAAAAGTTACATAGTAAAATTTCAAATAAAAGTATTAATTTGACGCACATTTCAAATTTTCTGAGAATTAAACCTTAACTAATACACTTAAAGGCATGTTTGACTCCCAAAAATATCAACATATTAAAATTTGTCAATATAGCCCAATATGTTCTCAAATGCATCTTCTCTCACATGTAAATGCTCTTGGAGATTTTTATGATGTGCACTTCTATGTGCAGTAGAAGTCGACTACTAAACCTATATCACAGATCTTTTTTTCTTTTTTTTCTTTAGAGGTAAAATTACGATGGGAGGAAAAGTCATAATGTATAGCAAGAGATTATGTTTAATTGTCCGATAACTCTCTTAATCCTTTTTTTTGTCTCCTTTCTCCATTGAATCTTGTCCCAGTCTGTAACAGGTGAAAGAATCGATGATGTGTGAGCGAGGGCTGACGGACAGTCTAGTAATTTAACATTAGCAATAAAACGTTTTCACTGTTAATTGATAGTAAAAATGGCGATATATACATATAACCAGACTTAAGGTTCGTTTATGTGCTTTACCTTTGGCTTTGCTGAACCAAAATGCTGCCAGGTGATTGGTCCAGTTCGAGGCCCTATCATAATCAGCTTAGCAGCCTAGATCCTCAAGAGTTTGTGGACAAATCGCAAGAATATTATTAATGTCAGAATAAAGGATTAAATGTAATTTGGTTGTAAATGACAGAAGCCTTAACAGACTAAACAGATTCCCCAATAAACTTCAATATTATAACAGTAAAATCAGTACATATGGTTGTTTTTTATTTTCCGTTTTCCTAGTTCAACAGATTGCTGTATTTGTCTCAGTAAATACACACACTATCCCCTGCCCATATTCTCCCAGTGTATACCAACATTACCATACATTTTTCACCCTGTGTACATGGCCCACAGCCTGTACACGTCGGAGAGTGCATAGAGATGTCATTTTCCCGGCTGTTTTCTTCTCCTCGCTGTGTTCTGATTCACTCTTCAGAAAGTGAACCGGCCCAGTGTTTGTGGAGGCTGCGGCGGCTGCATCGAGCTGATAATACAGTGCCGACGTGGGGGGCATGCTAACTTGCGCCTCTCTCCCCGGCCCCTGGGTCTCTCCGGTGGGGCAGAGCCGCTGACCTTCTCACACGGGCTTATACTCGGAGTGACCGTGCACTTTTACCACCTCAGTCTGTTCAGAAGATATCAGAGTTTTTTCTTTTGTGTAATGTCATCTTAAGCTCTGTGTCGGGTCCCCTCTGGTTTGCTCTGCGCCTGTTTGCCGTGTGCAGATGGGAATTGATCGAAGTATCGGATTCCTTGTTGATATGAGGAGTCTGGAGTCTAGTCAAAGATCGATGTATCTGCTAACTCCTTATGTATCGAACACAATCTGTCATGATACGCCATGTCAGTGTTGATAGGTTTATGGCTCTGATGCAGAAATGACGCAAAATGGGAACTACAGAGACCAGGGCTATTCAACTGAAGGTCCGGGGGCCAAATCAGGCCCTCCAAGGGTTATGATCCGGCCCTCAACCCGTCTGCTAAAACCAGAGAAAATATTTTATCTCTTGTTATTAGTTCGGATCTGGTTCAGTCCTAGTTTAGACCTGGTTTAGACCTGGTTTAGATCTGGTTTAGTCCTGGTTCAGACCTGGTTTAGTCCTTGTTTAGATTTGGGTTAGTCCTGGTATAGTCTTGGTTTAGTCCTGGTTTAGTCCTAGTTTAGACCTGGTTTCGTCCTGTTTCAGACCTGGTTTAGTCCTTCTTTAGACCTGGTTTAGTCCTGGTTCAGACTTGGTTTAGTCCTTGTTTTAGGTTTGGTTTAGTCCTGGTATAGTCTTAGTTTAGTCCTGGTTCAGACTCGATTTAGTCCGGGTTTAGAACCGGCTCAGTCTTGTTTTAGATCTGGTTTAGTCCTGACTTAAACCTGGTTTAGGTTTGGTTTCTGGCTCGAGGACAAAACCATCTGAAAAATCTGGCCCTCGATAAAATAAAGTTAAATAACCCTGACATAGACCATAATCCTTTGCTCCATTTCAGAACAGCCATCATCATAAAAAGTTATTTAACCCTTGAATGTTTTGTTGATGTTGCAAAAAGACAGAGGGTGACAATGGCTGAAGGGGTGGAGAACTTGTTTGTCATTGTTGCAGATGGATGCAAGGGTTTGTCCAGAAGTAAAAGAGAGACAATAATCCACGTGCACAACAATCAAATGGCTCCTTGAGTGATAATAGTGTCTCCTCCCTGTGCTGTCTCAGAGCAGAGGTGTCATTGTAATGGTATTTTCAGACCCCTCCAGGCGCTGTGGGACTGTGTGTGTCAGATGTCTTCGCGGTGGCTCACAAGTGGGTGTCCACAAACAGCTGACTGGCCCCGGTCACACGGAGCAGAGGCCCGGGGGCGTCATTATGGACCGCTGTGAGCCTGCGTGGTCACACCTCCTTAGTTCCACCACAGAGCGAGATAATAAAACCCACGGACCAAAAAACTCCTTTCATGTACAACAACGACACCAGTGTGATTGAATTGACGATGCAGTCAAGTGCTCCGAAAGGCTTGAAAGGATGTAAAGTGCAATTCAGCTGAAAGCCACTATTATCATTACGAAATATTGTGCTGTGAGAACGGCGACATTTTAAAATCATCACTTTCCACACACGGCTTACCAACATCAGTGCGTTTCAGCTTCCTGTTGTGGGGTTAAGTCATGATGTCATCACTTTTACTTCAGGGTCCAGTGGAATTCGATCACTATAATGGCATTTTTGGTGATTTTTACTGTTTCAAAAAGTCTTGTTTGGAGAATCATTTTCTGGAGAAGAAAATATGCTAAAACAATCAACTCACACTGATATTATTTTAGTGTAAAGCATTTTCTGCCTTTGCATCGTCTTTAAAGTCTGTATGACAGGTTAGACGACACATTTGACTAAAACGTAGTGAACGTGATTATATTTAAGATTTGACTCAACATTTTGCCTGTTTATCTGTGGTTTGACAGTTTTCGTAATGTTTATATTGTTACTTCCTGGTTGAACATGAGAAGCAAATATTACATAGTTAGAAGTAATTGCACTACTGTTACCTAGCAACCATTTTGAAAACAAGGGCCAAAATCCACATAAATTACACAATAGGTATGATTTGGCAAATAATAATACCTGATAACAAGTTTATTTTCATTTTTAATGACTGTTTAAACATTGTGCCAGTTGTATTTTCAATGGTGTGTCGCTTTTTGATGACATCACAGGGGGATTCTGTTTTAGAACTCAGCACTACTTCCTGTCATTTTAAACTTTTATTTTTCAAAATATCTTCACAAACTGCAACTTCACAGCCATAAGACTATAATAAATAATTGCCACAGGTGCCCTCCCACCAAATGTAGTCAGAATTAGACCATTTTGAGAGCCTGTTAGACTTTAAGTCATCAGGAGAATCAGAAAAAATCTGTTTCTGATATTTGTGTCGTTGGAACTCTGAACACTTGACCCATGATGTCACACTTAACAAGCCATGGACGAGAGGACTTTTCACCATTTAAATCATAAGATATTTTGTGCCTTATTCTGAAACCCACTTACACGTCAGTATTTTGTAAATGTAAAAATCAGAGATGGGATACTTTCAGTTGCTTTCTAGACAAGGTTAAAGTACTTCTCAAAGCTAGAATAACACAGCCTCTTATCCCAGCCCAAACTGACTTGCAGATCCCAGTGGCCCTCGCTCCGACTCACTCAGACATGCTCCACTTGTTTTTACGTGGCCCGGACGGTGCAGAGAAGCCTCTGAAACGCTCTGCTGTGGCTCTCAAACGCACACAGGCTCCTCATTCATGTGCGCGGAGAGTTATTGGTCCTGGCACCTCCCGGCTCCCTCCTATCTCCGCCTGTGATCAGCGCAGCCAGGCCCCTCCCCCCACCTCATCTGCACGGTCGCCTGATTAGAGCGGGAGAAAAAGAGCGCTTTGGAGCAGCTTAGAGGAGGTTGTAAACTTTGTCAATTACATTAGCGGCAGGCTGTGTGCAGGGCTGATAATTGCAAGTGTAAGGGACTGGTCTGAAAAGGTAATTGTGCGGGCGACGTGCCTGCTGCTGGGCGGAGATAAGTTACAAGTGCCGTGGTGTTTGGTTAAATGCTGCTTATATGAAGAGGGAAAAATAATTGTGTGGATATTGGAGAAATGTGTTAACATGCGAACACATTTGCACGGCGTGAACGTGCAACAGTTACGTTTTCAGTCATTCTAACTCACGAACACCGCTGTTGGTTTAAAAACAGCATTATAGTCTTTCAAAACAAGCTTTCGCCTTCTCATTTTTGACAATAAACTTGAGAACTAAAACAATTCCATCAGCAGGAACTTGATTTAAAGGACATATTCTGCTACAGTGACTTTTTAGAGCTTTTAATCCTGTTCTAACAATGTTCCGTCATCACAAACACACCTGGAGTTGCATTCCGCTGCATTCACACTGTTATAGGAATGTTTATTAGAAAATCCTTTCATACGTCACTTATTCAAGAATCTTCTGCTGTTTTAAGTCCTTAAATCATCGCCAGACTCATTTCTGCCTCTGAGCACGATGACTGCTATTGCTTGGCTAGCGCTTTTTAGGTCTTAAAAGCGCTAACATAAGTAAATTGTTTAAGTGCTTGTTGCCATCTGCTGGCTCGATGCATTCATTACAAACAGCAGACAAATCCTTTTATTAAGGCCATAATAAACTTTCAAAACATGAGATGCAAATTTAAGGGGTATGTTTAAAGGCTAATAACAATATGAAAAATGCATAATGTTTTTCCTCTAAACACTGTTACCATCATATCTGAGGGCACAAATGGGCAGTCTTTATGAACACTTCCAATTTTTTAAACAGAACGCTCACATTTTAAAGGCTGGTAGCATTCAATACATTGGGTCCAATGCATTTACAATGGTTAGCGTTAGCATCCAGACATTGCAAATTATGAAAAACCAGGGGTATAGTCCTTGTGCATTGTTACTGCCATTGAGGATATGGGGGCCAACAGCATATTTATTACGTTCTTCACATTTACCCACATGAGCATTAAAACCACCATGGATCACTGATCTAATTCAGATTGCAGTAGGCTGTAAAAGCTGCCTTTGTCTTCAAGATCACTGACCTCGTGTGTGGCTGTAATTGTCACCTTTCTTGGCTTGTTCAGTATTACTCGCATTAGTCGATTACTCTTTTGATGTCTTAATCTTTTGATGAATATTGCTACTCAGTTACTTAGTTTCTTAATTTCATACTTCGTGTATAATTCTTTGCAGCTTTTCTCGTTTCGTTAGCACTGCCAGCCTAATACGATTGTAGAGTGTCCAGTACAGGCTGCACCTGGGACACTGTCTGTTTATGTTGGTCGTAACTTGAAACTTCTCTTAGCAGCGGGCCGTAAGCCCCAGGGCCAGCCTGTTTTGTTGACATGTGTTTGGCTGGTGTACTGCAGAAGTCACCGGCTCCTATGGCCAGACTGCTGTGGTGAGTATGGTCTATTTTACTGTAGGGCTGTAGTCGACTAAAGACCAGCCCTATCGACCGATTATCGACTTAAAGGGGGTATGGTAAACAAATATACACAATACAATATACACAATATACAATATACTGACCCAAACTACACTCAAAAGACAACAACTGCACAGGAATTCATGCAAAAATAACAATTTTAACAGATACTTGCAAGGAAACTGAGTATTTATATGTTGGACTCCAAAAAACTCACTCCATATCTTCTTGTTTTTGTCGTATAAATCATTTAAATATATATAAAATAATGAGACAGCCAATAAAAATACTGGTCGACCAAGACGCCGCTGACTAAATGACTAAAGGTACACAACCCTATTTTACTGTCCCACGTAGAGATCTTGAGCTAGTCTTGGTCAGAGCCTTAGCATACGCACTACTGTCACTACTTATACTGTTACTATTACTACTAATTCTCCTGCTCGTTTTGAAGTTCTCAAAGGCACATAGTGATAATGACACTGCCACTACTGCTGCTGATTTCCTTCCACTGAAATAAAAACCTCATTCTTCTTCCCACTGTGCACTTGTCCTTGGACCAGACCCTGAACGCCACACAGCCTGTCTCCCGAGTCTGGGCCACATGCCGGCGCCGCTGTGTGAGTGGATTAATGGAGAGCTGATATAAAGTGCATTAAGAGCACAGAGAGAGATACAAGAACTGTTTGAAATTCAGGTCGAGCAAGTAGTAACACAAACGAACATGCATTTTTCATATACACTTACGATTTATGTGAAACCAAGATTATTTTAGCATTTTCTACACTGGGGACACATTCAGAGGTCGACAGGGTTAGCTGGTTTTATACAGAACAGGAGCGCATGGAGGCTGGGTTTACTTCTCTGTAGAACACGGTATGGATCCTAAATATGAAAAGTGTTTTATTAATTAAAAGTAATGTTTCCTTGTCAAACTGTTGCGGCCCACTACATTTTTGGTCCATTATTGTCCTGCATAGCAATGGATTGACAGGTTGGACTACTCATTCAAATAAAACGCAGTTAAGATAAATATATTTCAGATTCTGCTAAAATCGTCACAAATTTTACCCCAGTTTAAATATATTTTTTGAATTAAAATTTTACTTCCTGGTTGTAAATTATGACATCATACTAAGAAATTACCAACAAACCATTCTGTACAGTGCACCAAAACTCATCTAGTCACTTTTTTTTTAATTTGACATAGAAAAATGTGAACGTTGTTGAATTAATGTTTAAAGGATCAAAAAATAAGTTTATTTTGTGTAAATTATGCATAATCTTTGACTTCCTGTAATTTTCTACATATTTTTTCAACTTTTCTCCACAAACGGCGACCTGATTGGTGTAAAACTATAATTTATATTTGCAACATTTATTAATACACCAAATAAAGTCAACATTATAAGACTATAAAACCCTCTCATACACACTTTAATGTGGCCGTTAGCATGTATGCTAATTTTGTCTCTAAGCAAAACAGTGCTACGGGGCCCCGAGCTGTCGAGTGATCGTCAGTCGCCTAAACCGCCTTGTTTTTGTTTTTTCTTAGTTGACAATGTTTGAAGGCTAACGCTAACTCTACCATTGAAAATGCATTAGCGCTAACGTATGGAATGGTACCAGCCTTTAGAATGTAGACAGTTTCACGATTTATTACAGCCATTTCGTCATGTTTGCGTAGCTGAGATATAGGAATGAATCATATCACAGATGAGTTGATTTCTGTAATATTTTATGACGACACGGTGAGCTTTGATGTTGCAGTTATTAGTGCACGTCTATGTCTTGACTTCCCCTCCTTTCGCTCCGCCGTGCGCTCCGTCCGCTCACTCGCTCTTCACGCCTCACTGGACCTGCACTTTGAAGCACAACAAAAGCGTTTGGACAAGGTCAGCCAGTGAAAACGCCATTAACCCTGGTTTGGATTCCTGTCAGGCCGGCGGAGAACAGGGGTCAACCCGTGAACCCGTGACCCCATGATGGACCCTCTCACCCAATGAACCCCCCTCCTCCAGCAAACTGACCCCGGCGCACCACAACTTGGCCCTAACTGAATTTGTCCCATTCTGTGACCCCCTTGTTCTTGTTAATCCCTCTCTAAATACGCTCGGTGCCTTCGCGAGGGACGGCGCTTTGTGGAAATGAGCGAGTGGTAAAATTAGAGCCATCTCATTAATGCAGGCTTCCCTTAGCTGTCACCACTGACCCTAATAAGGCGGAAGCACAAAGCCCAGGGTGGGTGCTGGGCAAGCCTCCATATCTGCCTGGTCCTGGAACCACTGGTGGAAAGTAACCAAGTGTAAAAGTAAAAGTAAAAAGAAATATTTTAGCTGTCTGTACCTTAGTCATTTTTAAGGTGCATACTTCTTACTTTACATATGAGTACAGGCATGTGTACTTTCTAATAATGCAGTCGTCCTGTGGTTATTGTGTTGCTGCTGAAAACCTTATTAGATCCGTGACGTTCATAGACGTCTCGATCTCTGTCTGATGCTCAGACTTACATCTTGCCGATGTTGCCCAGAGTTACGTTGAACACTTATGAATGGTGAGGTAAAATCCTCTTATTAAATGTTTCTTTCATGATATTTATGTCATTTCTCCGGTCTCCACCTGTAACATGTAAAGGAGGATGTTTGGGTCATTATTAATGTGTATTCTTATCACAAGCATCAGTTCAGAAATCTCAATTTAAAGTTAGTTAGCCTTCAGCGCAGATCACAGTTTTACACACTAAATTAAAACCCCAAACAGTTTATACACTAAAAAATGACTTTTAACAAGGCTCTGACTCCAGCAAATTGTGCTCGATGGTTGGTACCAGCTGACACTCTGGATTATTCATAACTTGCGTGTTTTGCGGGCTAATGCTAACGGCTGTAGGGAAAATACATGAGACTGCCCCCGGAGTCCTTCAACACATAGCGGACTAGCCGCGTTGCTAAGTGCTTAATAGCATGAGCATTGAACGCCGCGTCAACGTATTTATATGTCTATGATTAAAGCCCTACTTCGGAACTTGTCCTAACCCTAATGCTGGACAAGTTAATGTCATACTGTGGAATATTAAAACCAAAGGAACATTTCCATGGAAACATGCAGGCCAAGTACAAGTCAGGTTTCTGGAGATGAAAGTTCGCTCACTGTGAGGACACAGGTTATATACATCTTTAGTACAATAAAACTATTTTTTTTTAAATATTTCTTTTAGTCTGTTATAGCTAAAAAGTGACGTACTGTGCCTTTAAGTAGATTCTTATGTGTTACTTGAGTATGTCCTTGGCTCCTGTATCTGTACTTTTACGTTAAAGTAGTACTTCTTCCACTTCTGGAATCATTGCAAACAAATAAGATCATACTCTTTTGGATCTGTGCATTTGTTTGGCAGATTAAAATCCGAGCGGAGCTCCAAGCTGAGTTGGCGGCCCGTACGAGCTCAGATATTAAACAGGATGTAAACATATAATTGGCCCTGAACAGTGGGCCCTCGCTCTTTCTCTGGTGGGATTGTTTGCTTGGGTGCGCAGGCTGAGGGTGATGGACTTGACATTGACAGCTGTATCAGGGGCAGCTGAGAGCTATTTTCAACCATAAGCTCTGCCAAACAAGTGTTAGCATAGCGCTGTGCTAAGTCTCTGTTGTTTATTGCTCGAGACAAACTGTTAGAGTTTCATGCTTGGTTAAATTTGAAATGAACTAAATGGAGTTGTACTCTTTGGAAAGCTATCATATTGTACTGCTCAACCAGTTTATTTTCTTCCTAAAGACTAATCATTGTGGATGATTAGCACTCTGATTGCTTTTTGAAAGGTTTTGTTAATTGTTTTTTTCTCTCTTGGGGTCCATGGTTAGTCATCTATCTCCAATTTCCTGTTGTGTAGTTACTTTTTTTTTTCTCCAAACAAACTTTTCAAGACATTTCTAAATGGAATTGTATAATTTGAGAGGTGCACTTTATCCAGGTTTGGACATGTCCTGCAGACGTTTGTTCAGAGCCCTCCTGTGCTTGTGTCTCAGCTCAGGTCCTGGCTCACACACGTCTGCTCCGGGAGCAACGGACGCCACCCAGATTATCTAAATCGTACCTGAATTACATTTTTTTATCCTGAGGCCGATCTCAACAATTCACAGAAAGATATTTAGCAATTCCAAGTTTGTGTTGCTAGGGCTGTGCAATTAATGGTGTATATACAATTGTGATTTCAATTATTACTCTATTCAATAACATAAATAAATGAAATGAATAAATAATTAAATGAACTGCCTTCTGTTCAGAACTGTTCATTACTAATATTCAGTCTTTACTGTCTCCATAGAATCATTTTGAGAATATAGAGGTAATTGTTCAAAAATAATCAGGATCATAATTTGTGCCATAATGGAGCAGCCCTGGTCGCTGTGACACGTGGCTAACACAAGAGTAACTAGGAAACTACTTCCTGTTTCTCCTCAGCTTTTTCTGCATTTATGTATTATTTTAGCTAGTATTTCTCAAGGTCCACCTCAGCCTCATCCCTAATTGATTTATCTGGAAGGTTCCACTGTATGGCATTAAACTTACTCAATTGCAAGTAGCCATGCTTTAGAACATTCCAGATTTTAAAAAATAAACCGTTTGCACTCATCCCACATTTTTGTTTGACATCCCAACCTTTCACATTTTCTCCAAATATAACTGTCTTTTGGCTTCACTAAAGCGTCGTCCTGGCGTGCGCACACACAGATCCCACCTCTGAATATGTCACTCTGTCCTGGTTGTGGATGATTCCGTGGACGCTGACAGGCAGACATCTTGTTGGAGCTGCTCTCGTCTGCAGCTGGCCGCGTTTGGCTCGGGCTGTAATTGGACCCGACCTCATTACCGTATTGTCATGGCTGTGTGCACCTCGCAGGCAAATGGACTCTCTGTTTCAAATGAGATTTGGGTTCCACCAGCAGCAGACGTGACAGGAGTGTGTGGAGTGTGAACCTTTCCTCTCGTCAGTGAAGTGTGCAGGGCCACAGGAAGCGTACGTGTGAATGGTGTCATCGTTTGCACGGCATTTCTATATTAACAACTTGTCCATGTTTATAAAATGTTTGCTCTACAGTGACAGACAGAAGCAAGATTTGGCCCCACTTTTTATAAATACACCTTAATAAAGCACAAACGACTTAATTAAGGTTAGACGCTGCAGGTGAATAAGAAAAAAATTAAAGATATAGATTTAAAGATAAGATAGATTAATTTAAAGATATCAATGTGAAACTTCCCCTGTAGTAACTTTGTCAGGCAATGTATAGAAATGTATCATATAGAACATTTTATGCGTAAAAAAATGTCTACATATATTACAAGACACTTGACAAAGGGGTTTTTGGATTTCTTATCTAGTTTTTGACTGAAAATTGTCCTAAAAACTCAAATTTTGCCATATTTTTTTAAACTTAAAACTTCAATAAATCAGTTTTAGAATTAGATATCAAAAAATACTTCTGTATGTTTGGTCAAAATCTTGTTCAGTCCCAGACTCTACAGTCTGGTGTGAGTAAGAGCTGCTTTAAGGCTGATCTTTATGTCTCGAGGGAGAAAAATGCATTTTAGGAAAATGGCCTTAGAAGTTCCAATGTCCCAGAGAAATCTATGGATGAAGTGGATTAAACAGAAGAATAAAACATCTTCAGGAGCAGATTGGACAAGTTTGTTGTTTCCACATGAAAGCTGATATGTTAAGAGAGCAAACCCAAATCAAAACCCAAAAATTGCCCCTGACAGGCTGATGTAGCTGTTGTAATGTAAGTTGTAATGGAGGCGATTTAACAAGAGAAATGCTCAGAACGAGTCTGGTGTTGATTTATGGATTTAATGCAGGAGACCTCTGCATTTCTACCTATGATGTCACAAATCAGCTAAATGTGTGAGGCTCAGAGGGAGAGGACCTCGTCAACAGGATTATGAAGTTAAATAAAGCTCCAGCCATGTTTTTGATGAGGGAACTATGTGACGTCAGATTTGCATAACACATGTCCTTTATAGCCCCATCATGTAGGATTTGGACCAAAAATAGCCCCAGTGAAGGCATTAGTTTCATTACAGGTTTGTTTATTGGACGACAAAACCTTGAAAAGCACGCGCCCTTCTTTGAGGGGGCTTGTTTCTTCACAAAGCTGTTCTTTTTCTTGTGGAGGGTACGCCGCCTACTTCTTTCCGTGGTGATTTTTTTACTTTGCTGTGAACATTCTTAAAAACAAAACAAAAAATACATATCTATTATTCTATCTCCACAGAGAATGTTCCAATGTTGTGTTTTAATGTTGCCCACTACCTGGAATATTACACAGCACTTCTAACGTTTGCAGCTTTTCTGATTGGAGATTTATTTCAAAACTATGTGCGACCCACGCGCTACATTAAATGCTGAAATAATTGTACACAACCCTTGTTATTACTCCAAAAATGACTGGCTCTTTATTGCAGCGCCTCACTGTTAAAACGTACCGCTAATAGTCTTATAAAACAATAAGGAAAAGTGCACTCTGCCCTATAAAGCACTCACTAATTTGGTGCGTCCCTCCCTCCCCTCATCAGCCTCGTTAATCACACAGCTCGTATTGGCACCGCCGCCGCTGCTTAACCACCAGAATCTGTCAGCCGAGCAAACTACAAGTCCTATTAAGTCTGAGAGCGGGAGATATCTGGAGACGAATAAAGCAAGTATGATCAACAGAGCGCAGGGAAATCAAAATGATGCTTTTGTCGTTCGAGGAAACACCCGAATAAGCTGGAGTAAGTAAGAGGGATTTTTGAATGTGGAATAGTTTTCTAATTGTATTACTTCTACGGCGTTTCTACATGCTGAAGGGACTTTTTCTCTCTCTCTCTAATTATTTGGTTCGATGGAATAGAAGTTTTATCATAGTTTTACTCCAGTTAAAGTCTACATGATGCGGTTAGACGTCACATTTCATTAAAACGCCGCAAACATGATTATATTTCAGATTTGACTGTACATTTTTCCTATTTGTCCCGAGTTTGATAGTTTTTGTAGAGTTTATAATGTCACTTCCTGGTTGGACACGAGCAGCAGATGTGTCTATGGCGGTGTCTGAATGTCCACTCTTTTCCTCTAGATGGCACTATACAGTGGTCACGCCATTTTTAGCGCTGTCCGAATGTCCAGCAGGTGAAAAAGTTGTGCACTCAAAATTTCCCACAATGCATCTTGAAAAGTAGTGTTCAACGATGGTCTTAGTTTAGTTTAGTCTTTATTTGAAGGGACAATGTAAAGAGACATTAAGCTCATAAAAAACAGAGATGTTCCGCACCAGATTAGAGCTAAAGAGCTAGTTTCCATCTGCAGTCCCTGATTTACAAGAATAAATAGTACAGTGCAAACAACAAAAGATTAGTAAGATCAATTCACAAATTCCACTCTGACTCAAGCGCTCTCACAGCATCACACATGAACAGAAAAAAACACACCTCAATCAGCAAGTATTTACAACATTTGTCTTATAGAATATACATGACCTACCTATTTACCTTTCACTATTAAATCAGTCCATAAGCCACTTATCTCAGTTACATATACAAATATATATTTACATACTATACACATACATACTTCCACTGTGTGTGGAGTTTACGTCTTAGTCACTAGCCAATATTGACCACAATGCATTGCGAGAGTCGTAAAAACAACAGTGGACAGAGTCTTTAACAGAACACTCAGAGTGAACAAAGCAGATAGAGCTGTTTAAATGAACTGTTGAGCCGAGATTATGAACAAAACACTTTAAATGAACTGTTACGCAGCAGAGTCGTTAACGTTAGCCTCTTACTTTAGCTTGAGCTGTGAATAGATCACAAAGCTCAGGCAAAAGTTGAATAATCCAGTCTGTTTGATGTTTCACGTGCGATCCATGATGAATAAAGCATGAATGATGATTATTAGGCCATAAACATGTCATATATATCAGGAGGATTTGACCCATATTCATTTCAGGAATCCATCCAAGTTATGTCCGTGATCGAGAGCACTATTTACTCTGCTCAGTACTGGACTGTGGAGTGATGGAGGGGTTGGGGAGTGAGTGTGGACATTCGCACACAGCCTTAGTTAGAGGTAATTCCACAACTGTTACCTAGCAACCAGACTGTAAACAAGGGCCAAAATAGTTATGAATTGACAATAAATACCTAATACCACCTTTTTTTTGTTGAATGATGGTTTAAACTGTCAGAAAAATGTGTCAGTTGCTGTAAACTGTCCCTGTGTTTTCAATATTGATGACATCACAGAGGGATTCTGTTTGAGAACTCAGTTTTCACAAACTACAACTTGGCAGATGTAAAACTATGGATAAACATTTACCACAGGTTCTATCCACAGACCTTAAGTTATAATCAGTTCCTGACAGACTGGTGACCTGTGCCGCCTGCTAGTCGCTGATGTAAACAAATGGATAAACTGCTCCAATATCAGAACAGTCCTGATCTTTACTGTCGGCTGTGGTTCTGACAATTACACAACAGCAAATGACATCGTGCAAAAGAACAGCTGCATTTTAAAACGAAGAACGTGGCTTTGTAGTGAGTTATGTAGAAAATGCTAATAAATGGATAGCATTGGTGATTAATTAGCATTCAGATCAAACATACTGGGCTCCAAGAAATCTTCTAACAACGGAAACATGGTGTAAGTGTCTGAAACTCTCCCTGTGCGCACTAATAATGCCAGACTAGCTAAATATTAATTATGTTTTTGTGTGAATTTGAGCGTTTGGTGTTTACTTTGATGAAGGTCTCAGTTAAAAGTCCACAGAAAGTCGTGGAAAAGCTGTGCAAAAGCCCAGATATCTCCACTGACTGCTCTGTGAGACGCGTTTGCAAAAACCAACACCTTTCAGGCAACATTTGTGCGTTTATAAGGTCTAAAAGGTAACACTTGTCCTTCCACTGCCGCGTCTCTTGACATGTGACGTGAGTTGGCATGAACAGATTAGAAAAACAACCTTTGGACCTTATTTATTTAGAAAAACTTGTGATAATTCTTTTTTCTTACATGTAGGGCTTAAATACAGTGAGAAGTTTTTTTTCTCTATTCACCCACCGTGTGTCACTGTAACTAAAGGTTTTGTCATGTATTATTTGTCAAATCATAATAATGTGTAAATTAGACGCGCTTTGACCCTTGTTTACCGTCTGGTTGCTAGGTAACGGTTGTAGAGTTGCCTCTGCCTGTGTCATATTTGCTGCTCATGTTCAACCAGGAAGTGCAACTATAAACTTCACTAAAATTGTCAAATGGGGGGAAACTAGTTAAGGTTTTCAGTGAATTCTTATCATGTTTACTACATTTTTGAAGTCTTGTCTGTCTTCTGCACTAAACCAGATTTATTAACCGTATATTTTGACTGACATGTTCTTTTACTCTCTTTATTATAGACAATTACAACATTCCAACACAACATTTTTTTCAGCGATTGGCAAAATGCATGAGAGCAGGGGCGTAGCACCAAATTCTGGGCCCCAGGTACAAACCTTCTCGGTGGGCTCCAAATACTTAATTTTGTAAATGTACTTATCCCTGCAAATTCAGTTGGTGTTTTTTCATTCAGCATTGCTAGATTATATACCCAATGGTTTCTACATGCACTTTGATAGTGTTTGGCAATAATTACTAGACCATTGTCACAAACATCTTGAAAGTATTATTACTTCTAAAAAAAATACTCTAACTATAATATAATATAATCACTACACTAACAACAGCTAATATGTGAGCAAGGATTTTCTTTTTTTTTAATGGGGTGATAGGGCCCCCAGATCTCATGAATAATTGTATTTCGTCTCTCAAGCACTTTACTCTGCCACGTTGCATTTTATCACATCAAAAATAGATTAAAGCGTAGAAAAATGCAACTGAAAAAAACAAAAAACCTTGCAAGCTTTTGAGGGCCCCTCCCTGCCCTGAGCTCCACAGAAAAGGGTCCCCTTCAGCCCCCCCGTCCGAAGTCCCTGCATGAGAGTCAATGGTGAGTGATGACATTTTCGAGATGTGAATGAGCTTCTACAGTCTGATAACAAATTAAAAAAAAGTGTACAACTCTGATCAATATTTGGTTTGTACCTGACATCTAAAAAGAAAAAAAAAAAGAAAGAAAATCAAGTAAATTGTTGTATAAAACCAGATAAACAACAGGAACGACAGCTACTCTCATAGCTGAACTCAACACTTCTCTCATTAAAGTTGGGAGTTGTAGTGTGGGTTTTCTTCCTCTGTCATTAGAAAACAAGCTAGCTTAGCTCTGCACAGTGAAGCAACAACAGAGAAACTACATTCAGTTTACATTTTTGTTAAAGTTAATTTCAGCTAAAAAAAAATTCCAGGGACAAAAATGAGGCAAAAAATAAACAAACATTTGATCATGATAGTTCTGCCACTCAGTCAGAATGTTGAACATTTTTCAAATAAAACATTGGTGCGTAACCTCTGTTCTGCAGTTCTTCCCGTCGATATCTCTGTCAGTGCTGCCCTGTCAGGTCAATAATACTCCCCTGAGGTGTGGACATAGTTACATGTGAGTTTGTGCTTTACGCAGTGCCAAGATACCTCATAAAAACACTTGGCCCTGGAGCCCGCTATATGTAAATGAGCCTAAAATAGCCCAGAGCTGGGTGGACAAAGGGCCCTCGGTGTGGCCCTCGGCGCTGGCCCTCGGCGCGGCCCTCGGTGCGGCCCTCGGCGCGGCCCTCGGTATGGCCCTGCAGCAGATGGTTTGTACAGGCGTCTGAGCTAAAAGCTACTGCTGATTGTGATTGTCCTTGAAATGTCCAAGTGCAACCCGACCGCCTCCCCGTGTGGTTAGCATTCAGCGAGCGCAGAGCAGAGGTGACCGCAGCCCGGCGCTCTGATTGGATTACAGAGCTGCTGCTACAACACTGGAGCGGGGCCAGGAGCCAAGCAGTAAACACTACAATATACCGCCTTAACCAGGATGTAATGATAAACACATCACAGGGAGGGCCGGGGTGTGACCAGAACTATCATCTCTGTGACCGGCTCACATTGTACTGTGAGGCTGCAAAAAGTCAATCAATTAACCACAGCTAATCGATTAACGTTATAGGAATGGTTGTTAACTAATTAAATAATCAAATAATCATTAAGTTGTCTATAAACAGACTCCATAGCATTCTATGAGCTGAAAGAAGAGGTTTTATTTCTTAGACAGAGCAGGAATTACACAAAAAACACACAAGAAAAATGTCAATTGTGTTGTTTTTGATTAAAATCCTTGCTCATCTATAAATATTCTCCACCAGGATGTCGTCAAACGTCGTCAAAAGCTTTGTCTGGTTGAGTAAAATTCTCATATTTAACCAACCATGAACTGTTGTACCTGAGGTATCATTATCTTTCATCCTCTGTATTAACTGATCAGAATGTAAATACGAAAAACTAAAATATAAAGAAGTATCAATTGCTAAAGATTACTTCATTAACCAAAAAGTCCCACACAGTATTGTCTTGGAACACACTGTAGAGACTCAACAGTAGCTGTGAGATAATGAGACAGACTGCTGAGAGAAGATAAACTGACAGAATTACCTGAATTCTTTATAACCGCTGCTCTTTCATCATGGCTTGTATTTGAACTATTGAAACAGATGTTTGTTTTTTTAAATGGTATCTATAGGAACAGGATCAATACTTCCCAATGCCTCAGTATCGATACTTCATGACTTGGTCATCACTAGTCCCTCACTCCATGTGATATCACAGTATTCAGTGTCAGAATGACACAGAGTGAGGCACACATGGGACAAATGGTACATTCTTTAAACTCTTGGAGCTTGTCTTTAAACATGTGGGAACGCTTTACAACTTTTTGGGACTTGATACTGCAATATTGTGGTTGGGGCCTTTCTCTGTGGAGTTTTACTCCATGTTTGGGTGTCTTTCTGCAACAATATTTTTAGGGCTCAATATTTATTGCATGTACAGTGCATGTACAGGTTCACAGGTGACTGGAGCCCATCCCACTGACTATTTTGTTGTACTAAATAAACATTTGAGCTGTAGAAGGTTGAATAATTAACATACCGCATCTCTGACTCATTTAGGGTTCCACCTACTTTTTCCACGGTTTCTTTCTGTTACTTTGAATTGCAGATCTTACAATACAGGGACTTATTCTTAGAGTTCTTGTGTCAGAGGTAGAGCTGCTCGATTATGGCTAAAATTATCACTATTATTTGGTTCATAATTGAAATCATTATTTTTGAACAATTAATTCTACACTGTCAAAATTATTCTGTAAAGAACGTATAGTGTATTTATGATTACAACAATTTTGTTATTGAATAGAGTAATAATTGAAATCACAATTTTATATATGTACGATTATCGCACAGCGCTTTCCCTCCATTTCCCTTCATGACGAGTCTGTATGACTTAAAGAACTATCAGAGCTGCTTGATTCCAAAAACATTGAAAGACGGGTCAAAAAGCACAGTAAGTATTCTTAACCATGACACCATCTAACATGGTGTGTTTACAGCCGTAGACTGAGCTGCACGTTTCTCTCCTCACGATCATCCCCGCCAGAATACTCATGTTATTCATCTTAATGACAGGATAATAGACGTGTTAAAAAGTCTCTACGGTATCGGCGCTCACACGTCTCCCGTGCAGCCTGACAGATGGAGCTGCGGGCTGGACGTGGAGTGCAGAAACATGGCCTCCTCGTGATGAAGGGCCGGTCATTGAGTGGGCCCCGCTCCTGCCAGGGCCGTATGCCAGGGCCATTTTGTGCTGAGTGCTTGGAGAGGCGGGCTGCCCGGGGGGTGGGCCCAGTGCTGCTGCGGCTTCTCTTTAATGTGACAGAAATGTGAAGCCAGGCCCTCTTCTCTGGCTCCACACATGCACAGATGACACGGGCAGTTGGCCGTGCTCCCGACCCAGCGCCAGTCTTCTAAAGCAGGAAGAGAGCTGGAGCCAAGTGTCAGCGGGTTCCTATAAACATATATAAATGCTTTATACGCTGGTTTAAAGGTGACATGTTATGTGCAAAAGCCTTGTATAAACGGGACCATTTTGAGCTTTTAACCATGTTTTAAAGCTGTATCCTCATCATAAACATACTTTGTGTTTGTATCCTGTTATTGGCAACATTTTTTCACAGTATTCACTATTCAAAATATAGTACATTTGTTTTAAATTGTTAACCGTTATGGCAGTGGTCTTAATGTTTGATCATTCTGAAGCTCATTGATGGAGATGTGAGCCTTTGGTTTGGTCAGTGGTGGCTTAAGGTGCGTTTACTCTTGCACATCCTACACATCAAAATTGGGTCTAAAGCAAGACTAAACCGAAACTAAACCTGGACCAAATCCACATCAGGACTAAAAAGGGCTCAATTTAGGACCAGCATGAACACACTCTTAGTCAACTGAAATGTGCTTTATTGGTGACTAAATATTAGCTTTATTAGGACAAAGGAGAATGCATTGAGTGATTTAGCAGATTTTTACCAATGGGATGTTGCCTTTTTACATATATAGATATAGTTTTATAGAGGTTTCTGTTCACAGATATTAGGGATACACTGATATATGGCCCCCAGTAATGGTATCAGCCAATATTCATGTGACTGAGTAATATTGGTATTGGCCAAAAACACGCTGATATTGCACTCCAGTAATGAAAGAGTTACCCTGCCGTCCTTTTGCAGAAACAGGAAGAAGACAGCTCAACCTCAAATAAATGCATCATAAATTCACTCACGACCCACGATAAACTCAAATTATGTTGCACCGTATCGACAAAGCACATTCCTAGTTTGTGAATTCTGATTTGGAAACATTAACAACAGTTTTGTTGATTAATCAGTTGGTGTCTACAAACATTTTGATTTGAGTCTTTGAGTTATTATTGTTATATTTTATTGATATTGCAACAGAAAGTAGACTAATAGTGAGTTAGCTTCAGTTTTGGGAGTGAATGATGAAGTTTAATCTCCCGTTTTGCACAATTACGACACTGTTTACTAGTGTTTCTCTGTTTGCATAGCTATTATCGCGTCTTTTAAGTGCAGTATGGGTCGGATCCAGTTTGGAGAGATTGCACCATGCCTCCTTTATGGACAGTTAATCAAAGCACAAGAATCTCTCTAGTCAGCTCCAACCCTACTATTTACATCTCTTGAACCACTAATAAAAGCTGTCCTCAATTATAGTAAAAATGTAGTGTACGTTTGCTGAACATGCCTCCTCCTTCAGCCCAGTGGAAAAAGCGTGCGGTGTGGGGGGATGGTGGAGCGATCTGGGAAATGCTGGTGCTGCAGAGGAGAGAGTCTCTTAAGTGAATAAACACTTAGCACAGGCTGAGCGCTGCCAGGCTGTGCATTCCTGCTCCGTTAGCTCAGTCAGCTGTGTAGGTCTGAGTCTCTCTGCAGTGGCACGCTGAGGTCATCACGAGGAGAGGAGGGAGCGGAGGGGCAGTAAATCTACACCACACCGCTGCTAAACGTTATGGCTTTTAATACACTCCTGTTTTAACATTCAAATATAACGGCTGATGGTTTAATGGGTCTTAATAACTGCAGAAGCTACTCTCACGTGTGCTTGAAGTTGAACACGGCTTGAAACTACATTCTAAAATAAAGAAACATCTGTAGTGTTTCTGGTCTGCAGGTCATAGAGATAGTAGTCAATGGTTAAACTGATATTTAAAGTCTGAATAACTGACAAAAATTGATATAGCTATTGGACAGGTCTTGAATAGTTTTAGAGAGGTCTTGATCTCTGACAGAACTAGTGTAAGACAGTGTGATAATATAAATATTAAAGAAACTACTTTTTTGTCTTGAAAATTATGTTTTCGTGTACAAAAAATGTTATTCTGATAATATAAGAGAACCTTTATTTGTCCCACAATGGGTAAATACCATTGAGAATATAAACATACAGTAAAAAAATATGAGACATGTCCAAAAAAATAGGCTTAAATCTAACACAGTCCAGGTGGAGCAAAAAATAAAAAGGTATGTACAGTAAATGGCTGTGTGCAGAGCAGTATGGACAGAATAAATCGCAGGTAAAGTGACTCCAAGAGGCTACGGTTAAGTGCAGTGCAGCATATGGACAGGTACATGACAGGTAAAGTGCCTTCAGTAAGGATTGCACCAAGGATTACTGATATTATGTCCCAGTATTGCACATGATAATAAAAGATGAATGACACATGTTCAGAGCTAACGGTGTTCATTGTACAGTCTGACAGCAGCAGGAAGGAAAGCCCTGCCAAACCTCCCCTTCACACAGCTAGGGTTTATCAGTCTGTCAGTCTTCTCATTTGACAAGGTGTATTTGTAGAGCACAGTTTGTACACAAAGCAATTAGAAGTCCATTATCATTGTCATATCAAAATCAGTGTTAATTAAAATCGAGTTTGAGATTTTTTTTCAATGTTTTTCTGGCCCGAAGGCTTGACAGGACAGTTGTAGTGAGAAAGAGAGGAGACACACTCGGCAACTGGACAAGGGCTGGAACTGAACCCACGACGCCGCGGTGTTCAGTGCCCTTAACCACTGCAGGAACGCACAAGTTAGCGTTCTTAAAGATTTCCACACATTTTGGTGGTTGTATCACTTTGTTCATTTGTTTGTGTCTGTATTTGTACAATATAACCCCTAAAGTCTGCGTTTGCTCTTGTCAAACAGTGGGGGATTGTTTGCACGTTGTCATAATAAATGAACACGCTAATGTGTCTCAAGATGCAGACGTTTTGTCAGGATTCATGGTTCACATTTGTACAGTGGCTCGTAGATAAACATGAAATACAAACCGTAAACAACGTCAGATGAAATGAAGGTGGAAATTACTTTGTCACCTCTAATTGCAACAAGTTGTGCTTTTATTCAATCACACATGTTTTATTGTAGTCACTAGAAAGAGCAATAAGCCACATAATCAATGTGAGTGTGGAGTGGACATTTGGGTCCAGCTAATTTAAAGGAGGCGTGCTTTTTCCAGGTTCTTAGTCGTAAACCGTAACATAACAATTTGTTCATTGTAAACTGCAATTTTGATCTATTAGAAACAGGACCTTGGACCTCCTTTTCAAAACTGCAAAACTGACATTTTAGAACTCTTGATTTGTCTTCCTTTTTATATATATATATATATATATATATATATATATATATATATATATATATATATATATATATAATCACAACTCTGTACAGGATGTGGGAGGGGATAAGGGTGAAACTAGGAATTTTCTGAGCACTGGCGCCTCAGTTGCAGGATAATACTGAATGAACTCAAACGTGGAAACTAATGATGAGGAAACAGCGTTATGACGAGGTAAAAGCTCAAGTTATTTTGCATGTCCACTTTAATGAAACTGTGATACATTTGTGGCTTTTCTGTTTCTTTTCTAGATCTTAAAATAGCCTCATCTACACAGTGAGATTAGCTTTTCATTATATTTTAGAAAGTGAGTAATAAGAGTTACCTGTGTTACCTGCATTAGCACATCCATTAGCTCCAGCCCCTCGGCACACGTCTGCTAACGGTACACGCTTCACATCTTGTTCATGTACACACTGCTGGTATTCTGCTGACATGAAGGGCTCGCACTGTGTCACGAGCTGAGCAGCAGAAGAAACGGACTGCTGCGTGTCGTGAACCCGTCAAACTAATTTTAAATTCAAAATGTCGGATCAAGTGTCGGCTCAGATTGTGTACAGCTCACACCGAATTCTCACTGTCCCGGTGGCAGCGCCCGGTTTCATAAGTGTGACAGATTGTAGCAATACCAGTGAAGTCAAAGAGCTTTTCTTACCCACTCCATAAGCGCCTGTCAAACCCAATGTTCCCACTGAATCCACAAACCGGAGCAACGACTGCTGCTGCCTTTTCAAAGCACAGATATTATGCCTCATCTTCTTTCACACATGTAAAATTCCTATTCCTATTTAGGCGAGGTCATTTTCTTATGTACAGATCTAAACGCTTGATTTCAACTCTCCTCAAAAGTAATGAAAAACAAGCGCTCCTGTTTTTAAAAGCCCATATGCATGAGTGTCACTAGGGCTGCAGGTCTTTAGTCTTTTAGTCGGTTGATAATGACTTAAACTGGATGTCCGCTGTCTGATTCTGACTGTGATGAAGAAAATTTGTTGTTGATCAAAGTCGTTAAAGAAAAAATATTATGCATTTTTCATACTGTTATTAGCCTTTAAACATGCTCTTAAGTGCCTTAAATTTGCTGTCATGTTTAAAAAAAAAAAGTTTATTATTGATTAAATGACATTATTTATCATCCTGTGTGAAATTACACTTACATCCAGCCTCTAGATCTCACTTATGCAATTTAGTTTGTGTTAGTGCTTCAGAGACTATGATGCCCTTAGCTGTAGTTATCGTGTTTAGACACCAGAAATGATCAGAACAAGTCTGGCGATTATTTAAGGGCTTAAAACGGCAAAAGATTCTCGGATAAGTGTCGTATGACATCTGACTATATGTCCTGGATCGAGGGAGTTCAGCAGGAAGTGTGTTTGACGCTCAGAGGGGGAGGAGTTTCTAATAAACATTCCTCAAAACAGCGTGAATACAACTGAATGCTACTTCAAGTGTTTTTTTTTTATAACGGAACGTTGTTAGAACATGGTTAAAAACTCAACAAAGTCACAGTAGCAGAATGTGTCCTTTAAAAGTAAACGTAGAACATACAGCACAGTAAACACAAACACGTGACCCGCAGTAAACACAAACACATGACCCACAGTAAACACAAACACGTGACCCAATAGTAAACACAAACATGTGACCCAATAGTAAACACAGACACATGACCCAATAGTAAACACAGACACATGACCCAATAGTAAACACAAACACGTGACCCAATAGTAAACACAAACATGTGACCCAATAGTAAACACAAACACATGACCCAATAGTAAACACAAACACATGACCCAATAGTAAACACAAACACATGACCCGCAGTAAAGATAAACACGTGACCCAATAGTAAACACAAAAACATGACCTAATAGTAAACTTAAACACATGACCCACAGTAAACACAAACATGTGACCCAATAGTAAACACAAACACATGACCCAATAGTAAACACAAACACATGACCCAATAGTAAACATAAACACATAACCCACAGTAAATACAAACATGTGACCCAATAGTAAACACAAACATGTGACCCAATAGTAAACACAAACATGTGACCCAATAGTAAACACAAACATGTGACCCACAGTAAACACAAACATGTGACCCACAGTAAAGCCTATTGTATCTTAGGGTATGTGTGTGTAAATACGTGTGTATGCACATAGATGGGTGTGTATCTGTATGTGTGGGTGTGGGTGTGTGTGTGTTGTGTGTGTGTGTGTGTGTGTGTGTGTGTGTTCAGGTGTGTATGTGACTGTGGGTGGGTTGCTTGGCTCGTGGGAGGCGGTGGGGTGGGAAATGGTCATGTGTGGGAATGTTTTTAATATACACTGTAAAGCACTTTGTGCTACATGCTATGTATGAAAAGTGCTTTATAAATAAAGTTTGATTTGATTTGATTTAAACACAAACATGTCACGGCTTGTCTGCCATTAGTCGACCAAACATTTTATTTGTTTTACTGGGATTAGAATTGGGGAATATATTGCAAGTTGATTCTGCCTTTTACTAATGGATTCTCTGATTACTTGTGCCTTTCTGTACAAATAATCCTTTCTTCAAGAAATCCTGTGAGCTTGTGATTGTGTGAGTGCAGTTTGGTCAGATCATTGACACACTTAACACTGTAGTTTGGACAACTTTTGCCACGCCACCTTTTAATCGACTTCTTTATTCATTCATTCATTTTCTACCGCTTGTTCCCTTTAGAGGTCACCAATGACTTTGGGCCTTAGGTGGGGTACACCCTGGACAGTGGCCAACTCATCGTAGGGTTGACTTCTTTTTTAAACAATTTGATAGCAAAATTCTATATACTCCAAAAAGAAAGTGTAAAGAGCTGTTACAAGCTGGTCACTTAACAGGGGAATGGTGGATACAAGTTAAGAACGTCATCATTTGTTGCCTTGATAATTGTGAATAATAATGTAATTGTGACATTTTCTCACAATTGTAAAACAAAAGTTAATCAATCATTAATTGCCAGAATAGGTCTTATTCAAACATTTAAGACTGGTGTTCTTACATAGCTAGCTACATTGTTTATTAATAGAGTTACACAAAGATGTCCAAAGAGCCCACACATGCATATGTATGGTGCTGGTGTGCTCCTCTCCCCATGGTGGTGAATTCCAGAGATGTAGAAAGTGAAAAATACTGTCTCCTTCTGAGAGATGGCTCATTTACATGGCAGGCGTGCGTGCTGTGTTTCCGTGGTTACGCTCTTTGGGGGAATCTACCACTGTAGCAGGCACTTGGAGTCAGGACTAGTGCACTGCAGGATGTCAGACTGAGGAGTTTAATGCACTCAGCCTAAAACATGTCGCCATATTGTGGAGAATGAACTGCAGACTGCCTGAATCTACACATTATGAAAGTATTAGAATATGTTTAGAATTTATAACAATTGATTCTGTTTTATTCATTTCTAATGCGCTTATTTGCTAAATGTAAATGAGTTCAGTGCTGCCTTGCAGTTTATAGAATTAATGTAGTTGTAAAGTTTAGTGTAAAAACTATATGGTGCCAATGATACGGTAATGGGGCAGTACTTGATTTTTCATGTAATAAGTAGATGCAATTCTCCCCAATCCAGACATATTATAATAGCAACTCTTGGTGTCAAAATAAGTCCATTGTACGCAGAGTATTTTTTTCTCCACAGAGCAGAAAGTTTGCTGTTTGCATGCTAGTTGTTGTTAGCTTTACCTGGACGGTGGCCTGGGCTCTGACAATTGTGAAAAATGCTTATAAACTCCGTGTATCATTAGGATACTACAAATGCTTTAGGTAGGTGAACGATATATGTGGACCGCTGCACAAATGTCACAATTTTATTTCTATAAACATCAGGTACAGCACCTTTAAGACTAGCTTTGTCCGCCCCCTTTGTCCCATATGAAACACTAATACAGTATTAGACAGAATTCATGTTTTGATGTTATGGTTTGCAGTGCTGTAGTGTTTATCCGTTATAAAGGCTAATGGAATGCAAATACTGAATGTGCTGATTTAATTTTCTGATCAAATCTAATTGTAACTGTGTTTTGCAGGCATGCTGGTGGTGAACGTAACATGGAGGAACAAGACATACGTGGGCACACTGTTGGACTGCACACGGCACGACTGGGCTCCCCCCAGGTGAGGCAAAGCAGCCGTTCACTTACTATTCCACCCACAGCGCACAGAGGAGCAGTTGACATTAAAATATGCATCATCCAGTTTGCTAGATTAGATGATGAAATGCGTTGTACATCATTTTTCCGCGGTTGTGAAAGCCAACAAGCCCAGATTTTATTTAGTGCCTGTCTACTGTCACACATTGTAGTAAATGTCAAGCCTGAAATGGATGCATGAATCATTCATGTATCCTCCTCGCCGCAGCACTCGGCCCTCGCCCTGTTCACATTCTGTGTGATATGAATCTGCTGTAGAGGCAACAGCTCAAGGATATATTGCACTGGCTCTGGCTCTAACGGCTGCCTGCTGTGGAGCTGTGTTCTTTATCTGCAGCCCGCCGAGGCTCCAATCATTGGCAAACAGCTGATGTCCCAGGAGGTGGCTGTGGAAATGGAAAGCTGCTCTAACAAGCCAGATTGCAGAATCCAATTATTGGACTAATAGCTTTTTCTCAACACTGTAGAACATTCCTCACAAACGCTGCGTTTTCTTAGATTAGTGGGCGGTAGCATGGTGTTCTCCAAGTGTAGTATTTGTCTTTGCTAAAGGGATAGTGCTATGTGCAGTGTTGGTACATACATCAGTACATTTTGTTCAGACTGTTGTTAATGTTGTCACTACAGTTTAATTTAGGTGAGAACTAAAGCAACAGGAACTATTATGAAACACTGCTGCTCTGTGTAAGTCTGTTTAAATCCTCTGCTTGCTGTATCAGTCCTGCTGATGGTACACATGCCAATAGTGAATTAACTATAAGGATTAACACAAATTGCTTGCATGCCATTTAGTTTAAAGTCTATGTGCCAGGTTCAACAACACATTTCACTAAAACGTAGTGAACACAATTACATTTAAGAATTTACTAAATATTTTGCCTATTTGTCCCCAGTTTGACTGTTTTTGTGCAGTTTATAATTGTACTTCCTGGTTGGACATGGGCTGCAAATATGACTGAGAAAATATAAAAATTATGACTTAAAAATATATGGAAAACACAAGCAGATTTCATATAAATTACACAAGTTATGATTTGACCATAATAGTACCTGATAACACCTTTATTTTGTTGAATGACTGTTTAAACTGTCATGTGTCAGTTGTAGAACATCATGAGAAGCTGTTATGTAGACTGTACAGACACATCTCAAGACCTCAACCGCACGCATGACTCAAACAAGTCAGAAACAAGTCAGAAGTCATAAAGAATAAAGCTGGGCACAGGGAGCTTTGGATCACTTTAATGGACTGGTTCACTTAAGACAGTGGAGACATCGTACCAGCCCATTCAAGTGATCCAAAGTGGGCCACAAGTGGTTAGCCTACTAGCTTCCACAGTGGTCTGCCTCGCTTTAACTCCTGTGTCAAGATTAAAAATATTATAATTTCCAGTACATCATGCATCTAACATTATCCAAAGCCAATGCATTACATAAAGAGAGGTTAAACACGGCGTAGGGTCTTTGCAGAGAAGAGAAGTAAATGCAGAAGAAGCATTAGAAGTAGTTTCCTGTTTACTCCAGCTTTAGCCACGTCTCACAGACACAAACTTGGAATTACTAAACGTCTTTTTGTGAATTGCTGAGCTCGGCCTCATGATTAAAAAGTATAAATCAACTATGATTTAGATTGTATTTATCAAGAAAACATGAGCCCCAGACCCAAAGGTCCTGAACATGGAGACACAGGTCGCCATTAAAGGACACATCATGCTTTAGTGACCTTTTTGAGCTTTTATCGCTGTTCTAATAATATTCCGTCATCAAAAACATAACTGGATTTGCATTTAGCTTCATTCATGCAAGTTTGAGGAAATGTAGTTCGAAAATCCTCTCCCTCTGACCACACTGACACACAAAAACACTCCCTGCCGAACTCCCTCGATGTGACGTTTTTTCTGATTCTAGACGTCACTTATCTAAGAATCTTCTGCTGTTTTAAATCCTTAAATCATCGGCAGACTCGTTCTGAGCATTTCTATCGTCTAAACACGATAACTGTAACTGCGCGATAGCTTAGCATAGTCAAAATGGCATCTCCCAAGGCAGAGATAAAGTTATATTGTTCGTTCTATAAACATTTTATTTTTAGTTCTTAAACATGAGATGTCAAAGTAAAGCTACTCAACAGCATGGTTAAAGGCCAATAACAATAATATACATAATATTTGTCCTGTCGAAACATGGCAACAGAAACTACTTTGCTGTTAAAATTCGTTCATTGCATCATGGTTTTACTGTGTCATCAACTAAGCACAGCACAAAGCCCGTCTTCTCCCGTCTACTTCCAGCATATATAGACCATATAGGAACTGTAGGAATGCAAGCTGGAGTAGCCATTACGCACCGTGCAAAAAGATTCAAGCCACTAATGGAAATCTCTAGTGCCACACAGACCAATGCATCATAACATGTCTGAGTAATGTTCCAAAGACGCCTGTTGAGTTGTATTTTTACTCCCTGCGCTCTCGTAGTTTTCAGCACGACTACATTAGAGCTCCTCCATGAATAATTCAGCAGGCTTTGGGCAGTGGCAGTATAAACTCTGAGTGGTAATGAGTCTGAATCCACCTGCCGCTATCGCACACTCTACCGGATCTGCATCCCCCGCTGAGGCTCAAATTGTTTGCTAGCACTCGTAGCAGCAGCTGTGTGAGTCATGCACCAGTCTTTTTTATCAGACACTGCTAACCTTCAGTTCTGTGCACGCAGATAATGGCTCCTCTGTGGAAGGCCGAGCTACAGTCTGAACTATGTAAATGGATGTTTTGATTAGATAGCCGAGTGTGTTCGCTGACACTTTGTGAATTTGTCGTTTTATTTTGAGGTCATTGGGCTAATTTAGTAGACAAAATATTACTTTTTATCTTTTTGGGTGATAGGATGGATTGTAGTTTATCTCTGAATGTGTGCGATTACATTTGCATTGATTATCTACAAATGACTAATAAAGTAACTAATAGCAGTGTTTGTGTGTCATGTAAAGATCACATAGTCTACTTTAAGTAAGTGGAATGAAGTTCACAGTGCACGGTAATCATGAGTCACAAGCATTTTCACAGAAGTTGAAAGTCTCAAAGGCCTATATTAAGCAGAACAGCTAATGGTGCCTGTTAAAACACACACTTTCACATGTAACATGCGTTCAACTTGAAAAACAGCCAATACATGTGTTTTCTCAGACATATGACCGGTGCTAATGCTTGTTCCAGCGTTCCGCAAACCTCAGCTATTTATATCACAGATGTTATTACACATGCGACAATTCTATGTCTATTTCTTTTTTTTATCAAGAGCTGAAATAAGTTTGAACATTTTGATATTTTACCACTGAGTTAGGTTGCCGAAAATGTACATACGATTGTACCAATAATTTAAATCAAATTGTAATTCAGCAATCCATCAGAAATGTGTTAAAATAAGTTGTAGATGTGCCTATTGATGTTCAAGTATTCCAAAAATGTGGGGAAATACAACTTTATACCCTTTCTGGATAATAGGTTTTCTAGTTTTTTGATAGTTTGAGTTTTTTCATGTGTCCTTTTTTTCCTTTTGTTAATATTTTGGGGTTGTGTAGACGGGACAATAATGCCGCCAATAACCTTGACATAAGACAAAAATAAATAAAAAGATAATAATTCAATAATGAGATAACATTGACAGACAGAAAAAAAAAGTGGTCGGGGTGGTTGACGTCACAAATTTGGGAAATACAAAACCTAGTGTCTTCTGAAGCCTAGAGAAAGAGCAGAGAAGACGACCCTGCAAACAAGAACAATGAAGCAAAATGTTGATACACCTTTTCACCTTTTACACCTTTCAATACATATTTGTTTGGTACTTATACCCTTAAATCCTTGTGTTCTAATGTTTTTCTGCCCTTTGGTTGCAGGTTCTGTGAGTCTCCCACCAGCGACCTGGAGATGAGGAACGGGCGCGGCCGGGGTAAACGCATGAGGCCCAACAACAACACTCCCATCAACGACAACAGCAATTCATCGGACAACAAGGGCACGACCAACAACAAAACTCGCGGCGCATCCAACAGCAAGGGTCGCCGTGGCAGCCAGACGCCATCGGAGCGCCGCACCCCTCCCAACAGCAACACCGAGGATGTCAAAGCCAGCCCCTCCTCCGCCGGGAAGCGCAAAACCAAACCTACTTCGGACATGGAACCGAATTCTAGCTCAGAGGACTCTAAAGGCAACAAACGGATGCGTACCAATTCGAATAGCGGAATAGTAGGCGGGGTACACTTGCCGACTATAAAAGCGGAGCCTCTTCCTCCTCCCATCGACCGGAGTTGCCCCTCGCCAATTCTCATCGACTGTCCCCATCCCAACTGCAATAAAAAGTACAAACACATCAATGGACTCAAATATCACCAAGCCAGAGCTCACAACGATGACGACGTGAAGTTGGAGATTGACGGTGATAGCGAATATGGAGAGGATTCGACTCTTCACCCCGAACCAGGAAGCTGCAACGGCGCGTCTATATCCCAGAAAGGATCCATGTCACCGGCAAGATCAGTGACGCCAAAAGGTAGAGGGTTTGACGCCCAAAGTCCCTCCCCATCGCCCGGCAAGTTTGGATCCAAGCAAGGTAAGAAGAAAGCCATGGAAGTCGAGTCGGAACCCATGGACGGCTGTGAAGACGGGGCGTGCCTAACAGACGAAGCCAGCAATGATGGGTTGGATGACAAAAGAGGAGGCAAAAAGGCCGGGGGGAAAGCCGATAAGTTGGCCCAGAAAAACATGAAGTCGCCGCGGCCCATTGCTCCTGGATCTGCCACTTCGCAGCAACTGTACGCCTTTCCTCCTGGTAACCCAAACTCCACTTCGGCAGTTGCTCCAGTCATGCAGGGTATCCCCAAAAGCCCTCAGATGAAGGGAGCGCAGCCTAAGCCGCCAGCTATAGCCGACGCCGCTTCAAATAACTCCAAAGACAAGAAAAAGAAAGACAAGAAGAAGAAGGAGGGTTTGAAGGATGCGGAAAGCCCAAAACCGGCGGGGAAGGGTGTAAAAACTGAAGATGGGAAGGTTCCTTATCCAGATCCCTGCGAACAAGGGATGAAAGGAGATGGACTTCTAAACGGCTCCTCGGACCCACACCAGAGTCGGCTAGCTAGCATAAAAGCGGAAGCAGACAAGATTTATAGCTTCTCTGATAACGCGCCAAGTCCGTCAATTGGCGTGGCGAGCAGGATAGACGGGAGTGGCATGCCGCAGCCTCTAACACCCCTTCACGCGGTCAGCCAGAACGGTGCCGACAACGCCTCAGTGAAAACCAACAGCCCCGCCTATTCGGATATCTCGGACGCCGGGGAGGACGCAGAGGGCAAGTTGGAAGGGGTCAAAAGTAAGACGGACGACCAAGGCATGCGGGAAGGTGTCAAAAAAGCGTTGTTTCCGAACCAGCCGTCGAGCAAAGACTCCCCGTACTATGCCGGATACGAGGCCTATTACTCACCCAATTACGTCAACCCGAGTCCCGGTGGGCCCAATCAAGGCACGCCGGCAGGGGAGGGGCCGGTGAAGTTAAAAAGAGAGGATGACCAGGAGCAAGGTGAGGACAAGGTCAAGGTGGAGATTCATGAGGATCGGAAGCCGGACGTCAACGCTCCCGGTCAGCAGCCGCAGCAGCCATCGGTCATCCAGCAGAGGTCGAACATGTACATGCAGCCGCTGTATTACAACCAGTACGCCTACGTGCCGCCCTACGCCTACCACCCCGACCAGGCCTACCACAACCACCTGATGAGCACCAACCCGGCCTATCGACAGCAGTACGAGGAGCGGCAGAGGCAGATGGTGGAGCAGCACCGCGCCGCAGAGAAGAAGGATGTAAAAGAGAGGGAGGCGGCGATGAAAGAGGACTGGAAACAGAAGAGTCCGCTGCCTCCTAGTCTCTCCAAAGCGTCCAGCCAGTCGGACGTGGGGAAGACGCAGTCGCAGAGCAAATCCAGAGACTCTCCATCAGAGCCTAAGTCTATGAGCGGACTAAAGGGAGATGACCCGAAGACCGTACAGGCTGAGGGGCTGAAGATGAAGCTGACGGATGGGGCGCACCATGGGAAGGAGGACGCTAAACAAGCTCTGGACGCTCGGGGTCAGGCAGGGATGGAGCAGGCAATGTGGTACAGACAGGTAACCCCACTTTATCCATCATACTTGTTCTGGTACTAGATGCGATCCTTCAATCACTGCATGTTATTTGACTGTTTCAGTTTGTGTGGCAAAGAACAACAACAAAACCCACAAAATGCTTAAACCCCCAGTGTGTACATACATGTACATGTAGCCCCCCAAAAAGACTAGACCTAAACTAATGATAGCCCACAATCAGGGACTTATCCCTGTGGGTGGGACTTCCACAGATCAGAGTAGCATATCAGTCAGAGTTCTCAGACCAGTTCTACTAATTGAGAATGACTTTTGGGTGGAAGTCGAAACGTTTTTATTTTCAAAACAGCTTACAGATGAGGACCTTTGAAACCTTTTCTACAATACCTGATAACACTTTTATTTTGTTGACTCTCCATTTAAGCTGTCCATTGCTTGTAAATTGTTATTGTTAGAACTCAGCACTACTTCCTGTTTTTTAAACTTTTATTTTTCTGAATTTTTCCACAAACTGGAAATTTGTACCATAGGTACCCTCCCACCAAACCTAGTCATAATTAGACTATCATGAAAACCTGTCCATTTTTAAAGGTACTTTAACACTTTAACTTGAGTAGTCTTCCTCCCGTACCTGTACTTACAGTAAGTAACAAATGGAGTACTACTTCCACCACTGCACGAATGCCACAAATATATTGCTTAGACTAGAAATGTCGAAGCACATTTGAATCCACACAACAGCAGACAGTATGATTGATTGCATTAGATGCTGTGGGCTAAACTTGTCTATTACTAGCTTCCACATTCATATAAACGCCCAGTCTCCTCAAGCTGAAGAAGGTTGTCTATTTTGAAAATGTTCCACTTTGTTCTGCAGCAGTATCCTGAGAGCCAGAAGCCATCGGTGGAGGAGGAGCACCAGCAGCCACCTCGGTGGAAGGACGAGCGGGAGCGGGACAGAGAAAGGGACAGGGAGCGTAAGCTAAAGGAGGACAGGAACAGGGCCAAAGACTCTCAGAGCGGAGCTAAAGAGGAGCCCAAAGAGAGCGAGCGGTTGGCAGAGGAGCACCGCGCCCTCAGCAAAGACTCTCGGGCGAACCCTCACATGCAGTTCTCCTCGCCCCTCGCACAGCACCAAGGATACATGCCCTACATGCACGGGTACCCCTATGGACAGGGCTTTGACCCCAACCACCCCGGGTACAGGGGCATGCCCTCAGTCATGATGCAGAACTATCCAGGTACAGCCGTGACTCCATTTACACAGGATAAGAGAGGAGTTTAAAGAAACACTCTTGGATACACAAGAGTTACAGGGTGTTACTTCTAGCAATTACTATAAAAGTAAAAAAAAAACAAAAAAGAATCAACTGATCATCATAATGGTAGTTCTATTTTGATTGTTATAACTGTCTAAAAAGAACTTCTATTGCAAAGACAGTGAAATTATTAAATCAAAAAATGAATAAACAATTCCTTATTTTTATCAATAATACATTTTATAGATAATAAGATCTAGAAGCCTTCAGTCAACATATTTATATAAATAATCACTGACCGGTCGACCACTAAAATAATGGTTTATAGCCTTTTATTTTATTACATTACATGTTTTTCAAACTAACTGAGTCGCTTAAGTATTGCTCTTAGTCTTAGATGTTTTATAGCAATTCATCTTTTTCAAACAACTGACGACTTAAGCACTTGGTAAAATTGCATTTTGCTCGTTGAAAATGCTTTGAGACTGTGTGAGCCATAATGATGTTAAAGAGACATATTGTGCTTTTTTCAGGTCTAATCATTTTACAGTTTGTTCATTGTTAACCGCACTTTTGATCTTAAATGGCTTTATAATAGAAACAGGTTTGTTGACTTCTTATTCAAAACTGCAGACCTGATAAACCTGCTCTTCATAGTGACATTTCACCATCGTTTACATGTGTTTATTTCTGAAAGGTGACTATATGACATTTTAGAAGTCTGCTTGTGTCACTCAGCTGTGATTATTTGTAAAATGAAGGCTCTAAGTACAGGGATGTGGGCGGGGATAGGGGGTAGGTGAAAGCACTGGAGCGTCAGTTGCAGGACAATACAGGATTAAGTCAAACATGCAGAAATCAATCAAAATACAACTTTGAGTAACTAACGATGAGGAAACACCTTTGCAGCAAGGTTAAAAGCTCGTTCAAGTTGATGTTGCAGAATATATCCCCTTTAATGTGTTTAGAAAATGAACAAACATTTACAGTACTGAACTGTATGGGTTCCATAAATAACCCGCTCCTCTCTCCCTAAGGTTCGTACCTACCTGGAGGTTACCCCTTTTCCCCGTACGGTAGTAAAATGGTTGGCGGCGACGATGGCAGTGAGAAGTCTCGTGCTAGTCCCACTGTCACCAAGGCGGCCCCGGACTCCAAAGCGCTGGACATTCTGCATCAGCACGCCAGCCAGTACAAGAGCAAGTCCCCCACGGTGGGAGACAAGGCCCCCCACGAGCGAGAACGAGAGCCGGAGCGCGGGGCCGCCGGGGACAGGGAGAGGGAGCGGGACCGGGACGTGGAGCGGCCGCCGCGCTCCTCCCCGTCACAGCGCATCATGCCCTCGCACCACCACCTGGGATACCCTCTGCTCTCAGGGCAGTACGACCTCTCCTACTCCACAGGTACGTCAGGTCAGAGGTCAAAGGGCTGTTCACTGCATGACGTCACTGAACTGTTCGGATACTTTTGACACGTTTGGTAGTACTTTTTAAAGGTTCTCTATGGATTTATTCTGGTGGCAGATACACGGCCTGCTGGTCTCTCTGGAGTTGTTTTTGTTGCCCAGTTTGTTCCACCATATGATGATAAACGTGTAGATTCCAGGTGTTTTTATTGCAAAAAAAAAAGAGAAAAAAGAAACGCCTTGAAAGAAGACATTCTTATGATCTGTTTGCTGGCTGATGTTACGGCATCAAATCTAACGTTCCTTCACAAACTAATGTTTTTTCATGATATTTATGTCATTTATCTGCTCCTCACCACTTACATGTAAAAGAGGATGTTCATTGGTCTACAGATAATTACAAGAAGCACATCAGAAATCTTAGTTAGTCAGCCTTCATCTCAGATGCCAGTTTTACACTAATTATTATCTAAAATAAAATACCAAAACGTTTACATACTCAGCAGTGACTATTATCGAGGCTTTACCTCTCGTAAATGTGGGTTGGTATCAGCCCAAACCCTCTGGATTAGAACTTGTGTTTTTTGTGGTTATTGGCGCTAACGGCTAAAAGAAAAATACAGCAAACTGGCTCCAGAGTCCCTCAAATCCTCCTGGACCAGTCGAGTTGCTAATGATTGATAATATCGGCATTGAATATGGGGCTGACCCTCCACCAGGAAAGTTCCATAGTGCGCCTTTAAAATGAGATAATTACTGAAGTGCAAAATGTACTTCAGAATAAATAAAAAATACTATAAAAGGATTCCCAATAGTATAACTTTGAAGTGATGTGCTGGTATTTCTTCCAGGCCTAAATTCACATGAAATATTCCTAGATGGCGCTAGGCCTGCATCTACTGCTGCATCTACTGCCGCAGTGAAGAAGTTAGCAGTGTGTATCGGGCTAATAGTAAATACTGCTGGTGAGGGCTAAACCTGCTAAGCTGATTACTGGAGGCCGTTTAAGCCCAGGCTGATCCAAACAGGTCTGGAGGAGCTGTATGGACTTTAAAAACACAAAGGAGCTTCTTGGATTACAATGTGCTGACGTAGAGCTGTGGAGAGGGAGCAAATACACACAACCCTAAATGTGAGCTCATGACTGTTACATGATACATTATATTCTTTTGATCAGGATTCAAAATTTAAACTTTGTTAAAAACTCAAAAAGGGCACGATATAAGCCCTTTAAAGCCATATCTGTGTAGTGTCATGTGTTTGCTGCTTTTACTCTGTAGCACTTTGGGATTTGGTGTCAAATGTGAAATGCAATGCAAATACAATTATTATTATTAATACCATTGTTATTATTATATTCCTTGTGGACATGTGGCTGGAGTCAGACATGTCTTGTAGTCGTGTCGTGTGAATGCAACGCGACAAAAACAGTGCGGGAGAAAAGTGCTGGCTAATTTGCCGTTCTAATTCTCCTAAATTGCTCCATAATTGAGCCATAAAACATTGTCACAGAATTAAACAAATGACGAGGAGCTTTTGGCAGCATATGTAAATGTTGCACTTTGCTTCTGCGCGACAACAAAATCCATTCTGTTTGTGAAAGCTGTGGGTGATGGTTTATAATGCAGTAGACTCCCCCTCCTCCTACAGCCAGAGCGCACAACGAGACACACACTACAGCGAGACGCACACTACAGCTCAGCACAAGGACGCACACTACAGCGAAACACAACGAAACACACACTACAGCTGAGCACAATGAAACACACACTACAGCGAGACACACACTACAGCTCAACACAAGCCTCAGACACACACTACAGCTCAACACAACGAAACACACACTACAGCTGAACACAACAAAACACACACTACAGCGAGACGCACACTACAACTGAACACAAGCGAGACACACACTACAGCTCAACACAACGAGACACACACTACAGCTCAACACAACGAGACACACACTACAGCGAGACACACTACAGCTCAACACAACGAGACACACACTACAGCGAGACACACACTACAGCAAGACGCACATTACAGCACAACACAAGGACGCACACTACAGCTCAACACAAGGACGCACACTACAGCTCAACACAAGCGAGATACACACTACAGCTCAACACAAGGACGCACACTACAGCTCAACACAAGTGAGACGCACACTACAGCTCAACACAAGTGAGACGCACACTACAGCTCAACACAAGCGTCACACACTACAGCTCAACACAAGCGTCACACACTACAGCTCAACACAAGCGTCACACACTACAGCTCAACACAAGGACGCACACTACAGCTCAACACAAGGACACACACTACAGCTCAACACAAGGACGCACACTACAGCTCAACACAAGGACGCACACTACAGCTCAACACAAGGACGCACACTACAGCTCAACACAAGGACGCACACTACAGCTCAACACAAGGACGCACACTACAGCTCAACACAAGGACGCACACTACAGCTCAACACAAGGACGCACACTACAGCTCAACACAAGGACGCACACTACAGCTCAACACAAGTGAGACGCACACTACAGCTCAACACAAGTGAGACGCACACTACAGCTCAACACAAGTGAGACGCACACTACAGCTCAACACAAGCCTCAGACGCACACTACAGCTCAACACAAGCCTCAGACGCACACTACAGCTCAACACAAGCCTGAGACACACACTACAGCTCAACACAAGTGAGACGCACACTACAGCTCAACACAAGTGAGACACACACTACAGCTCAACACAAGCCTCAGACGCACACTACAGCTCAACACAAGCCTCAGACGCACACTACAGCTCAACACAAGCCTGAGACACACACTACAGCTCAACACAAGCGAGACGCACACTACAGCTCAACACAAGCGAGACGCACACTACAGCTCAACACAAGGACGCACACTACAGCTCAACACAAGGACGCACACTACAGCTCAACACAAGGACGCACACTACAGGTCAACACAAGGACACACACTACAGCTCAACACAAGGACGCACACTACAGCTCAACACAAGCCTGAGACACACACTACAGCTCAACACAAGCGAGACGCACACTACAGCTCAACACAAGGACGCACACTACAGCTCAACACAAGTGAGACGCACACTACAGCTCAAAACAAGCGAGACACACTACAGCTCAACACAATGAAACACACACTACAGCTCAACACAAGCCTCAGACACACTACAGCTCAACACAAGGACGCACACTACAGCTCAACACAAGGACGCACACTACAGCTCAACACAAGGACGCACACTACAGCTCAACACAAGCGAGACACACACTACAGCTCAACACAAGCCTCAGACACACACTACAGCTCAACACAAGTGAGACACACACTACAGCTCAACACAAGCCTCAGACGCACACTACAGCACAACACAAGCCTCAGACACACACTACAGCTCAACACAAGCCTCAGACACACACTACAGCTCAACACAAGCGAGACGCACACTACAGCTCAACACAAGCGAGACGCACACTACAGCTCAACACAAGTGAGACGCACACTACAGCTCAACACAAGCCTCAGACGCACACTACAGCTCAACACAAGCGAGACGCACACTACAGCTCAACACAAGCCTCAGACGCACACTACAGCTCAACACAAGCGAGACGCACACTACAGCTCAACACAAGCGAGACACACACTACAGCTCAACACAAGGACGCACACTACAGCTCAACACAAGGACGCACACTACAGCTCAACACAAGCGAGACGCACACTACAGCTCAACACAAGCCTCAGACGCACACTACAGCTCAACACAAGCGAGACGCACACTACAGCTCAACACAAGCGAGACACACACTACAGCTCAACACAAGGACGCACACTACAGCTCAACACAAGCGAGACACACACTACAGCTCAACACAAGGACGCACACTACAGCTCAACACAAGGACGCACACTACAGCTCAACACAAGCGAGACACACACTACAGCTCAACACAAGCCTCAGACACACACTACAGCTCAACACAAGGACGCACAGACACACTACAGCTCAACACAAGCGAGACACACACTACAGCACAACACAAGGACGCACACTACAGCTCAACACAAGTGAGACGCACACTACAGCTCAACACAAGTGAGACGCACACTACAGCTCAACACAAGCGAGACACACTACAGCTCAACACAAGCGTCACACACTACAGCTCAACACAAGGACGCACACTACAGCTCAACACAAGGACGCACACTACAGCTCAACACAAGGACGCACACTACAGCTCAACACAAGGACGCACACTACAGCTCAACACAAGGACGCACTCTACAGCTCATCTCAAGGACGCACACTACAGCTCAACACAAGGACGCACACTACAGCTCAACACAAGGACGCACACTACAGCTCAACACAAGCGAGACGCACACTACAGCTCAACACAAGTGAGACGCACACTACAGCTCAACACAAGGACGCACACTACAGCTCAACACAAGCGAGACGCACACTACAGCTCAACACAAGCCTCAGACGCACACTACAGCTCAACACAAGCGAGACGCACACTACAGCTCAACACAAGCTCAACACACACTACAGCTCAACACAAGGACGCACACTACAGCTCAAGACAAGGACGCACACTACAGCTCAACACAAGCGAGACGCACACTACAGCTCAACACAAGCGAGACGCACACTACAGCTCAACACAAGCGAGACACACACTACAGCTCAACACAAGCGAGACACACACTACAGCTCAACACAAGGACGCACACTACAGCTCAACACAAGCGAGACACACACTACAGCTCAACACAAGGACGCACACTACAGCTCAACACAAGCGAGACACACACTACAGCTCAACACAAGCCTCAGACACACACTACAGCTCAACACAAGGACGCACAGACACACTACAGCTCAACACAAGCGAGACACACACTACAGCACAACACAAGGACGCACACTACAGCTCAACACAAGCCTGAGACACACACTACAGCTCAACACAAGGACGCACACTACAGCTCAACACAAGCTCAACACACCAAAAGCACAACTCTTAATTAGCGAGTACTGAGTAATAAGTACAATTCTGAATATTTGTGTTTTATTGTTAACTTCATATTTTGTTAGTGCTTTTATTGCATTACAGTTTTATGTACAGGGTTCACAGGATGAGCAGAAAGACATTTGTGTTCCTAATTTAATTAAATATTTAAATATGCAATAATACCATAGTCAGTTAGAGTCACTTTCAGCCACTGTCTCTGTGTGAACGAGTGTGAGGGGGACTGAGGGTTCCTCTGACTAAAGGGGGACTGGGGGTTCCTCTGACTAAAGGGGGACTGGGGGTTCCTCTGACTAAAGGGGGACTGGGGGTTCCTCTGACTAAAGGGGGACTGGGGGTTCCTCTGACTAAAATGGGACTGGGGGTTCCTCTGACTAAAATGGGACTGGGGGTTCCTCTGACTAAAGGGGGACTGGGGGTTCCTCTGACTAAAATGGGACTGGGGGTTCCTCTGACTAAAATGGGACTGGGGGTTCCTCTGACTAAAGGGGACTGAGGTTCCTCTGACTAAAGGGGGACTGGGGGTTCCTCTGACTAAAGGGGGACTGAGGGTTCCTCTGACTAAAGGGGGACTGAGGGTTCCTCTGACTAAAGGGGGACTGAGGGTTCCTCTGACTAAAGGGGGACTGGGGGTTCCTCTGACTAAAGGGGGACTGAGGGTTCCTCTGATTAAAGGGGGACTGGGGGTTCCTCTGACTAAAGGGGGACTGGGGGTTCCTCTGTCTAAAGGGGGACTGGGGGTTCCTCTGACTAAAGGGGGACTGGGGGTTCCTCTGACTAAAGGGGGACTGGGTTCCTCTGACTAAAGGGGGACTGAGGGTTCCTCTGACTAAAGGGGGACTGAGGGTTCCTCTGACTAAAGGGGGACTGGGGGTTCCTCTGACTAAAGGGGGACTGAGGGTTCCTCTGATTAAAGGGGGACTGGGTTCCTCTGACTAAAGGGGGACTGGGGGTTCCTCTGATTAAAGGGGGACTGGGGGTTCCTCTGACTAAAGGGGGACTGGGAGTTCCTCTGACTAAAGGGGGACTGGGGGTTCCTCTGACTAAAGGGGGACTGGGAGTTCCTCTGACTAAAAGGGGGACTGAGGGTTCCTCTGGGCAAATAGGGGCTTAGTTTTAGTTACTGTGATGTGTGAAAAGGCTTCGGCCCACATAAATGTATAGATGCAAGTGGATTACATGATATAATGAAACATATGTAGGTGTAGATTGAATGTTGTTTCGAGGTGAAAGCTCATGTGAGAGAATGAACAAACACAAACAAAAAACTGGGGAGAACAAGAGTGAGTTGTGAGCTGTTGAATGTCCGGCGTTACGACAGACAAAGGTTGACAGATGGGCTGTAACAGAGCCGCGGTGCCGCAGTGTCACAGCAGCTCCTCTCACAGTCAGGTCTTCTGAGGACAAGTGGAAGCACAGGCTGTAATGAAGACGTGAGCAGAGCCAGAGCCTGCGCGGTCTGCACTGACATCTAGTGGCCTCTGTAGGATACTGCAGCAGTGGAGCGCACAGGTCAAACACAGTGCGCTTACATAAGAGACTTAGAGCTAAGTAAATGTTAAAGTCTAGAAAGTATCTGCGGTGGGGATGGACTGGAATGATTTAAGTGAAAGGCACATGTCAAACGTGGATGAGGAGTTTGAGGTCATAAATGAGCGTAAAATAATTGTAATCGTGAAATAATCGTAGTATTTTGATAGACTCTAAGGACTTTTAGGACAAATTCTTTTAGGACAAATCTGATTTTCATTATCTGTAAATATTTAAAGTCTCAAAGTACAACAGACATAATCATGTGACCTGTCGACTGTTAAAACAATGTTAGTTTCAGCTCTAACACAGGACTTCACATACTTTAGCACAGTGTTTCCCAACCAGGGGTACAGGGACCCTTGGGAGTACATGAGCAGTTACCAGGGGGTACTCAGAATTGTTTAAGGTTTTAAAAGAAAGTTAAATGTACTTCTATCTGAAGAAAAACATGTTACTAGATGTCCATTTAGCATCTTTTTGCAGTGTCTTGAACCACAAGTATGATTAAAATTAAATGGCAATAATTGACAATATATGACTAGTAAACCCATTTATTTGCCTTAAACTGAAGTCAAGGGATACTTTGAGTGTGAGACAAAGTTAAGGGGGTACTCAAGACAAAAAAGTTTGGGAAACACCGCTTTAGCACACCCATGTTTATTTGGTTATTTCTAGCCTTCATTCATTTCTCCTTCAGTTGGTGGGCGGTCTTTAACTCCACTGCATCTATGACCCCTGCATTTATATTAAATACACTCCGTACAGAACAAAGTGAGAAAAGGACCAACAGTGACTGCCATCCCACTTAGTTCTGGAAGAGCATTTCCCGTTCATCTTTCCCAATTTTGGACATTCTTGCCCTAATGACGTAAAACATTATCTAATACATTTCCTAAACTTTATAAAACGATAAGTTGTTAAAACATTTTGCCTTTTTTTTTCAATTTTGATGATTTTATTGCACTGAAAATTGTATTAAAACGTGTTACTGTGAAACCTGCCTCGTACTTGAGCTGGAGGAGCTTGTTTCCATGGAGATGATGTTCTTTTGGCTGTAATACTCCACAGCATGGCATTAAACATATCTATCTCCATTGAGAGTGTTTTTAATTAACTGGTTTTAACTATTTATTTCCCTGGAATCCTGCAGGTGACTTTCCACCTCCACAGAGTCACACACTGAGCCGTGTTAAGAACATTTACACCGGAGATTCACAGTCGCTGCATCTTTAAACTCTTATCATTAGAAAATGTAGAAAAGTCTTTGGGAAAAACAAATGTGATTTGTACTTGTGTGTGGGCTGGACTGCTGAGCTTCATGGGAAAAGAACTGAACACATTTTAAATCCTAAGACGCTGCGGGATGTTTTCAGCCCATTTCAAATCCTAACTTTGCTTTTTGTGTGTTTTTTAGGGAAACCTGACCGTCACACCTCAACCCTCCAGAGATTCATGTGACTGGCTCACATGGCGCGCAGACCTCCTGGCTGTTACCTTTTAGACATCAGTTGAATGGTGTATCTATCTATATATATTTTTTAGTTCCTCTGCCCCAGGTCTTGGCAGACTGTCCTCCTCTTTTTTTTCCCCGTTTCGTTTTAGTTTTCCCCCTTCGTCAAAGCTTGAACTGTTCTCGGACTGCCACAACCAGGTTCTAAGCCATGACTCTGCCCCGCCGCACCCGCTGAACACTAGTCTTTGCACTGTCGACGAATACAATGCAAAAAGACCCTATCGGAGAGCAGCATGTCATTCTATTTTTGTTGTTCTTTTTTCTTTTTTTGTCAAAGAAATCAGCAGTGGGTTTTCAGGAAGTGGAAAAGTTTTTAAAAACGGTTTAAATCCTCCTCTCGTCTCACGTAAACGACACTACATCCGAAACTTGACGCATTTTTTGGCTGTATTTCGACGGAAAAAAAGGGGGGAATACGGCAACGGCTGCTTTCTTTGCGAAGACGGATTATTCTTTTTAACCATCGCCATTTTTTTTTTTTTCCCGTTTGGTTTTCAGTTCAGGGAAGTCTCACGAAGGGACCGCGTACACCTCAATGGAGAACTAACACTAATCCATACGTTTTCATGTCATTTTTCTGTTCCATATCATTTTGTTCATCTTTGAATGTTCACAGTTTTCATACGAACGTGTTGAAGCCATATGAGCAAGTGTTTTGGTTTTTCTGTTGTTATTAGGAGCCACTATTTTGTTTTTGGATTATTTTTCGTTTGGTTTTGTTTGGTTTTCCGTACGACTGTGCACTGAAAAATGTGAAATTTGCTCTATTTTTCTGCTGTAAAATAAATCTTCAGCCGACAAAATGTGCTTCAATGTTTCTATGTAAAACCAGCAGGTTGTGTATAGATTTGTCACTGTAAATTAGGATTGCAGCTTTGTATTATTATGATATGCTTGGATTATATGAACGCCATTTTTTTGTTTTTGTTTCCGTCATCTCTTCATCCGCTGTGCAAAAAGAAAAAAAAAAGTTTCAGATCTCAAATAAGATTTTTGTTGGGGTTAAGCGCATTTGTTTGCTCATGTGGCTTCATCATCATTTACCGTTTTCTCAGATTTTTCGAGCAGTTCATAGGTTTCGGCGCAAGGACAATAAACGGAGAGAAATACTTTTATACGACAAATCCTTCCTTAGAGAAATTGGAATTGATTTCACGAAAAAATACAAAACTTTTGCCACAGAACGTTTATAAAAAGCTCATTTCTAATATTTAGAGTGTCGTTTAGCCCTCAAATTGATTTCCTTATTGTTCCCTGAAATAAATAATGAAATAACTTAATGCTTTGATTCTGCTGAGGTGGTACTGTATGAGCAACGTCATGAAAAATCTGTTTTAAATGTTTAGAAATACATTTTGTGCAGTCTTATTTAAAATTTTAACATTGACCCAAATATATAATATGCATTGCCGATTGATATTAAACTGAAACTGAAAGTAAATGCTGGTGTTTTAGCAGTGTAAAATGTGTCATTCGAATTAGCTTTCTGTGCGCTGGTGTTGAAATTCTATTGTTCCTTGCATTATATTTGGAAAATGTATTGTTTCCTCTTTTTTTTATATCAACTTGTCTTTCTTCTAATGAGAAAACAACTTGTTTTGCATAATTTGTCAAACTGGAAGAAAAGAAAAAACGAGTTGCCTATTGTTCCATGTTTGGTTTATAAATAAGAATAGTGAACAATAGGGACATGTCATATGCCAAGTCTAAAACAGATATTGTTAATAAATGCCAGTTTGTTGGAGAAAACCCAATCTGCGTGTTGAGAGGTGTGCACCAGGAGCGCAGTTTGAGTGCATCCTGTGGGGGCGCCTGGCGGAGCTCTACAGTACCACTCCAGGGAAACGGCACTAAAGACGAGCGGGCCGAGGGGAACAATAGTACACAAGCCCTGTACCGTCACCGAGAAGGAAGTGAAGGCTCGGAGTGTGGGGTTATCTGCAGAGGCAAAGTCACTGCTGGTCATTGTCCCATTTGGCACCTTTTTCATTGAACTCGTTTAACTCCGTGTTTTGCTCCGTTTAAATCAGGGGAGTCCAGAGTGCGGCCCCCAGACCAGTGTTTATTGGCCCTCAGGTTCTCTGGTGAATTGGCCCAGTTTCCCCTGAGCAGTCCTGTGTGACTCTTTATAGTAATGGTACATGAAGTCGTCATAACTCAGAGTACTTTTATTGCAAATTTAAAACTCTACCATCATATCCTCTGTAACTTCAATTCAGTTTATTTTTGTTGCGCCCAAAAACAGTCGCCTCGATGGGTCACAGGTAGAAAGCAGTTCAATGAAACAATGTTCAAGAGAATTTAGCAGTGGATAAATGTCCCAGAGCGCCCCCTGTCCCTGACCCTCCTCTCAAGGAAAAACTACAAAAAACCCTGTGGGAATGTAACACCGACCACATCTGGGACAGCGGCCGGTGGACCACAAATGGGCCACAAATGGGCCACTGGGAGTTATATTTCGATAATCGTTGTCTGCTCTAAACAGACTCTGATGCACATAAGGAATATAATAAACACAGCACCTATGTAACATCAGAATGTAAAAATATATATGCTATTTCTGATTTTCATCATTTACACAGTATTTGTAAATGTTCTCTGTGTAAAAGTCACCGTATTTCAACCTTTATTTGGTTGATAAAGTTATTTAAAAAGGTGCAATAGAGATACAGTCGTGGTTAAGTGTTGGCACCCATGGATTTTTCCCTGAAAATGCACCATTGCTCCCAGAAAAATATTGCCATGACACATGTTTTGTTAAACACGTTTGTTTCCTTTGCGTGCAGTGGAATATCGCAAAAAAATTATTACATTTCATGCAAAACTCGTAAAATGGAGAGGAAATACATGTGTAGAGCAAGACGTGGAAGAGCAGTACTTTTGGGAGAAATACTTCTTTATCTGGAAAATGTCCCAGATCCAACACTTTTGGCCAGGTCTGTTATAGTTTTACTGTAGACGATCGACAAAATAATGGCTGACCAGTCGACAACTCAAATAACCAACAGTTGCCGCCCCAGTTTAAACCTAAATGAAGGTTCAAAGCTCTTTTTGAATTCCTCCGTCTGTTTCCCTCCATAAAGCACTGACTGTTTCACACTTTATTCTTGGAAAACAAAAAAAAAAAAAAAAAATGATTGTTCTAACTCATGATCATCAAAGTGGGCTATTTTACATCTTGATTCAGACTTTACTCAGTTATTGATCAGTTTAAATAGAGCTGTTGTAAGTATTTATCTCAAAGACGAGGGTCGTCCCAGGTGTGGTTACTATAGCAACTCCAGCGCCGGTGTATCCTGGTGCCTGCGGTTTAGAAATTGGTGCCAGATTGTACAATGACGCTGCCTTGAACTCATACAGGATAAACTCAGAAGAAATGTGACTTTTTGGCTGGAGATCAGTTCATTGATTGTAAAATGCCTTAACCTGTGTTTCTTTGCTTAATCTGAGTGTTTCACATTCACTGTTAAAGAATGTCTCCACACTTTAATGCAAAGAGCCTGCTTTGAATTGACTTATTGTGAAAATATTTGTAAATGGTGATGGGCTGAATTAAAAAAAAAAAAAAAGAAAGAAAATTAATCTGGAAAATGTAAAAATCTAATTTCAGTTCGACACATGGTAGTGTTGATGTTTGAGTGCCAGTGGTGGAAGAAACAAGTGTGTGACTTAAGTAAAAGTACAGCAGAAACGACGCAAAAGGAGCACATGAAAAAAGTACCTGTTGAAAAATGTACTTTTGGTCCCGTGTGTACTTCAGACAGATATGACTATTACAGCAGGAAAAGTTAAGGTGACGCTGCAGGTGAAACAGGAAAAAATCTTAAATTTAAAGAGATCCATTGTAAACTTTCCCTGTAGTTTACTCACATAAACGTAAGAAAAAATATATATCACAAGTTTTTCATCATGTCATGTTTTAATGTAGAAATAATAATAATAATGTAAAAACTGCCAAAATGTGGTACTTATGAATCTGAAAAATGGACTGAACCAGGTTTACATTTCTTGGTTCATTTTGTACACATTACAAGTTACAAAAAATGGGGGGATTTTGGATTTCTTACTTGGTTTTTGAGTAAACTACACTGAAAATTGTCTGTAGTTTGCTCGTGGAGGGTATGAAACGTTCTATTCTCCTGGAGATGGAACAAACCCAAGCCAGCTCCACAGATACAGTCGGCAACGGGTTAGTTTGGGGGCGTGGTCTGCCATTGATTCAATAGAAAACTCAACCCTTTTCTAATACGCCTCCTGACAAATTCTGTGTGTTCTGTATATTTAACTAACTCCAGTCAAGTCCCGACAGAGTCTTTTTGACATGCGTTACCTCAGAAGAGCTAATGTTAGCATTCTTGGATAAGTCTACAAACTTGGGCTGTTTGACCACCACTCCACGTCTCAATTAAACTCCTAAACTCTGTGCTTTGTGGCTTTAAAATTAATTGATTGTTTCCCCCGTGGAGGTTCATTTGTGGGCGTTCCCTTAAACGTCGACTGTATCCATGGAGACAAGCAGCAAACCAAGTACTTTTTAGGCAATTAAAACTGCTTTAAAACAAAATGAAAATGAAAGATACATGAGTTTGTATCGTACTTTAGAACAACTTGAAAACTATTGTAAGAAAATCAGATGGACCCTCAACTTGAAAACTTCCACAGTGTACCTTTAATTGGATTGAGTTTTGGTCAAAGGAAGCGACTAAATCAACGACTTCATTTATCTAATCATTTACATTTTTGTCAAAACACAACCTTTAACTCAAAATCTTAGAGCAGGACGTCACTACAGCCTTTAGTGAGAAGTACTTTTTACTTTGAGCACACATCCGCGCTCTCAAGTGTATCTACTGTAAAATCTACTCCAGTAAAGTACAGATAACTTCCAATTGTACTTTAACTTTCACTTCCCACCACTGTCAAACGCACTCCGACTTATTTACCGCTGAACCGACCCGAGAACCCTTTGGAAAACCCGTCGGTAAAAGTCGAAACCACCCAGAACGAACGCGAAGCCACCTTTCTCTTTCCGTTCTCCTCCTCTTCACGGGCCACATTCCACACACGCCCCCCCCTCCCTCCCGCTCGGCCGACGATACGGCGTGACTTGTTTGCATCTATGGTTGGAGTGTTTCGGTGTTTCGTGATATGTGAGGGTAAACCCTAGGCAGCTGCGATGTCGTCATATTAGTCCCCGTTTTGGTTTTTCTTTGGGTTTTAGTACCAGCAGACTGCATACTCATAGTTTATCCAGGACAATGGTTGTGAAAAGTGCTTTTGTTCTCTCGGAAGAGTAGTGTTATCTCAGTAGTGAAGCAAAGTCCATATATTCTAAAAAGTGTATGAAAAAGCCAGAGATGTGTCGCTGTCAGCATATTGGAAAGTGCTTGGCTGTTGTTCTTTGTTTCATGGTAATAATATATATTTATTGGCCAGCGGTTGTCTCGATTTGGTGCCTATAGTTGAACATTCTGTGAAGACGCGGAGGAGTCGCTCGCTCGCTCGTTCGTTTGTTTGTTTTCCTTGCCCGCCCACTGTCACACTGGCCCCGCCCCCTCTGAGCACCAGCGCGGGTGCTTCGGATGTTTACAATGTCCCGTTCCTTTAGCGTGTGAGCGCCCCTCATCTCTCCTCCTCCTCGTCTCGCCCTCGTCCCCTTCAGGAGTTTGTGCAAAGTGTACATTATCATGGTTCTTTTTTATACAATACTCTGTAACTTGCCTTTGTAAATTTGGGCTGGAAAAATAAATCTTTTTATGAGACAATGTGGTGCTGAGTGTCTTATTGATGAAACGGGTGGACAGTAGACCCTTTAAAAGTCTGTAATAAAAACATTCTAAATTCAGATGGAGGCAAAAGTGAAGTGCAACATGATGTGATGATGAGAAACTGGGATTAACCTCAGAATATCACAGAACATGAAACACTGAGATGATGTTGTGTCAGTAAAAGCCTCAGACACATGTGTGCGACATCAGAGCAACACATTTATTATTGTATTTTACATTATGTTTTAGGAAATCATGACAAAATCCATGTCTATGGGCTTCAATGGAAAAATTCTCAAATGTTGAGCCCACAATCATTTTCCGTTTTATCTAGAGATATATTTGATAAAATAGTGTTTTTTGAAGCTGAAATACAATTTTTAGGCTAGAAATGTGTATTTTGTCCATTGTTTGTTACAGAGAAGCAAAGTAACTAACCTTTCTATTCTGGAAATTCAAATATAATTCAATATCAATGATTACCTCATATTAGAAATTCTCTGGTTTTAAGTGTTTGTGTTGGATAAAAGCAACACATTTGAAGAGAATCTAATTTATGGAATAGTATCTAATATAACTCATAAACAAATGAAAAACGATTGTGGGCTCAACATTTCTGAGAATTTTTCCAGTGAAACGCATAGATATGGATTTTTTTCATAATTTCCTAAAACATAATGTAAAATCCAATAATAAATGTGTTTAAGCAGCTCTGATGTCACACGTGTGTCTGAGGCTTTTACTGACACTAAATCATCATATATTTTCATATTTTGTGATTTTCTGAGGTTAATCCCAGTTTCTGTGTTGCGCTTCACTTTTGCTTCCATTCAGAATTTAGAATGTTTTTGTTTACAGACTTTTAAAGGGTTAATATGACAATGAGTGAATGAATAACACAAGGTAATGGGCTCTGTGCATGGAATTTCAGTTGGTTATTTATTTCTAGCTCATTGTACCACTGAGTACTTCCTGTTCAATTGTCCTGTGTTGATACATTGGAGGTGTCTGTGGGTCAGCGCTAATGCTAATTCCGAAGCATAATAAAGATTTTTTTTTAACTGGAATAATCTGTAAAGAAAAACATTCTGTCAGTCTTTACATGTTATTTGGTTGTTTCTTTATTTGTACGTTATTAGAAAAGTTAGCTGGGAGAAACGGTTAGCTTAGCACACTGCTGCTGGTATGCTAGGTAGAGATTATTATCTATTAGTTTATAAAGTCAGTGCTTATCTGTGGTGGAAGAGGTACTTTATTTTGTTTGGTTTATACAGCACCTTTAAAAATATAAACCAAACTGATCTAGTTCACTTGAAACTCTTTCTAACCATTCTAATTATTCACTGTAAAGAGTTTATAAATGCTTTTCACAACTTTCAGAGTCCAGAGCAGTGAAGTCACAGTGAAGCTAACAAACATTAGCATGCTAACAGCACACTTCCTGCTTCAGGGATTAAAGGCTCTACACTTAGACACAGACAGCACACAGCGTTCTCGTTTTGATCTTAAGAGCTGCTTTTACAGCAAAACACACTATCATTATATTAAAAATGGGTAGAGCCCCTTTAAGGTGATTATAATGAAGACTTTGCCAAAAATGTTTCAAGTTTATCCCAGATTTGTCACACTTGGATGTTCTATAACTGTTACCTAGCAACCACATGGGACAAAAGCTCCCAAACTACCACAACAAAAGCATTTCTAGTCAGTGTTAAAACCTAAAATGTGATCTTTCCAGTGCATAATGCGTCTAACATTATTCAAACCAATCCATTACATAAACAGAGGTCAAACCTCGGGGCAGAGTCTTTGCAGAGAAGGAAATAAAAACAGAAAAAGGCTCCAAACCCCTGCCATGAAGACAATAAATGATGTCTTTGGAGTTCACTCTTGGAGGACGGAAAGAAGGTCATTATAAAGAAATAGATGACTCCAACAGAACCAACTATCCAGGACTGAAACTGACTGACGTTCAAAAGATGGAAATAAAAAAAATACATTTGGACTTCATTTATAAAGGAAACTTGATAGTCTTTGGACTAAATGGGACTTTTATGTAAATGTGCTGTAATATTTTTTTCTTCTTTTGTTGCGTTTTTCATTTTAATTTAGAATTTGTTGTCTGCTATCTGGTCCTGTTTTGTGTTTTATATGTTTTATATTAAAATTTTTGAAAAAGAAAAGCAGAAAACAAAGGAATGCAGAAAAAGCTGAGGAGAAACAGGAAGTAGCTTAGCTTTAGCTTTAGCCTCGTCTCACAGACACAAACTTGGAATTACTGAACGTCTTCTTGTGAATCACTGAGATCGACTTTAATAATTAGGGCACACTCTTAGATTGTACTGATTAAAAACATGAGTTATGTTTGGGTGACGTCAGGTGCTCTGTGGCAGGACCCGCCCCTGGACCCAGAGCAGGACCTGAACTCTGACCCTGCCATGAATAGAACTGTGCCCTAGTGTTCTGCCTGACCCGCTCCGAGGGGCCAGGGCCTGGTGCCATTCCACAGAACAGACACTGAGGACTCTTTGGGCACAGTTGGTGTGAAGTACAATCAATCCTTCACAGAGACACATTTCCAGGAAGTTTGAGTCCAGTTTCATTCATAACCGTTTGTCTTGCTGAACGGCCCCTGAGTGCACACTCAGCACTGTAAACACTCCAGATGGTTTTAATCAGACGGAGTGGCAGGGCCGTGCAGGGGCAGCTGTTCACCTGCCGCGTGCCGCTCTGCCCTGGACACAGTGATCACACCGGGAGGGGAACGTGCACCCTGATTATCCTGCACCGTGGGACAGTCCTGAGAGGGGGGGGTTTACATCTGCAGAGCTGGAGCTGCACTCTCAGGACCAAACTCTTGTGCACATCAGACCAGGACTGTTCAGCTTTATTTATTGAAGGCCAGATTTTTCTGATGATTTTGTCCTCTGGGCCTGAACCCAGGACTAAACCAGGTCTAAACCAGGTCTAAACCAAGTATAAACCAGGACCAAACCAGGACTAAACCAGGACTAAACCAGGTCTAAACCAGGACTAAACCAGGTCCAAACCAGGACTAAACCAGGTCTAAACCAGGACTAAACCAGGACTAAACCAGGACTAAACATATCCCTTAAAGGGCCTGATTTGGCCCCTGGGCCTTAAGTTGAATAGCCCTGCATTATAAAATGTTTGCACTAATCATCAGACCTTACAGTGTGTATGACAAGTTTGATGATTTTCAAAGTTGTACTTAATATGGAGTATTAATACCAGATTTACATAAAAATGTAGTTTTACACCAATCAAGTAAGTGTTTGTGGAGAAAAGTTAAAAAATCTGTAGAAAGTTACAAGAAGTAAACACATCGATGACGTCACACTGGGGACACAAAGGTTATGCACAGAGTCCACATCCTAAACCGGGATGTGTATTTTAGTATTTTAGCTACATTTGAAATACATTCCTCTTGACTGCATTTTAGTAAAATGAGTAGTCCACTCTGTCAAAGAGGAGATATTATGCTAAATGGACTTTTAGGAGCTTTCTAGCATGTTATAACGTTACTCCCTCATCAAAAACACACCTGAGTGGTTTTACATTCATGCTGTATGCTGTATTCATGTGTATATCTGGGATCTCTCCTGGCCACCATTCAAAAACTATTCAAATCCTCTCCAAACCGTGGGACGTCGACGCGCCTCTTCCACACGTCCCAGGGAGGACACGCCGGACAAAGTATGCACTGTTTGTTCACGCCATTTTTTATTTAAATCTGAAATATGGACAGAACCAGGTTTAAACTTTTTGGATCATTTTGAACAGATTAACTGCGTGAAAATGTAACGAGGGGATTTTGGATTTCTTATTTAGTTTTCGAGTATTTAGTTAACTAGATCAGACTGAAAAAAAAATCAAATTTTTCTCATTTTTACTTAAAATGTTAATAATACAGGCTTAGAATTAGATATCAACAAATCCTTCTGTACGTTTTGTCAAAATATTTAACGTTGAGTAGGCTTACAAAATTGTACAGTTTGGTGTGGGATCTACTTTAAGTGCTTTTTAGTCTTTATGTCTCGAGGGAGAAAAATGCATTTTAAATAAACAGCCTTTGAAGCTACAATGTCCCAGAGAAATCGATGGATGAAGTGGATTCAATGGAAGAATAAAACATCTTTAGGAGCAGATTGGACACGTTTGTTGATTCCACATGAAAAACGATATGTGACGGACCAAAAAACAGAAAAACGAGTGTGCAGGAATCAATCAAAACACAACTTTGAGCAAACGAATGATGTGCAAACACTTGTGACCAGATTAAAAGCCGCTTGCGGTAGATTTTGCACAATATGTCCCCTTTAATGCTGCACCAGCTACAGCCTACACATGATTCCGGTGAGTGAAATCTGATTATCCCGCCGGAGCACTGTGGGACCGTCCCGGAGAGCGAGGCAGAGCTGGAGGGGGGGGCTGGGGGAGGGGTTACAGAGCGCAGAGAGCCGTGCGGGGTAGAGCAGCAGCTGTGTGCATCAGGACGGCACCAGCAGCAGCAGCAGCTCCTTCACTCGCCTCTGCTCCTCCGCTCAGGACTCAGGGGGGTTCATGGGATGCACTATCTACGCTGCCAGCCATAAGGCCCTGCCCGCCGACGAGGCCCCAGGGCAGGAGCGCTACTGCCAGCTCCCACACTACGGGAACCACCTCCATGGGAACTGCAGCCAGAGGATAGCAGCCTACAGAGCCAGGTACGGACCAACACTCCACACATGCCCTTTAATGGATTGGAGTCAGTGGAAAGTGGCAAATTCTTTCCAAAAATCTTCAGGTTTCTGTGCTCAGGGATGGTCAGGGACTATAAATGCTTGAGTTTCTGTAATTGAGCTGATTTTTCTGAAGTTATTGTACTTTTTTGGTGTATTTTTTATTTATTTCAGTATATTCTAGCCCTGTATTTGTGGTGGTCCTCGTGCACGTTTGTCTCCCGGCTCCATCTGCTTCGTTCTAAGCCACTCACATAACAGCGCTGCATCTCCGGCTCTGCAAACAGAAGGACGCTGGTGTAAACAGCTTCATACAGTCTGAGCCGTTACACTTTTTAAAGCTTGAGTAGTAGTTTGAGATGCATATTTCAAGTGCACTATTTACTTAAAACAACAGCAGGGGCGGACCTAGGAATTTGGGGGCCCAAGGCAAAATTAAAGTCTATATGAAAAGTTAGGCCACACGTTAATGATGACGTGAATATTTAAGATTTTACTAAACAAACTGCCTATTTGTCCCTAATTTTCATGACTTGTATAATGTCACTTCCTGGTGGAACATGGGCAGCAAATAGTACATGTTTAGAGGTAATTCCACAACTGTTACCTAGCAACCATTGTGAAAACAAGGGACAAAATCCATTAAAATTACACAATAGTTATGATTTGACAAATAATAAAACTGATATCACCTTTATTTTGTTGAATGACCGTTTAAACTGTCAGAAAAAGGTGTCAGTTGAGTTTTAACTGTACGTCACATTTTGATGACATCACAGAGGGAATTTCGAACTCAGCACCAAGTCCTGTAATTTGAAACTTTTGTTTATCAAGATTTCTTGTGGAAATGTTAAATAAAAAATGTAAAATTAAGCTAAATATTTCCGTCTAAACTAAGCTTTAATTTGAATGTAATGAGAAGCTGTCATGTGGACTGGAAGTACAGGCTCCTCTTCACAAAATGGGATTTTCTATCACTTTTCTGTCGTGTCTCTTGAATTGATCTTGAAGGAAGCTTTTGATTTTTGTTGTTTCGGTTTTGTTTGTTCTTGTAGCCTGCAGTGGTTGGACAGGTTCATACTTCAGACTCAAATGTGCCACAGTATCATGCTCTAAACAGCTTTAAAGGGTTTGTGGAGGTCCTTCCCCAGAACATATGTCCAGTTTGTTGGTGCAGTTGAACACACGTTGGGCTGGTTTGGAGGCTCGGGCAGAATGAATGCATTTGACAAACCCAGACTATTTTGTTTAAAAGTACACCACACCACTTCACACTGACAGAACTGTTTCAGAGTCTATGATGATCGAGGGGCTTCTTTTCAGGGGCCCCTTCTGGTTGGGGGCCCAAGGCAGTTGTGACCTGTTGCCTAATGTTAAGTCTGTCACTGAACAACAGGATGTAAAGTCACCCGCAGGATTCTACAAATAGAAAGAAAAAACAGACTTAAGAACCTGCTCCATGAATATGTATATGTGGAATATCACAGCCAAACGTTTCTATTGAAACAAGCAGGAGGCTCCCCCAGGCCAAGTACAAGTCAGGTTTGTGGAGAGGCAAGCTCGATCACAGTAAGGATGGAGGTTTTTCTGTTTTTTTTTAGTGCAAACTTTTGAAAAATAAATAAATAAAATAAAAACGATAATAAAATAAATAAACATACTTTTAATCTAGTGTATATTTTGGCAAAAAAGTTATTTTAATTTTAACTACAATTTAAATCATGTAACTGTACTTTTACTTGAGTACAGATTTGCAGTTCTCTTTCCTTCGCTGTTTGTACTTTACTTCATGTACATTTTACTGTGAATACTTTTGACTTCTTCCGCGCCTGAGAGCAGGTATTTGTACTTTCTACTGCACCACACTTAGGTTTGAGACCTTGAAATGGCTCAGGGTGACATCCTGTCTGAAGGGTTTGAGTCAAAGACCAGGGTCTGAGCAAACAAAAACATGAAGAAAATTGATTCAGTAGCGTTTGTTGACCAAAAATCAGCACAATTCTTCATCAAGATCACAACATTTAACGCTTTAACAGTTCTGAACATCTACGTGAAATACTTCTTACTCTTAAAATAAAGTTTTAAAGAGGCACTTCAATACTTTTACGTACATTATGTAGTTTGCAGGTGGAGGGTATGAAACATTCTGGAGATGGAATAAAATAAAATAAAATCTCCTGGAGACAAGCAGCAAACTAAGGACTATTTGGGCGATAAAAACTCCTTTAACTGAATAAATAAAAGATAGATGAGTTTAAATCATACTGTGGAACCATCAGGCAAAGCAAAAACTATAATACGAGAAAATCAGGAGACAGACCTCTACTACAAAACCTAAATCCACTTTTAAGTAGACTTTTAACATACAACAATTCAAACAATTCAGTATGCAACAAAAGGGAGTGAGACAAAAAAGAAATGTTTGAAGACTTGATCTAAAACAACAATTAAAGTGAAATAGTTTGTTCTGCAGCTGATCAAAAGTTTAGGACCACATGCCTTTAAAAGCTCAAATCTGTGCAAAAATGTGGATTCAGTGTCATTTTCTGTCAGGGATTCACCTGTCATGATGGTCTGATGGCAAAGGCAAAAAAACTCTCTTTTTGATCGTGGTGGGGATGTGGAGCTGCATAAGCCGGGCCTCTCTCCATCGCTGCTGAGGGACGCAGTAAGACAGTCATTTGGAATTTCTTACAAGATCCTGAGGTCAAGTGGAAGAACCAAAAAGTCAAGTGGAAAAACCAAAAATGACCCCAGCACTGAGCCGGAGGATCTGATTGGCCGTCCATCAAGACCCTGGATGATCCTCGACCCAAATGAAGGCGATTGAAGACTGCAGCCAATAACATCAGACACATCTGACCCTGAAGGGCTTTACTTTACAAGAGACACCAAACACGGGACACTGAAAGGTGGAAGAACTTTACTGGCACGACAAGCAGATCCACCTGAGAGGTTTTCTTTAGTGGAACAATGGAGCTCCAGGTGGAGCAGGGGCCCTGGCTCTGTGCAGATGTTGCAGTTCTCTCTCACCTCCTGGAAACACAACCAATGTTTGAAGTGATCAACAATAACGGTGGAGCTACTCATTACTGAGTTCATGTTTGGGACTTTGATTTCTGTTTTGAGGGGGTTTAGGGGTGTTTTTTGGGTTTGGTCTTAAACTTTTGATCAGCTGCAGAACGGCCTTTTTCAGTTTAATTTATTTTTTTCAATTTCTTTTGTCCTGTTGCTTATTGAAGCTCTACTTAGAACCTTGTTAAGATCTAACCTGCAAATGTGACTTTTGTCCACTGGTCTTAAAGTTTTGATCAGGACTGTAGTTTTAACGCTTGAGTAAATGTTTTGTATGTGTACTTTTACTTAAGTAACACAAGTGAGTACTTCTCCACCCTCTGAGGTGAAATTTGTGCCGACAGAATAGAGCTGGAACTTTGTGTCAGGTTTTGTTTCATGTGGATCAGCCCAGGAATTACACAAATATGAAACATAAATCTTCAATTTAAAGATATCAATTTGAACTTCTCCTGTAGTTTACTCACATAAATGTAAGAAAAAATATTACAACTTTTTCATCATGTCATGTTTTCGATTACAAATAAGGCATTTTATGTGTAAAAATGGCCAAAAATGCACATATTTGGGACATTTAAACCTGAAAAAAAAGAGTCTTAATTCATTTTGTACACATATTAGTAACAGAAACATTTACAGAAATGTGTCCTAAAAATTCAAATTTCACCAATTTTTTTTAAAACTTAAAACTTCAATAAATCAGTTTTAGAATTAGATATCCAAAAATCCTTCTGTAAGTTTTGTTTTTACTTTGTACTTTAAAGTCTGTATGACAGGTTCTCATTATATTCAAATTATGGCTCATTTCGGTGGGAGGCACTTGTGGAAAATATTTATCATAGTTTTCTATTTTTGAAGTTGCAGTTCCAGAAGAAATTTTGATAAATAGAAGCTTAAAATTACAGGATGTAGTAATGAGTTCTAAAATGGAATCCCTCTGTGATGTCATCAAAATGTGACGTACAGTTGAAAATAAACAGTTTACACTCAACTGACAGTTTAAACAGACATTCAACAAAATAAAGGTGTTCTCAGGTGTTATTATTTGTCAAATCATAACTATTGTGTAATTCATATGGATTTTGGCCCTTGTTGACAGTCTGGTTGCTAGGTAACAGTTGTGGAATTACCTCTAAATATGTCATATTTGCTGCCCATGTCCAACCAGGAAGTACAATTGTAAAAAATTAGAAAATTGTCAAACGGGATAAACTTTTTGTTAAACATGTGGTCTAACCTCATATAGACTTTAAGGCTGATCTTTATGTCTCGAGAGAGAAAAATGCATTTTAAGAAAATGGCCTTTGAAGTTACAATGTCCCAGAGAAATCGATGGATTAAATGGATTCAATGAAAGAATAAAACATCTTTAGGAGCAGATTGGACAAGTTTGTTGTTTCCACATGAAAGTCGATATGAGAGAGAGCAAAGTGACCAAAAAACAACACATCTGAAAAAAATAATTTAGCCTGTAGTGTCTAACCTTAAACTGCTTTCTGAATGTAACCTACAGTGAATAATAATGGAGCGCACCAGTCCCACCCACTTTGCTTCACTTTGGAAATAAATTTGTCTTTCATTTTTGCCACAGACTTTTAGAAAAATTCAAATATAATATATCTATATATAAGGCACAACAGAGGCTAAGCAGCTCTGTGGTAATTTAATAACACGGTGGTTTTCAGCCCAAAAAACCACATGTAAAACTCAAAACTCTGCATAATGTTTTAATAACTTAGCGGTTTATACAGTATGAAATAAGGCTTCATAAACAGATCACAAATACAATTATAGTTCTTGTGCTCATTACTCAGATACAAAGAACAATATATTTATCGTGCAAACATTTTCAAACATTGAGCAGTAGAGAGTGAAATAAGTAACATTTATGACTCTTTATAGTTTATTTCTGCTATTTATTTGTTGCATTTAGATTTTTTTTTGACAATAATTTGTGTTTAGAAAAGGGGCTAATCCTCAATTTTGTTACTCAGTAAAAAGTATAAAGTAAATGTGTTGAATGTACTTTAAGAGTAAAAAGTAAAAGTATTTCATGCAGATTATGAGTCCAGTTTTATGTATTAAATGTTGTAATTTTGGTAAAGAATCAAGCTTAATTTTGCACAACAAATGTCAATTCAAATGAATTTCTTTAATTTCATGTGTATATTTTTGTTTGCTTGTGGTTGAGCTTGAACTCAGGCAGAATGTCATCATAAACGAGCTTAAGATGACCCTCAAACAAAATGAAAAGTACTTTCTACTTTTCAGTCCAGTTGAAAATTGTAGTGAAGTAAAAAGTACAGATGCTTGGTTTCAAATGTAGTAGAGTAAAAGTAAAAAGTATCCACTGTAAAAACAACTTAAGTAAAGATCCCTAAAAATGTTACTTGAGTACAGTACCACCATAGAAATAAAGTATCTACTATCTACAACTATTTATATATCTATCTGTCTAAACTGTCAGAAAATTGGGTCTGTCTTGCGCAAATTATCCCTGCATTTATTTTTTTTATTTTTATTTTTTTTACAGAATGCCACTTATTGATGACACAGATAGAAGATTCCGTTTCCGAACGTTTTGCTACTTCCTGTAATTTTCAACTTTTATTTTGACATTTTTCATCCCAAACCGCCACTTGACCGATATAAAACTGTGATTAACATTTACCACGGCTTCTTTCCCACCAAACTAAATCACAATAAAAATCCCACGAGCACCTGCCATATGCGCACTTTAAGAGGCAGGTGCCCGTGAGCCTGAGCCCGTCTGATCCGCTGCTCGGTCACACGCACACGGGCTGGAGCCGGAGCCGGAGCCGACATCAGCGCGCACACACCGTCTCTTTCTCCCGATTGCACCGCGCTAACCGGGGACGGCATGGCGTATCCTCCCGAGCACACGCCCGCCCTGGCTCTCCGGACCGATGCCGCGGCCGTGTGAGTCGTCGTGCGGCGCTTCGGAGGCGAAAAGCGGAGAAAAGCCCGAGATTCTATGAGATTCAGGTACGAGCGCAGACTAGCATCAAGCTAGCTCCGAGGCACGAGCGCCGGCTCATTTCAGCGTAAAAGTCGAACAGGAACTGCGCTTTACGCGTCTTATTCATTTATTCTATTTTATAAACGTGGAATATATATGCTATTATGACTATGGGCTGATGTAAAGGACCAAAATACAAATAAACTACGTGCTACTGTAGGGCGGCAACAGTTAATTGGTTAATCCTAACAGTCCAGGGCTATCATGGGCGATTATTTCAGTAGTCGACCAGTCAGCGATTTTCATTTAGACGATTATTTCTATTTGGGGCTACAGTGAGACTTTTAAAAATACATTTTAACCAATTAATGGTTGACATGATGACAGAAGGGTTCCAGAGAGAGAATATTTGCGAATAAAGTGTGGGACGACTGTAACTCGATTATAACACATCCAAAACTCGAACAACTGTTTATTAATTAATATAAAATATAAAATACTGTTTATTATTTTATGATTACAATTTTTTTACTTGTCACAGTTGACTGAATCCTTACAGCCATAGACCATAATAATTGTAATCATTGCTAAACAGGCTACACAAGCACAGACATTAAAAAGACCTTTTAACATGTCAAAAAACAAAACTTCATATTTGTATCAATAATACTCTTTATCTGTACTGTAATATTCTCTAGAAGCCTTCAGTCACCATATTAAATGTGTTGGTTACACAATTGTTTAAAAACTCTCAATGTCCAATCGAAATAGTCACTTTACTAGTCAACTAATCCAAACAAAACAAAAAAATCGCTGACTAGTCTAGTTTGTTGCTGCCAAAACTACATAAAACATGGTACATTTACTGTATTTTAAAGAAGAGAGTGGAGTAACATCCAGTGTTAACTTTGCTTCTGATTTAACCCACACAAATATCACATGTAAGTCATTAATGTTCTCTTAATTCTAGTACAACAACATAAACTTGCATTTGCTGAAATAATCTGATCCAAAAAACAAAACAAAACAGCATTTCCAGGTAGGTTAAAACGTTTGATGCTGTGTCTATTGCCCTTAACGAAGACGAGTGCAAATGCTGTAGGTTGTCTTCAGGTTAAAGCCCTCGGTGGAAACATTGTGGTCTGCTTCAAAGACTGTTATGCACAATGGAGAGTTATTTCTGGAGGAACCAAGCCGAGAACACGCTGTCTCTCTCGGGTCTCACCACGGCTGCTCCTGACCCACTTACACACTCTGATGGTAAGGTACATACATGCACACACAGGCTGCAGTATGCTAGCTGTAAAGCTCCAAAGTAAACAGTCCAGAGCCTATGTATTTTTAAAGGCTTGAGAGAGAAGCGGCTGCTGGTCAGAGCGAGTGGGTTTGATGGATGCTTTTATAGGCGACGCTACAACACAAAGGCTAAAAGATCTACTGTATAATGGTGTGGTAACAGTGTGTGTTATCTGACAATGCTAAGTGGTGTGTGTGTCTTCCAGTGAATCCCAGGGTTGTTGTGTGTTCTTGGAAATTTCCTGGAATACAATAGACCATAAAATCTGTCAATAACCATTTAAAGGGTTCTGTGTCATTTGATTTTACTCCTGCTGAATTAAATCCTCTGCTTGGTTTGTCTCGGTAAAGACATCAGGAAGAAGAATATTATGATGTTGTCATTGTGTTTGGCTTGGGCTGTTATTGGGTAGTTATTATTAAGGTGTTATTTGATCAACTAAAGACATGCTCTGTGCATCGATAATCACTAAAAGGTATCATGGCAAAAGCTGTCAAAACTACAGGCGTCTCAATGACCTGAGCAAATATCTGATCCAAACTGCACACAACCACAAGCTCGAGGCAACTATTTGTTCAGAAACGGACAAGTAAACTACAGTAGTAACTGGTCATTCATACATAAAAAGGCAGAATAAACTCTTGCAATGTACTCCCTGTCAAATAATTCAAGGGCTGCAACAAATGATTATTTTGCTAATCTAGCGATTATTCTTTCATTTAATCTATTTGTTTTTAAATACAATCGTACAATCATTTTCTGTGTGATTTTGAACCCTAACCCTAATTATTTCAATAATTGATCGGTTGCGATTGATTGTTTCTGTATTGATAAATCATTGAATGATAAAAACATTTCATAATTAACCGATTAGACAACGAAGTGATGGACACAGCAGCCCACAGGACAGAGCATGTTAATGAGCTAACATGGGCCATATGTAAAAATGCCGACCAAAAACTATTTCTATCCATTGTGCACTCACAGACACACAGTAGTTCACTGTGGCAGCCACAGGGCGAGAGCACAACCCATGGGCCTGTGCACTGGTCGAAGCTGGAATTGCACTTACTGCCTTTATGACCAACACTTAGAACAAACACTGACCCTAGGGCTGTCAACTCTTCATGACACTGTTAAGAGGTAACGACAGGCGGACCCAATGAAGCAGACCAGAGATATGGATCAATACAGAATTATTTATTGAGAGTTGGCTGAGGGGGAGTAGGCTGGACCAGGAAGCACGGGTGAGGACCGGGACGGCAGGCAGGAGCTGGCTGGACTGAGGTGCACAGGTGAGTACCGGGATAGCAGGCGGGAGCAGGCTGGACCGAGGAACACAGGTGAGTACCGGGATAGCAGGCAGGAGCAGGCTGGACCGAGGAGCACAGGTGAGAACCAGGACAGCAAGCAGGAGCAGGCACGGAAGTAGACTGAACGATCTGGCAGGGTGTGGATGAATGAGCCAAGCTTTTGTACTGCAGAGGGTGTATGCTTGATTGCAGATGGGTTCCAGGTGTGCCAATCAGTCATGCCCAGGAAGCTCCAAACAAGGACACCACAGGAGGGGAGGAGGAAACACACACACACACACACACAGGAGGGAGGAGGCACTAAGATCATGACAGTACCCCCTCAGCGGGCGCCTTGGCGCACCTACCAGGCTTCTCAGGGTGAGCACGATGAAACTCCCGCAACAGGTCAAGGTCCAGGATCAGGGCACGACCAATCCACGACCGCTCCTCAGGACCATACCCCTCCCAATCGACAAGGTACTGGAGCCCACGCCCACGCCTACGGACATCCAAGATCCGCCGCACAGTATAAGCCGGATGGTCGTCAACCATGTGGGGGGTGGGAGGGGGCTCGGATGGAGGGCACAAAGAACTGGATCGTACCGGCTTAATCTGGGATACGTGAAAAGTAGGATGGACACGGAGAGCTTGAGGAAGTTTGAGACGGACAGAAACCGGATTAATGATTCTTTCGATTTCAAATGGTCCAATGAAACGAGGTGACAGTTTTTTTAGAAACAGCCTTCAAAGGGATATTTTTGGAAGATAACCAGACTTTCTGACCTGCAGCACTTTGGTGCTGGACGGCGATGGCGGTCAGCAAGGGTCTTGCACTGGGAAGAAGTCCGTAACAGGGCCTTCCTGGTCTCCCTCCAGATCTTACGACACCTCCGCATATGGACCTGGACCGAAGGCACGGAGACCTCAATCTCCTCCATAGAAAGGAGTGGCGGTTGGTAGCCCAGGGAGGACTGAAAAGGGGAGAGACCCGTGAGCGGAGGAGGTTAGAGAGTTATGTGCGTACTCTACCCAAGGTAAGTGTGAACTCCAGGATGAGGGTTGCGACCCGGCCACACAGCGGAGAGCAGACTCAGGTCTTGGTTGGTTCTTTCAGTCTGACCGTTTGTCTGTGGATGGAAACCTGAAGATAGACTGGCAGTGGTACCCAGAGATTGACAGAATGCTTTCCAGACTTGGGAGATGAATTGGGGGCCTCGGTCAGAAACGATATCAGCTGGGATACCATGGAGACGAAAAACATGTTCCACCATGAGGTCTGCGGTTTCACGAGCTGAGGGTAATTTAGGAGGGCTACAAAGTGAGCAGCCTTAGAAAATCTGTCAACGATGGTCAGAATGACAGATTGCCCATTTGAGAGGGAAGGCCTGTCACAAAATCTATTGCAATGTGTGACCAGGGGCGGTTGGCAATGGGTAAAGGTCTCAGATGACCAGAGGGGGAAGCATGGGAGGATTTATTCTGGGAACAAACTGTGCAGGCAGACACGAAACTCCGAGTGTCTGCCTCCATAGTTGGGCCACCGAAATTACGCCGGAGACTAGACAAGGTGCGATTTATACCTGGATGGCATGCAAATTTGGAGTTGTGCGACCATTGTAAGACTCACCTGCGTACAGATGATGGAACATAGAGTCTATCGGACGCCCACCTCCCGGATCAGGCTCAGCCTCCTGCGCTTTCTTTACATTTGCTTCTACCTGCCAGCGGAGAGAACCAAGGACACAGTTACTAGGAAGAATAGTCTCTGAATTTGACTGCTCAGATGGGTCAAACTGGACGGGACAGTGCATCGGGCTTAACGTTCTTTGAACCTGGACGGTAAGTGATGGTAAAACTGGAACCTCCCAAAGAACAAGGCCCATCTGGCTTGCCGAGAGTTTAATCTCTTAGCTGATTGAATATAGGCTAGATTCTTGTGGTCCGTCCATACCACGAAGGGTTGTTCTGCTCCTTCTAGCCAATGCCTCCACTCCTCTAGTGCAAGCTTTACTGCCAGAAGTTCTCTATTGCCCACATCATAGTTGCACTCGGCAGGAGCCAACCTCCTGGAAAAGAAGGCACAAGGGTGGAGGACGAGAATCTGTGTCAGAGAACGCTGGGAGAGAACTCGCCAACTCCTACATCTGAGGCGTCAACCTCGACAATAAACTGTTTGACGGATCAGGTTGGGTCAATACCGGTGCTGTAGTGAATAACCTCTTGAGCTTATTAAAAGCGAAATCTGCTTGCAGTCCACTGAAATGAGAGTTTTGCAGATGTGAGTCTGGTGAGGGTAGGGCAACCTTGCTGTAATCTCCTAATGAACCGTCTGTAAAAGTTGGCAAGCCAAGGAATCTTTGCAGTTGTTTCTATTGGAAGGAGGGGGCCAATCAGAGACAGCCTTGATCTTCAAGGGATCTGCTTTAACTTGTCCACTCTCAATGACAAAACCCAGAAAGGAGATGGAGCTGGCGTGGAATTCACATTTCTCTCTGCCTTCACAAACAGTTTATTTTCTAACAGTCTTTGCAGGACTAGGCGGACATGAAGGCGATGAAATTCAAGCGGGTCTCTGGAAAATATAAGGATATCATCCAGGTAGACAAAAACGAAACGATTAAGAAAGTCCCGAAGGACGCGTCGTTTACCAGAGCTTGGAACACTGCAGGAGCGTTGGTGAGTCCAAATGGCATGACACAGTATTCAAAATGTCCCAAGGGCGTGTTGAATGCCGTCTTCCATTCGGCCACCTTCCTTGATTCTGACAAGATGGTACACATTTCGCAAAATCCAGTTTGGTGAAGATGGTGGCACCCTGCAATGGCTCAAAAAGGCAGAGGAGATCAGAGGCAAGGGTATTTGTTCTTAACTGTAATATTGTTCAAACCTCTGTAATCTATGCATGGTCTTAAAGTCATGTCTTTCTTAGAAACAAAGAAAAACCCGGCACCGACAGGAGAGGAAGATGGGCTGGATTATACCTGCTGCGAGAGAGTTCTTTATATATGTCTCCATGGCCTCCCTCTCAGGTCGGGACAGGTTGTAGAGGCGAGCAGGAGGAAGAGTGGTTCCTGGAAGGAGGTCTATTGCACAGTCATAGGGTCTATCTTGTGGCAAAGACAGTGCCTTCTCCTTACTAAAGACCTCCCCCAGGTCATGGTATTCCAATGGAACTGCTGTCCAGATCTGGAAGCGGTCACAGGCTGTTGAGGTAAAACCTCCCCTGATGAAGGGAGAGCTGACTGCAAACAAGACTGATGACAAAACAAACTCCAACTAATGATTTTATTAAGAGACCAGTCAACAACAGGGTTATGAATCTTGAGCCAGGGGTAGCCTAAAACAATTGGAGTCTGGGGTGCATGTCTTCATGATGGTTGCCAGACAAAATCAAATGGAGGGGAACAGTATGGTGAGTGATTTGAGCAAGAAGAGAACCATTTAAAGCACTGACCTGGACTGGTTCTGGAAGTGGTTCAGTGGAGATCCCTGCTTGTAAAATTAAAGTAGAGTCCATGAAGTTTTGTTCAGCCCCCGAGTCTATTAGGGCTTGAAGAGGAAGTGACTGGTGGTTATGACAGAGGGTAGCAGGTAACAGGAGTCTAGGTGGGTCATTGGGGATTTTAGATACCTTGCCCATCAGTACCCCCATTTTTACTGATGGCGGGGTCTTTTGGGCGAACTGGACATTGATTGAGGAAATGGCCTCCCTGACCGCCCAGTACACAGAAACACTCGCCTGCTCGAATTCTCCGGGACCTCTCCTCAACTGTCAATCTGGTCCGCCAATTTGCATAGGAATATCAGGGGATTGAGAGGTGGAGGGCAACGCGGGTAAACTGGTGGCAGGCTGAACTAGGGCTGGAGGCAAGGAACGAGGCGTAGGAGAAGAAGTTGTATGGGAAACCCTCTCACGTTTGCGCTCTCGCAGTCTGTTGTCAAAGCGGATAGAGAGAGAGATTAGTTCCTCCAGAGAACCAGGGTCATCACGAAGAGACAACTCATCTTTTAAGGAGTCACTTAAACCCCGCCAATATACACCCTTTAATGCTGCCTCGTTCCACCCAGACTCTTCGGCCAAGATCCGAAACTGAATAGCATAATCAGCCACACTCTTGTTCCCCTGGTGGAGATCTAGAAGCCCTTTAGCAGCATTAGCCTCACAATCAGGGTGTGCAAAAACTCTTTTGAAGTCATCAATGAATTCAGAATAAATGATATCTTCAACGCCTACCACCCAACACCAAGCTTCAGCCCAATTAAGTGCTCTTCCACGCCCAACAATCCAGTAACAAAAGCTACCTTGGAATGGTCTGTAGAAAATGTCAGAGGTTGGCAGGTGAAGACGGTGGCACATTGTAAGAGGAAGCTCTTTACTTTTACCCAGGTCCCTGCGTTATATGGCTCAGGATGAGGAACAGGAGTCTCACAGGGAGGATTCACAGCCGAGAGAGACAGCAGGAGTAGGGTGTGGGCTGGCAGACAGACTGGGCAGATAATTGATGAGAAATGTGCTCCACCAACCTGGTTAGATTTGTGACTTGGGGCTCCGAGAGACTGATTAGATTCCTTCAACTCCTGCAACGATGTGTGGTGTTGGCGAGGAGATTCCTGAGTGGCGATCATTTTCTGTAGCGCATCTGGATCTGCTGGGTCCATTGTTTGGCCAGATCGTTCTGTTAAGAGGTAACGACAGGCGGACCCAATGAAGCAGACCAGAGATATGGATCAATACAGAATTATTTATTGAGAGTTGGCTGAGGGGGAGTAGGCTGGACCAGGAAGCACGGGTGAGGACCGGGACGGCAGGCAGGAGCTGGCTGGACTGAGGTGCACAGGTGAGTACCGGGATAGCAGGCGGGAGCAGGCTGGACCGAGGAACACAGGTGAGTACCGGGATAGCAGGCAGGAGCAGGCTGGACCGAGGAGCACAGGTGAGAACCAGGACAGCAAGCAGGAGCAGGCACGGAAGTAGACTGAACGATCTGGCAGGGTGTGGATGAATGAGCCAAGCTTTTGTACTGCAGAGGGTGTATGCTTGATTGCAGATGGGTTCCAGGTGTGCCAATCAGTCATGCCCAGGAAGCTCCAAACAAGGACACCACAGGAGGGGAGGAGGAAACACACACACACACACACACACACACAGGAGGGAGGAGGCACTAAGATCATGACAGACACAGAAAGAATCTACTGAAAGTAGGCTATTTGTTATCGTTGAAGATTTTGTCGTCAGATAAACTGTGCAAATAGTAAAAAGTGTGAATCTACCCAGAGGAGGTGCAGATGTACCAAAAAATAGATGATTCTGTCGGCATCTGAGGGAACGCCCTCTACCGGACTCTGTGGAGAAGAAATACATTTATTGAATGTGTCTGAGCTGCTCTGTTCTACTAAGCAACTACAAGAGCAAACACAGAGGAGTTATATTGTACCAAATACTGGCACAGAGACATCGGGAAGAATAAAGTGATCAAACGGCCCAAATTTGTAAATAACCCAAAATGCTAACGGCAGCTGTGAGCTAAATGCTACAGCGATGCTAGCGCTGCCTGTTGTATTTTTACATCTATAAAATCATCTGTTTAAAATTAAAATACACAATTTGCGTTGCTCTTCTGTATTTATATTGAGATATAAATTTTTGTCTACATCGCCCAGCCCTGCTCACGTGTAGGAGCCATAACTAGATAACCCTTTAAAGCAGCAGCACAGACACTCTGGGGCTAATGTAGTTCTGTTTACCATATGATAGCTTCATTGTTCATCTGTGCTGCGTCTCTATTAGCCGTGTGTTTATCTGTATCAGACAGTTCTCATCCACTCCAGTCACAATACCCTGGAGTTACTTTATTGTTCTGGTGATTGTGTGGGTTATATTTGTTGTGATGTATTGACATAGAGCTGCTTATCTACAATATTAGTCGTATGTAGTGGATTATACTCATATGTGTGACTGATTTGCATTTCCCACAGTGGTTCAGTGTGGAGACAGAGTGAGAGCAGCGTCGTCAACAACAACCTGAGTGTCAGTGACCAACAGCACTAATGAGATTTATGCTTATTGGATTGGAGGAGAAAGTCTTGTGACACGTCCAGAATGTCTGCCTCTGTGAGCAGGACGCACGGCTGGAGCTCCACACTTTCCTAAACTCACGGAGCGGGTCTGGCGCTGTTATTGTTTTGGTCTGAGTGTTCACCGCTTGGCATTAATCGTACCATACCAGCATTTATTTATTTCACTGTGATGATTTTTTATTGCTCAAAAATACCATAAAAACACATGAATTCTGTCGCTTGCCTCTCCACAGATCTGACCTGTAGCTTGGCCTTGGGAATGTCACCTGTGTATCTTCTTGGATATACGTTAATTTAAAGCTGTACTGTGGCAACAATTAATTGACTAATCGTAACTAGTCAGGTATAAAAAACAATCGTTGACGTATTTAGAAAATCTTAATTGTTCTCTGAATAATACAGACTCTAAAACACACCAAAATGTAATCTTATAAGAAAGACAGTGGTATTAATAAATCAAAATGTCAAAAAAGAATATCTAATTTTCATCAATAAAACACTTCAATAAATATTTTTTTCTCTAATAAGCCTTAAGTCACCATATTTCAACCATTATTTGGTTGATAATGTATTTTTTAAAATGTCAGTGTACAATAGCAATGATCACTGACTAATCGACTACTAAAATAATCATCAGAGAAGTAACATTTTTCCAGCTAATTTTTTATTTTTGAGTTTCCTCGTGTGGATTTTCCCTTTTCAACAAGTTGCAATTGTTTACGCCCAGAACTGAAAGCAGGAAGTGGTCTTTGTATTTCTTCTCAAATTCTCAAATCTGTCTGCTGCCATACAGTAATAGTAACTATACTGTTAATGTGTACTTATTTGTACGGTGTACATTAATGAACTTTTCTGTAACGTAGCCTCAGCGCTAATATTCATCCGTAGTCCCCTAACCCTCTAAAGACCGGCTAAAACAAAGCTGAGGTACCTAGTTTCAACACAGCAAAAAGCACAAGTATGTATTTAATAATATTTCTGTTATAAATACTTTTTATAACTTCTTCGCGCTCACAAACCCTGCAACACATCGTTAATATTCACATGCATTCATGTTCAGACGCGTGCATAGCTTTAGAACTGCTTTTTTCATTAGGCCGCGGTGGACCACTCATGAACAGCCAATCAGAGCACTGCTTTCTGCTCTTACTTTGAGGTTGACGAGACGTTGAATACTTTATTATTAGCTGCATACAGCTTGCAACGGCCTCATTTTGTCACAAAGAGTGACTTTTACAATAGCCTACAAATACTACATTTATTTGGGTTCACCTGGATATCATGGTCTCCATAAACCTGATCCTTGAAACACTGAAATATTTGTGTCTGTCATGCAAATGTCACTGACTACAATAACCAAACCTGCCCAACAGTGCGTGGTAAACCGCCCAAAACCAGTGGAGCATACGGCACTGGCACTAACTGTGTGGGAAATGGGGCTCTGGCAACACTGATATGGCTTCAAATCAGACCTGATAAGCAATATCTCACTACTGCTAAAAACAACAACAAAAACCCCTTGCTTTCATCATTTGCACTTCATCAAATAGACAACATGATGACTTTTGAAGCATATTGTAAACCCTTATTTTTAACAAAAACAAGTTTTGTATTTGAGATCTAAACTAGTTGATTATTAACATGAAAGTAAGAATCAAAACAAAACTACAGGTATATTTTGATTCTGGTTAAATGCTCAAAAAAAACCTTAATTCACTTGACTTTGACTTCCTGGAAAGAGAAAAGTCGGAGGTGACACCTCCTGTGACCTGCACGCTCCAGTTACACCTCTGAGCTGCAGTGCACATACTAAACACCTTAAACTCAAACCTCCGCCCCTGTATGACCTGGGAGCACATGCTGCTCAGATCTGGAAGTGCGTGTTGTTTGTTCAGGACAGCGGCCGGTGCACAGCTTCTGCCCAATTAGAGATAATATGTGGAAAGTGCCGACAGGAGTGCATTTCCATCAGCAGCACCTGTAATTACAGCGGGGCAGGTGGGAGCGGCGCCCGTGTTCCCAGAGGAGAGAGGAGGGAGTGTTTGGGACTTTACACGGCAGGATATTACACGCCATACGCTGCGTTTACCTCACTATTGTTCTGTTATTATTAGAAGGTTGATCCTATAGCAGACTTGCCAAGTCGGCTTCTAAATAGCGACTTTGGGCTTCTTGTTTTCTTGTGTCATAATAGAGGTCATTTTTAGCCTTTTTCCAGGTCTGTTTCACAATAAAAAAGACCCTGTAATAACTGAAATACAAGCTGATGTGAAATTATTTATTAAAAAATTGACAAAACTGTTCTCTATCAGGAAAAAGAATGTGGTTTGGAGCAGAGTTCAGACTGTTGAGGAAAAAATCTGACAATTTCTTGTCTCAAATGGCAATAATTAAAGGTCTGTTTTGTTTATTAAAGCAGTTAGTATTGAAACCCACTTTTATTTGCGTTTAAAAAGACTAAAAATCTAATAGAATCATGATTGATCACTTTTGATACATTTGTGATACGTTTTACATAACCAGATGATAGATGCACGTATCCATTAGTTGTTATCATAAGAGAAAACGTTGAATAATATTTACTATTAACTATAATGTATTAACTATTTGCTGTTAAATATTGACTACAGACTTACTGTCATAATAGGTTGTTTTTGCCAAGAGGATGTTGTCCAGAGAGGTATTTTTAAAAACACTGCCTTACTGATTGTGTTTCCTTAAAATACCTCTCTGTCTTAAAGCAGACAGATTGTCCCTGTGCAGGTTCTTAGTATTGAACTAAGTAGATCAAGTAGAAATCGTAATATTGCTCTATAATGACTTAGTAATAGAAACAGGTCCATTGACTTCACAATCAGAGAGAGCAGTGAAAAGGCAGTTAAAAATTAAGGCAAAAAATGTAAATGTCTTGATTTTCAAATTAAGTCAGTCCATTTCCCGCCTGTCGATTATAATTTCATTCCAGTCCTTGATTGTCGGTGCAGTTTGTGTCATCCATTTCTTTGTTAGGGCCTTCTTCTGCTGCTGAAAGTATGATCCAAAGGCATTTATTGTGTGCAAAAACACATCATTCTGAAATGAAGTGGGATGGTGGTGTCAAAAACAGTCTAGAGTGCTTTGTTCATCTCAGTCCAGTGTTTCTGTGCAGTAGGACACACATGCTGGGCCACCTGACAACCACAGTTTCTCCAGCAGGTAGTGTTTCCTTGTCGGTAGTGTAGGGCTGGGTGATACGGCAAAAAATTATTATCACAGTTTTCTTGGGGCCAGATCATGGTTTCAATTTGATCACAATTCATATTCACTTTGTATTGTATTTTATAATAGAGCTGCACGATTTAGGCTCTAGGATATATCTAATTGTGATTTTTCTGACCAGTGCGATTGTGATTAGATTAGCGATTTATGTTTTAATAATAGGATTCTGTTCAAATTCACATTTTAAACACAATTTTGTTGCGTTTTTGTCACTTTGAGTTGTGTTTGTCATATTTAAACGCATCTTTGTCACTTATAGTCACTTCTTAGTTGTTTTTTGTCGTGTTTTTGATCTCTTTCAGTCACGTTTTGATGCATAGAGTTGCGTTTGTAGGTTTGTTGTTTGTAGGTGCATTTTGGTCACTTTTAAACGCATTTTTATCGCTGTTGGTCGCTTGTTTCAAAACACGTTTGTACAAATCCAAACTACAATGTTAGCAGTTTTTATTCAGATCAACGCAAGACATTTTGTTGTTTGTGGAATAAATGATTGCACTTCAAAAACTGCAGCCTTTACGATTTGCTAATTGCATCCATTAAAATTGCGATTTTGTGTCGATTTCAGCCCTGGCCTTTAAGAGGTAAATAAAGTCATCTGCTCAGAGGCTTCAGAGGCTAAACAACAGGAGAAAAAGTGTGTTTGAACAGACAGCTGCATTAAAGACACAAACAGAGAATCATGATAGAACCATTTCACAAAAATAGCAGATTGTCACAGGGACGAGCTCATGACTCCATTTTTATTACTGTGTCGCCCAGCCCTACGGTATCGAGCATCGTCAACATTTTCTGAGCATTCAAGCCAGGATTAACTCAAACATGCAGAAATAAATCACAAAACAACTTTCAGTAAACTAAGCTCATTCAAGTTGTTTTTTCATATTATGGCTCCAAAATTACAATAAAAAGCATTCGTTCTTGTATACGTGTACCTAAAGCAAGATGTTTTTCAGTATTTTAGTATCTTCCCCAGCTGAACATAAACTGATTTCTAAATCTCACCTCACAGCTGTGTCCCTCGCATACATCTAAGTGACTTTGTTGTTGCACGTGCGTATTTTGCTCCGGCGCTTGAGTCAGCTCGGTACAATAGGTCGTCCATCTGCCGCCCCCGTGGAGGAGGAGGAGCGCTGCAGTGGTTTTGGGTGCAGACGGTGACCCCGCTCCCCTGGCACTCACACACATACACGCACACACGCAGGCACACACACACACGCACACTCACACACAAACACACACACGCACATGCACACGCACATACGCATACGCACACACGCACACACACACACAGGCTGGAGTGTGCTGAGCTGGCACTTTCACAGCGGCTGGCAGACCTTGGCGGTTGCATCAGCGTCGTGTTGACTTAGCGCACAGAGTCAACTTGTTTAGGCCATTAGCTGTTTGAAAAGGAGCCTTCATTAAAGCCGACCTGAGCACAAAGTAAACCTGTTTTAGGCATGTGGAGGATACATAAACGTCCAGCCAAAAACACAAAACAGTCAATTCAGCTTGTTAGCATGCTGTGTACGCTTCAAGGATGAGAGCGTGTTTAGCAGTTAGCAAAATAGTCCTTCAGCATTCGGTACATTAAGCTAACAAAACAACCAGACCGCCAGTGGCTAGAGTTACCTGCTGCTGTAAGTCCATGTGTAGAAACTGTACGTGTACAGCAGTGGTTCCCAACCTTTTTTGCTTCACGTACCCCCTAAGCTTTGTTTCACACTCTGAGTACCCCTTAACTTGAATTTCGGCCAAATAAATGTGTTTAATGACTGAATATAGTAAATTATTATTATCATATTTTCTGTTTCAATTATATTTATGGTCCAAGATACTCTAAAAAGATGCTAAATTTACTTTTTTATTCAGATAAAAGTAAATTTACTCTTTATTTAAACCTGAAACCATTCCAAGTACCCCCTGGTAATTCCTCACGTACCCCTTGAGGTCCCCGTACCCCTGGTTGGGAAACACTGGTGCACAGGCCATTAAGAAGAAGAATATTTTTCTTAACAACAGAAATTTGAATTCTGTCAAATTGCCACTCATTCAAGTAGCTTCTTCATTTCTTCTGACAGGGGTCTGGTGAGGTACTACCTTATATCTGTCTGAACGGAGGCTCTAACTAGTACATCTCTGAACAGAAATGTAGGTCTAAGGTACAATCTGTGACCCGTTTACGCCTCCATCCTCACATCTTCAGGCGAAAACCAAAACAGAGAACACAACAGTGCTAGATATGCATTTATTTTGCAGATAGATGATGCATTAGGGGCCTGAACGGTGACTTCAGTTCAGTTCACACCTGAAAGGAGACCTATAATGCAAAAAAACTTTTAGGAGCCACATTAACCACATTGTTTCCCCTTGTCATTAAACCACTGGACGTTGTATTTAGAGTGATTCATGCATAGGGTTACGGTTAGTAATCTTTATTCACCAGATTAACGCCCACTGCTCTTTACTTCCTTCCTTCTGCATTTTGTTTTCTTAAACAGTGACACACGTAGGATTTGGCAGTGTTGCGTAGTTATTTTGGCACAAAAATCCTCTGCTTGCTAACATGAACTGCAGCTCTCCACAGGGCGACGTAACATAAACAGCCAGGCGTAAATCAGCGGCATAGTTTTCAACCCAGAAGTCAGTGGATAGTTTTTTGTTGTTGTTTGTTTAAGTTGTTTTATATCAATATTGCAATTTAAGACGTCCAAAATGTAATGTAATGAACCTCGGGTGTCGTAGATTTGAACTGTGCAGAAGACAAACACACAATAGGTCTTCTTTAACTAACAACAGATAGACTTACTTAGTTTCAGTGTGTTTAGCTCCTGTGTAGCTAGCTGTGTCAGAGGAATGGAAGAAACTACTCAGATGAGTGGCAAAACATATTAAAACTAGTTGACAGAATTCAATTTTCTTTTGCAATGGTACCTACCTGGACAGCTGAGTGTCTTCACCAACACTCCCTTTTGTTGTGTAATTATCACTATTTTTCTTTTGTCTTTTAATCACAGACAAACCGGGCATGATGGCAGTGAATCACATACTTGTATGCTAGCACACAAGGAAGTATACAACCTTGTCTTGGAATACCTGACTTTCCAGACGTGGACTATACTTTTTTCCTGTTTGTTTTTAACTATAAAAATATTGAATAAATAGAGTGATATTCCTGTTTGCTGTGACAGTACACTGTGTATCTGTGGTTCAAACAGCCGTACAGTGTGTGACCTGTGCTCCCAGAGCCTTGTACTGTGTCCCCCTGTGTCCCTGTGCCAGCCTCACACCCTCCTGAGCTCTGTGTGTGCATGTGTCTGTGCTCAGGGCCAGGAGTATGACCGAGCAGGACCACACCACTGAGGACTCGGGCCTTGTCTCCACTCAGGACCTGCAGGAGCCCCCCAAAGAGGAGGACTCACACCACGGACACTTCAGGCAAGACCCCCCTCTGACACACACCTATGCACGCACACACGCACTGAAACGTTTGCAGAACAAACCAGGCTCGACCAGCTTTGCCTGGCTCTCCAGTCCATACTCTCTGTTTGATTCTGAAGCTCGACCTTACAGTGCTGTGCCGCTGTAGGAGCTTTCAGAGTCTGTTTTTTTTTCTTTCGCAAAGTATTGGCATAACATACAATATTATTTTGATTGCAAATTGTATTTAAAGCCCCACCGTGTAACTTCTTAGCCAAACAAATAGATTAAAATAAAAGCATGATTTCAAATTGTGTTTCTATAACATCAGCCGACTCAAGAACGACAGGTTGTAAATGAACATTTGTTATCACCTGGCACCAGCATCTCTCTTGGTTAATGTATTGTTGTGCAGTGTCCTTGTGCAAAGAAAAGAATACCATACTTTTTTTTTTTTTTTCATAAAAGAAAATGTAATATTTATGTAATACCATACTCTTACATGGCCTGGAGTAGGAGCTGTTTGTTTCCATGGAAATGTTCCTTTGGCTATAATATTCCACAGTTTGGCATAAAACTGATCTATCTCCATGGAGAGTGTTATGCAGTATGGTTTCAACTTTCTTTTTCCATGGAATCCTGCAGGTGACTTTACACCTCCAGAAAGTGACACGGTGTCACTTTAAATTTGATGTTGTCTTCTAATATTTTTGTAAGATTACTCCTCTTAAAGGGTTACGATTCTTTTGCCACATTTAACTCCTGACATGTTTTGGTGAGTACTGTTCCATATATGTGGCAGTACAGACGGCGGGTGTTATATAAGAAGGATTGGCCGAGTGAGCGCAGTAATCCTGTATGATCTGCCCAGTATGTGCCGATGTACAGTAGAGGCTGGCAGACATGATGGGACTGTACTGGTCTGTGCTCCTACACTGAGCCATATACTGTGTCAGCTTGTACACACATGCTGCTCCTGTTTAAACTCCCCACAAAACACAAGCTTTTTGGCAAGGATTTCACGGAGAAGGAACGAACAATTTGAGTTGGCTCAGTTATCAAATAGCAAATACTGCAGTTATTTACATAATAGAATGTCCTCTGCAAACAACTTTTAGCATCTGTACTTTTACAAACACAGTCCTGATCAAAAATTTGATCAGGACAGTTGAAAAATTGACAAAAGTCACATTTTGCATGGTTGGATCTTAACAAGATTCCAAGTAGAACTTCAATATGCAACAAGTGTGAGTGAGACCAAAAAAATAAAGTTTGAGTAAATGTTTTATTGAAAACACCAATTAAAGTGAAATAGTCTGTTCTGCAGCTGATCAAAAGTTTAGGACCACATGCCTTTAAAAGCCCAAATCTGTGCAAAAATGTGGATTCATTGTCATTTTCTGTCAGGGATTCACCTGTCATGACGGTCTGATGGCAAAGGCAAAAAAACTCTCTTTTTGATCGTGGTTGGGTTGTGGAGCTGCATAAGCCGGGCCTCTCTCCATCTCTGCAGAGGGACGCAGTAAGACAATCATTTGGAATTTCTTAAAAGATCCTGAGGGTTATGGAACCAAAAAGTCAAGTGGAAGAACCAAAAAATGACCCCAGCACTGAGCCGGAGGATCTGATTGGCCGTCCATCAAGACCCTGGATGATCCTCGACCCAAATGAAGGCGATACTGGTGCGACTGCAGCCAATAACATCAGACACATCTGACCCTGAAGGACTTTACTTTACTTTACAAGAGACACCAAACACGGGACATTGAAAGGTGGAAGAACGTTACTGGCACAACAAGCAGAGCCACCTTCAGTGGAGCAATGGAGATCCAGGTGGAGCAGGGGCCCCTGGCTCTGTGCAGATGTTGCAGGGGCCCCTGGCTCTGTGCAGATGTTGCAGAGAGCATCCCTCATGACTGAGGGCCTCGTCTGTGGAACCACTGGGTTTTTCATCAGGACAACACTACAGTTCACAAAGCCCCAGGACAAAGGACTTCTTCAGGAGAAGAACACCCCTCTTTTGGACCGTCCTGTGTGTTCCTCAACCAATTTTTGAAGTGACCAACAATAACAGTGGAGCTACTCATCACTGAGTTCATGTTTGATTTCTGTTTTGAGGTTTCAGTTTTTTGGGGGGTTTCTTTTTCTTTTTTTTTTGAGTGGTCCTAAACTTTTGATCAGGTGCAAAACAGTCTATTTAAGTTTAATTGTTGTTTTTAATTTTAACTTTTCTTTTTTGTGTCACTCTCATTTCTTGTTGCATATTGAAGCTCTACTTGGAACCTTGTTAAGATCCAACCTGCAAAATGTTACATTTTGTCAATTTTTCAACTTTTGATCAGGACTGTACATTCTGAAATGCATGAAATTCTTATATTACTTTATCATTTCTTATTCCAGTCTTTAATAAAATCTTACTTATTTGGCTACAATGTGCACTCTGAACAGAATTCTATTTTTATACATAGATCACAAATTTAATCACAGTCAGTGGGATCACAGTTGGAATCAGTTATAGCATCTTTAAGTTCAAAAATGTACTTTTCGCTTTAGTAAAAATTACAAAAAGATGGTATTTATCTACATCGTAATATACTTTTATAACGATCGTTCTTGACTGTTCTTTGTTCTTTGTTTTACCACTGCTGCTGTATGAAACCATCTCTCTATAACGCTGATACTGATATTAAACTCACCTGCTGAAGGCCACACCTTCAGACATTGTCAGTGAACTGTTGAATGTAACAGAATCCTGGTCCAAACCAGTTTTTAACAGTCAAGCCTGGTTCTTTTCATCTTTTCCTGTTTAAAATAATAACTGAGTGAAAATGATCACATCACACATCATGTGTACTGGAGGTGTACTAACACTGAAGTAATGGTTACTGAGTATCAGGAGACAGACAAATGCTGTGGATATTGTTTAAAGGAGCTAATCCCCAAAGCCAGTCCATTGTAAACAGACTGTGTACATTGGTATATAACTAGGTAAACACTTGGATATTTGATCAAATACTGTGTCTCTCAGGTTTGTAGCGCTATTTTCCACAGAAATAGCTCAATTTTGAATAGTTTTGAGGAATATTTTTGTCTCATTGATTGAAGTGTAATACATGAACACACTTGCTTGATTTTAAAGAGCATATGACAGGTTTGACTACACAGTTTACAAAAACGTAGCGAAGGTGCAAGTTTTTCCCCAGTTTGACCCTTTTGGTTGACGTTTGTGAGTTGAGCAACAAATATGACATAGGTAGAGGTAATTCCACAGCTGTTACCTAGCAACCAGACTGTAAACAAGGGCCAGAATCCATATGATTTACCCAAGTTATGATTTGACAAACAATAGAGAGTCATCCTCAGTGAGTCATTGGAATTAAATAAAAGTGAAATGAAGTGGAAAAGGGAATACAATCATTTATAATTGCTTGAGAAGAGGATCATTTGAAGGCTTTTCACAATAACAAATAATGTGTGATACAGAAAACACAGAAATGAACATAACGTAATATTAAACAGTTTCATAGATATTATAACATAGCATAAATTGACCTCAGAAATGGCCTGTATGTATGATATTGCACTATGCACATGTGTGATAAAACTGCTTGTGTACATACTGAAATGTTCCACGGTGTGGCATTAAACGTATGGATCTTGCATTTACACATCGGGGGTCTCGTTTTAAAACTTTGTTAGTGGGCGTTCCATCGGATGCCAACTGTATCTTTTGATGAGTCGTAGTATACTAGCTCAACGACGCTGCACTGCAAATGCCCCTGGAAATACGTCCATTAAATAAGTCCTTCCAGTCGAACATACAAACATAAAAAGAGCAAACACACGAAACAAAAGAAAAGACAAACTGCAGAAAAAGTATCCTTTCTGAAAACACAACAAGAACTCATATCCTGACCAAAAAACAGGTCAAAAGTTGGAGGGAAAACCATTTCTACAGAGAAAGAAAAGGCAACTCCCCTGGCCTTCATCAAGCCCAGTTCCATGAAGAAAGGACTGAGCACATCGCCCCACAAACCACCACGCTCCACCACTATTGGCTGTTTTGTTTCTGAAACTTTAAGCCCATACGTTTTTCAAACATTTTGTCAACTATGTATGTTTTTGGGACTGAAAACAGTGTTATGGGCATTAGGTACCACAGAACTGCTTAGCCCCCGTCATGCCTTTTAACTCTTCATGTTTGAACATTTCTAAATCTCTGGGGCAAAAATTTATGAGAAACTTACTTCCGGAACCACAGCGTGAACTTTGAAGCGGGCAGGACCGTTGAGCCCCATATCGTGAGACCTGACCCTGTGAAACTGTGCCTGAAAAGCCTTATCTCGCTCACTGCTGCTGTGGGAATAACATGAGCTCCTGTGTGCAGCTTCCATTAAGACCTGGATTCAGAGTGAGGAGACAGATGGAGAGGGAGAGCGGCGCTATCCTCTGCTCAATCTCTGCTGTTTTAATAATCACTCCGCCGCTCTCTTCACTGGGGACTGCACTATTTATATCGCAGCGCTCAGCAGGCGGCGGAAGTACAGCGCGGCCCTGGTCTGTGTCACACGCTCTCTGAAGCAGCCTCCAGACACAGAGCCACGGGTCACAGTCAGAGTGGACAGCATCTGTGTCACATCGATTTTGTTGTGCCTTTAAGGAGGACGGAGAGCGGCATGTTTTACAGATGAGACCAAAGAAACCAAGCGCTAGACAGACACTGATATCTTAGAATTTTAAAAGCTAGTTTCGCAGAGTTTGACCATTTTCAAGTTTAGAATGCCACTTCCTGGGTGGACATGAGCAGATGTGACATACGTAGAGGTAATTCCACAACTGTTACTTAGCAACTGCACCGTGAACAAGGGCTAAAATCTGGTCAAATTTACGCAATAGTTATTACATGATTGGTTTGTTCTTCTGCATTTTGGATAGAATTTTGTGTATTGGAGGATTCTTTTTTTATAATTCACCTGCTACTTTCTGTAATTTACAACTTTTAACTCAACTTTTATCACAAACTGCCACTCGACTGATGTAAAACGATTTGGAGAACATATCTAATTGTGATTTCTCTGGACAGTACTGCGATTGTGATTAGATTTGTGATATACTGTATGTTTAATAAAGAGATTTTTTTAAGTTTACATTTACATTTTAAACACAACAAGGAGAACTGACAAAAAGACGTGACGTGAACTGACCAACTAATAAAAAGTATCACGTGTTTCAGAACGTTGTTGTTGCTTTTTGGTACTTTTTTGTTGCTTTTAGTTGCATTTGACACTTTTAGTTGCGTTTTTGTCACTTTTAGTCATGTTTTTGTCACTTTTAGACACATTTTTTATGCCTTTTGTTGCGTTTTGTCGTGTTTTTGTCTCTTGGTTTCACAACATGTTTTGACAAACTACAGGTTTAGAAGTTTTTATGTATAATAAAAAAAAAGGATACTTTGTTGTTTGTGGAGGAAATTATTGCACTTCAAAAATTGCAGTCTTTGCTAATTGCATCCATTCAAATTGCGATTTCGATTAATTGTGCAGCCCTACCACTTATATTATCCCAACAAACTACAACATAAATAAAAGAACATGCACTTAACGTGTAGATTGGTATAAATCACACAAAAAATGTTTGTGAATGAAGTTTTGGGAATCGCAATTCAAATCTTGCGTTTTTGAAGCACAAACAAATACACAAATTAATCTAATTCTGCATAAAATCTACCAAACCTGTAATTTAGATCTGCGCAAACATGTTCTGAAATACACAGGATTCTTTTATTAGTTTGTCAGTTCAGAGGCCTGTTTCAATCTCATCGTCCAAATGTTTAAAACGTGAACTTTTAATCATAGGATTCTTTTCAAACATAATCAAAAATCTAACCGCAATTGCAATACTTACTACTTGTGATTGTGACTCTTTCTATATTAGTTACACATGATCCCCTCTAATTGTATTGTTATTAACATATGCTGGGAGCAGTTATGACATGTGTCTGATGAGAAGCTGTGCTTTTACAGATCACACTGATGTACCATGTGCTGCAGTCGTGTCCCAGCTGCTCTGCTCTAATGCAAACACTCACAAGCACATCCAGCTCCAGAACAGCAGGAGAGCAGAGCATCTGTCCCCAGCGCTGATCTCTGACACAGCACACATGCTTAGGCAAGACATTCACACAACACGGGAAAGAGCTGAATCATTGTGGTGAAAAATATTACAATTGTTGGTTAGATTTTGCAACATATTTTAAAAAATAATAATAAATTCAGTTCAGGATTATAAACACTTAAGAGAAGACAAAATTATGAACTACTAAACTTTCATTAATAGAATCCTATACATTTCAGAATATAATTAGTCTCCTTTCAATAATAAGGTTATATCTAAAGTTTGTTGTTCCTGAATACTTCCTGCGCACTTTGATTTAGATTTTGTTAAAACAAGTGCATTTTTAGAACCTGAAAGCTCAGTTCTGTCACATTTTGAAATGTTATAAATTGGTGCAGAAAATATAAACGCTAAACAGTATTGAAACTGCTTTACGTATGCCCCTGACACAATCACTTGAAAGCAGGTCATTAGTGAGTGAGAATCTTTAATGAGCCTTTGGAGCTACTTATTTGACCCTTTACAGCTCAATTGTTGTCTTCCTACCACAAAAATAACCAAAATGTCCCCACTAGATCAAAGAAAAGGTTAACATGATAAATATTAAGCCCAAAATATTGCTCCATGATCTAATGAAAGTTGATATAGTAATTATCGTAATAGTAATCAAAATTATTTATTCACATTTTCATTAGGAATAACCCCTTTAGAATCATCTCGTTTTGGAGGGGGTCCTCAAACATAACATGTCTTTATACACAAAATCAAATTTTACCTGAATTATACTTTTTAATCATGAGCTGATGTCAGCAAACAAGTTTGTGTCTGTGAGACGTGGCTAAAGCTAGAGTAAACAGGAAACTACTTACGGTTTTTCCTCAGCTTTTTCTGCATTTATTTCCGTTCTCTGCAAAGACTCTATGTTGTGTTTTAACTTCTCTTTATGTAATGCATTGGTTGGATTATCCACTGGAAATACAAGATTTTGGGTCTTGGTTAGAGCGTCGTGCGTCCATAAACAGGAAATGGGTGATGTCAGTTAAACAAATAAAGTTATCATCAGTGGAAATACGGTGGTTTATCACAAGATCAAGACAGAAATGATTATTTTCTGTTCATATCTACTTTTTGCCGTTTCATTCTCACCTGAGTCTGCTTTCTCTCTTGTTCTCTCTTGCCCAATCATCTCACACTAAGATGACCTCAAACGGGGTGGTACAGTTCACTCATGACAGAGACACTCACGGACCGCCCCGATCTGCTCCAAAGTGAACCCCTCCAAACGTACCTATTGAGAAGGCAGAATTTTTTGTTCTCTGCTGTTATTCATTGCCTATAACTGCTACATTTGCTATTTGCGATCATTCCCACATTTTTGAGGATCGTTTGAGGACAGTAGTGTTTTATTCCCGAGTAGACCAGGCTCCTCAGCTGCAGTTCTCCTGAGTATGCAAAGTGCCACCTTGTAGTGCACTCCAGGACGCACACAAGGGCAATGCTGATGCTCCTCCCACACCGCTGCAGATGCTAATTACATTACACTGTTTAAATGTCACTGGGGTCATTTTCAGAGGGGACACAGCAGCTCAAAACTCCACACAAACGAGTCCAAGTCACGCTTGAACTATGCCTCCATACGCTGTTGCTTTTTAGTTTTATACACGTGAAGAGTGTTGGTAAATGCACATGAATTCAACCATAAACCATGTTGTTGTCTGTTTGGGCTGTATACAGTTACCTAAAATGTTTTCAGCCTTTTCTGTACAAACCCATGGACGTAAACTGGACAATTTGGCACAAAATCAGTTAGAATGTTTAGATTTATTATAGAGCCAAATAAAAACAATCAGGGGAGCGGGCTTACACAGGTTCTTAGTGACTCGGTGGTTCCTCTCAGAGCAGGGGGGTTACCAGCGGAGCTCAGAGCAGAAACTGAAGTGCCCAAGCATAACACAACTTTTGGACAGCTTTCAACTCTTCACCTGTAGAACTGAAGGCAGAGACAAACGGGGTCCTTTTCAAATGAGAACTCAAAGACTTTTTAATCGGAGGTCAGATGTGTCTCCATCTTTGACCTGGTTTTGAAATTATGATGTGTATAGTCTTTTATATTGCACTGCATTGTTTGTGAATGTCTTTTACAGTGTGTAAAAGCCCAACTAAGGACGGACAGAGAATGAGCCCCGGCTAAAGTGCTGTAGTGCTGTGGTGTGTGAGACGAGCTCATAAAACATACTTGTCCTTCTCAAGTCAGCCAAAATAAACATAAATAAGAAAGTAAAACGTAAACTGTAAATGTAATAGATCAGATCAGGCCCTCCAAACAATCTTCAAATAAAAATAAATAAATAAAACATCTGGTTGACTATACTTAAAACCTGGGTTAGTCCTGGTTCAGACCCAGTTGGTATCTAGTCCTAGTTGGATCCTGATTCAGTTCTGGATTGAAATTTTGCAGATCAGTGCTGGTAAAGCATTATTTTATGTTTGCACAAAAATCTAATCTAGCAGTAGTTATTTATCATTATGAAACAGGTCTTAGGTTTGGGGATTATTTTGGCCCAAATTGTATTAAAAGTCGTCGTGTGTCGTATGGGCCATGGCCCTCCGAAAAATCAGGCCCTCAGGAAAATTAAGCTGAACAGCCCAGGGTTAGACTCTTCATTTCACTTCAACTGTAGCTAACATTCTTTAATAAAGTTGTCTTGTCTAGTTTTCCCTATAATTTGGCTACTTTAGTGAGGTGTATATTTGACTTCCTGACTATTCTGAGACTTCTACGTTTTTTTTTTTTTTTTTTTTTTAATACAACCTTTACCTAAATTTTCCCCACGTAGGTTAGCTACAGCAAAGATAAATTGTAACAGCAGAAGTGTAAAAATGAGACTACAAAGTGAATACGGCATCTAACTGTAAGTAGCTTTATCCTCTGAAAACAAGGAAGTGCCCTGTTAGCGTGTGAGTTGTTGTTTGTTTTATTGTGACGCTCAGCCTTCTGGAAGTTGTGACAAGCTCATCACGGTGAATGATCAGGATGCTCGGAATGCATGAGAAAGTGAGGAATAGCTTTGGATTGACGCAAACAGTTTAAAATAATCTAATTTCTAACCGGGCTGCTATACCTCTGGTGAAGGGGAAGATTATGTTGGTTTTAACTTTGTTTTGAGTTGATTTAACAGAACAGAATCTAAACTTAAGCCTGAACTAGCTTGTTTGTGTCTAAGTCTGGTTCAGTGTCTTTATAAATGAATAAATAAAAGTACGTGTGATATCATGTCGCTACAGAAAAATGTCACATAAAACGATAATATTGAAACTACTTTATATCACTGACACAATGACTCTAAAGTACGATAATCCCAGCAAAGCCTGTTCTAAATGTACAGTATTTATTTAAAAAAAATTGCTGCAGTAAATAATTAGCAAAAAAACAAAACAAAAAACACTTTAGTAGTTATTTTGTAACTACAAGTTGTCATAGAAGACAAAGACAATTATTCGACTCTCTGCGGCTCAAATCTTATTGCGGTACAAAAAAATCGAAAAATATCTAACAAATGCAAAGAAAACAAATTGTACTCATCATAAATATTGAGTCCCAAAAATGATTGTGTCAGCTATTATTTATTGAACAATAAATTGAGATGTATAATTATTGGGACAGGTCTATTTGTGTCTGCGGATTTGTGTATAATTATAGACATAAATAACTTGATGCAGCGTTCAGTGCTCATGCTATCAACCACTTAGCAACGCGGCTAGTCCGGTATGATTTAAAAGACTCCTGCTGCAGTCTCGTATTTTCCCCATAGCCGTTAGCATTAGCCCACAAAACAAGCAAGTTCTGAATAATCCAGAGAGTGTCAGCTGGTACCAACCATCGAGCACATTTAAGAGCTCAAAGCCTCGTTACAAGTCATTGTTCAGTGTGCAAACCTTTTGGTATTTTATTTCAGATAATAATGATAATAGCGTGTAAAACTGTCATCTGAGCTAAAGGCTAACTGACTTTAAGTTGAGGTTTCTGAACTTGTGCACTTCTGGTGAGCATCTAGTGACACTGAACATCCTCTATTACATGTGACTGTGAGGAGAGCAGAGAAAGGACATAAATATCATGAAATAAACATGGGGATCAGCTCTTCGTTCATTTGTTTGTGGAAGCGTTTGATTTGACTAAGTCGGGGTAGCATCGACAGCAAAGTGGTGGTGTTTGAGCAGCAGAGAGAGGATTTCACGTCTATGAATGTCTACGTGTATAATGACTTCAAAGTGAGCTGATGTAATGCTTGACAGAGAGTTGGTTTGCTTGTTTGTGCTCAGCTCGTTCACGTAGAGTAGATCGACAGGCCTTGAATGCCAGTCCAATGATATTTTTGTGAATGAAAGTGAGCTGTGCTGCTGTATGAGAGCGTGTGCCGTGCTCTCTGCTTCCTGTCAGTCATCACTCACCCTCCAGCAGAGAGCAGGGTGCACTGCTGCTGCTGTGTGCGCGGCTGGAGCATCGTACAGGGCTCCGGGGACACACACACACATTTTATACCAGGCTTAATGTCATGTAATGATGGAAGCCTTTATTTATATTTAACTGACAGTAAACGGCTGATCTGCAGCCCAGCGGGCCATGAGACAGGCTTATGTGAAGAAGTTTGAGTTATTTTCTTATCCTTCTTAAGCTCCTAAACCAGAGTCATCCACATGTGGCTCATTCACTATGAAAACTGATCTGTCTGAAACAAAGATTACAGTCAATTTGAAGTACATTTGACAGGTTTTCATGTCTTGTTCTATTTATGACTTTGTTTGGTGGAAGAGCCCCTGTGTTCTGGATTCTAAAACACAATCTCTCTGTCTATTGACTGACATTTTTCTGACTGTTTAAACATTTATTCAATAAAATAAGTGTCAGGCTATCAGATATGATTATTTGCCAAATCATAACTATTGTAATTTATATATTTTTAAAATTGCCCTTGTTTATAGTATGGTTGCCATTCACCATCTGCTGCTCATGTCCCACCATGAAGTCACATTCTAAACACCACCAGAACAGTCACATGAGTTGTAGTGAAGTATGTGGTCTGACCTGTCATGGCACTTTAAGATAAACCTATTTGCATAAGACAGACTTGATGTAATGATAATAATACATTTGATTTATATAGTGCATTATTTATTCCAGTGAGGAGGCCTCAGAGGCACTGCAAGAGGGCCCCCAAAGGTTGTACACACAACAAGCATAAAAGAAAATTGAACTTGGAAATGTATATAGTATACAGTATATTCTTAGGTGTACCACTTTAAATCAGTATTAAGCTCACGGTCATTACTCTTTCTTTGTTTGACGGAAAATGTTACTTTAAAAAAAAAATAATGTATACAGCGCAATTTATTATTGGGGGGCTCGTCAAGTTGATAAGGTGCCATGATGCTGCAGAGTTTGGGAACGGGTGATTTAGTCAGTCAGTAGTCAATGATGTTACGTTATTACTTTAGCCACCGCTGCCCTGGGGCCAGCTGACAGAGGCGAGGCCCCTACAGTCATACTGGGCAGGGGGTGAAGTGCCACATCAGCAGTTTGCACTGGAGGCACTGCTGTCCCACTGCAGTCTAGATTTCACTGTGCCTCACAAGCCCCGCCCTGCTGAGCTTCAGAGATGTGATGACATCAGGCATTGGCAGCAGGTGTAGCCACAATATGATTTATGGATTAAATATACAATAGCAGATATAATACTCTGAGTTTGTCACCAGGGGAACAGCCCTCTGGTCTAGACCAGGTTTAAACCAGGTCTGAATCAGGATTAAATGACAACTTGAAGATGATGTGATTTATTATGTGCTGATTTCGAGTTCAGTGATAAACTCTCTTTGTGTGCTCTTGGTTTAGTGGAACAGGAGCAGGTGTTCACACATATTGTTCAGCTCACACTTATATCATGTCTGCCAGAACGTGGCACAAAACACACTGTACATCTCACACACTCTCCCACTCACACAGAAGCACGGCAACACGACAGATTGTTCCAAAATGTACTTATGTATGAAATCTATGTGTGCAATTTTCCATATTAACGACAACTGTGTTCCCTGTATAACAGAAAAACAAACACGTTACACAATCTGCCTGCTGTTCCGTGGACATTAGCATTAGCGTTCCATGCTGTCACATCTGCCCCTCCTCTTCCTCCTCTTCCTCTTCCATAATGCTATCATGTCAGCTCCCGTTGTCACCATGAAAAGAGCCGCACTGATAATCTCTGAGCGTGATCTGCACAGAGGTCTACCCAGTGTTAGAGCAGCCATGTACAAAGTGGTCTTTAGGTTGTCATGTGGGAGTGGAGAAGCTGCTATTTGTCAGGCTGTCAGAGGACGGCTGGCTTCTGCTCATGATGGAGTGTGTGCAAACTGCAGAGTCCAACGTTATCACCACTGTTGACTTACACTGTCTGCTCACTGTGAGGCCAATCATCTGTGCTTTATTTCACACAATACGCTTGTAATTCCTTGTGATTTTATAGAATGCAACCACATAACATTGTTTTGTTGTATAAATCTATATTCCCAAACTTACAGATATTTTCATGTTTTCCTTCCTGTAGGTTTCACCTGATTGAGGATCTGTCTTATGAGGATGTGAAGAAATGTTACAGGGGCTCGGTGAGTGTCCATCCATCACTTTGTCCATCCACAGGTGACAAATCACAAACTCTAAATCATTCAGAGCCAGCGTCCATATCCATCCATGTGCTAAGATTAGAGTTCTCAAATGAATACATGACAGACATTGTTCTTGTTTTTTGTCATCTATTATTTTTTAGATTTTTCTTAAGTACCATATTATGCTAATCTTTTTTTATTTTATTTATGTATTTTTTTGCCTTTAACCATGTCTTTCCCCTAACAAAATGAATATTGATGATTTATGTTTCATTCATGCATGTATGCTATGTATAGGTGAAGTATACAACATTTCTGGTGGAGGGCACGACACCCGCTTGTCTCCATGGAGATGGATTGCTCAGTAATTAGATTACTACATGTTACTTCAAAAAACGCAAACCTACAGCTCTAGAACTAACTTGTAAAAAGTATGAAATCTTCCCACAAATTGAAATTCTTGTTTAATAACCTGATTTCATAGACAGCTGATTCTGTGCATACTGTCCGGCATACATCAAAGGTCACATTTATTTACTCTATAATCATCATCATCATAATTGATTATATTTTATTGTTTTACAACACAGTTCTATGGATTCCACACATTGTCAACCTGGAAAAAGTGACTGGGGCTAGTAACTGTAATCTACTTACTAAATTGTAAGTTGTAAGTTATTCCATTACTGGGTAACTAAAAGGTCATCTGATAACACGTGTCCCTTATTAAAATAACCGTAGCTGTATTGTGATAATGGTATTCTCAGAAGTTTACAGACTTTAAAACATACATAAAGACCTTTTATACTGAAATCAAAATGTTTAAAAGAATACATTTTATATATATATATATACATTTTAATAAACGATTTTCCTCAATAGTACACTTTAATTCAGAATATTTTCTTTCTAGAAGCCTTGGGTCATCCTTTTTCAACCTTTATTAGGTAAATAATGCACAATGAAAAGAATTGAACCAATCTGCAAAAATGTATGCGAACAATTCCACTACTAAATCGTTAGTTGCAGCCCCAGTTATTCCTTTCCCTGTTATGTTCCACCCTATGGCATTACACCTATCTATCTCCATGGAGACAAGCAGGTGACATCTCCAGGTCAAGGTCGCTCACAGGATGCAGTAAAAACACCTGCAGTTGTCAATGCAAGACAAGTTTAATGTCAAACTGTGCAATAACATCTCTGTAAGACATGCAGGCAGTGGGCCCTCCATCAGAAAAGTTACTCAGTGCACCTTTAATAGTGAAAGTGTTACAAAAGCATAATATGGTACTTTAAATGTGTGATAGATCATTTCTGCATGCTTTCTGTGTTCCGCTGTGTCCCTCTGCTTTTGTGCACATTCTGCAAACCTCTAATAATATCTTAGCTCAAACATCACTTTTATTTTCAACCGTACTCATAAATGTGCTTCATAAACTGTACCGAAACAGGGAGGAAGCACATATCATTTTGTATATTCACATTTCTGGCACACTCGCAGTTGCTCAAGGACGCCCTGCTGCGAGTCCGTATGCTCAAGCACAATACCGGGCTATATTAAGAGCCCAGAGCACACGCGCCAACAGGCAAAAACGAGACCACACCGGCCAAGACTGAGCATATTTACAGTCACCGAGGAGAGAGGCAGGAGCGCCAGGAGTGGAAGCACAGGAAGACGTTAGCGGTAGACATCGCTGTGAAAAGTTGGAACATTAAAGTGCTTCAGGATGTGATTGGAAGAGCTGCCAGGAAAGAGAAAAATTTGTTTGTGGAACTGTGAAATGAGGCTGCTGCTGCTGCTGCTGGTATGGCTAGACGCTATAGAGATGCTAAAGGTAAGTTTTGGACTACTTTCGATTTAGCGTAGATTTTTTGTGTTGTTCAGATTTTCCAGTAAGCAATTTTATATCCGTTTTCAAATTTGAATATTGAAAAACAGGGCTTTGCCAGTAAGATGGGACTAAAATGTAGTGATGTCAGAGGGTGAGGAGGCTGATGGTTCTGCTGCTGCGGTGAAGATGGAGTAGAGTAGAGCTTGGGCACATGACTCACATGCTACAGGAGGAGAGAGGGGAGAAATGTCTTGAGAAGTGACTGGTTGAGAGGCAAAGGTAGCAAGCTGTGATTGGTGATGACAACCAGAGGACAGAAGAAGGAAATATAAGCCGTGGTTCCGCTGGTTCACATTGGAGCGGATTGGTACGAAAGTGTCTCCACTGTCTTAAGTTAACCATACCGGGCCCTTCAAGTGACTCAAAGCAGACTTGTACAAGCGTCCAAAGTGCTCTGGCTCGCTTCGGCTCTTGGAACATTTTAGCTGAGGAGGAGCTCCACACTGCAGCCAGAGGATTTGACAAGAGAGAACAAAGACTCGGCGACAGGAACTAACCATTTCTCACTTTACTGAATTGATCTTGTGATAAACTGCCATATTTCCAGTAAAGTTGAGCCCACATGCTTAACAAAACAAAGCTAGCAGACGTTAGCATCTGCTGTTTCCTGGTTATCAACACATGACATTCGTGTCAAGACCCAAAAGTATTATATTTCCTGTAGGGCAGCAACAACTAATCAAACATAGAGTTGTCAACTAATTATGGAATCATATAATTGTTAACTGGTCTATGCACAGACTCCAAAACAAGCCATGAGCAGAAACAGACCAGGAATCACTCGAACATAATGTTTTTGATGAAAACACCCTTTCATTTGTAAATATGTTCCATTAGGATGTCCTCAAACAGCTTCACTGTAGCTTTATTAGGGTAAAATTTAGTAAAAAATTTGCATTCACAGGCCTTCTCCTAAACAACTAACCTAAACAACTGTTCACTAGACTAATTGATTACCAAAATAATCATTAGTTGCTGCCCTAATTTCCAGCACAACCCAATGCATTACATAAAGCAAGGCTTTGCAGAGAAGGGAAATAAATGCAAAGAAAAGTTGTTTCCTGTTTACTCTAGCTTAAGCCACGTCTCACAGCGACACAAATATCTTTTTGTGAATTGCTGAGATCGGCCTCATGATCAAAAAAGTATAATTATTGGTATGATTTTATTTACGAGGAAAAACCAAAAAACATTTATTACGTTTGGCAATGTCAGTCGCTCATGTAGCAGAGCTCTGCCTCTGAACCCAGAGCCAGGCCCAGAGCGTGGAGACACACTCTGCCATGAATAGAACTGTCCAAAGTGCTCCTAGGCAAACCGGTCTGGAGGATCAGGGCCAGTTGAAATGTGGCAATAGTTATTCCGATAAATGCAGGCTGCAATATCCCTTTAAAAGTAATAAAGAAAACTCTTCATTTAAAGTGGCAAAACTGTCCTGGGCAGTGGTTCCCAAAGACTTGCGGTTGTTGACCCTTTTCCCCTAGCCATACACTTCCTTGTCAGTTGTCTGCTTTGTTGCCGTAGTGTAGTTAGATCGTGGTTGTAGTGTTGTCTGTAGTGGAGTCGTAGCTGGACGAGCTGACGGAACACTGACAGGGCTAGGCCGCAGTGTGTGTCTTGCAGCAGCCTCCTCCAGGCCCTGGACGTGCGCGAGTGTGTGTGCATGTACGGGGCCAACGTGCTCAGCCTGGTGCACAGCTCTCTGGTGTCTGCAGCCGCGGGGGCCGGAGCCAGCGGGGGGGCCAAGGAGCTGCTCATGACTCTGCCCTGTCCCTCTGCGCAGACTGTCAGCAAGTACAACTCCCAGTACCACAAACTCTTCCCCTGCGTGCCCCAGGACGAGATCCTCATGAAAGGTACGAGCCCAAGCAACTTGCTTTACATAGATACAGTCGACACCCGTGGGACCGCCCCCTAACTGACCCCTGTGAGGGAAAAATCCATCATTTAATGTAGACAGCAACTCTATCACCCACTGCTCAACACGAGGAAACACAGACTTTACAGTTCTATGCTTCATCTGGGTCAAATGAGGGCAATATTAGTTTATTTGGTTAGTCAATAATTGTAATTATTCAGGTCAGAGTATAGTTGAAAACAATAAAATGATAATCATGTGAATCTTAGAAAAGTAAGTCTCTTCAATTTAATCTAAACTCCTAAACCTAAAGTTCTTTCCTATTTGGCTCTTAATGTCACATGTCATTCAGAAAGTTTGATTTAGTCAAGTTGGTCACTGAAGCAGTGGTGATTTATGACAATGTCAATGGAAGTAAGTTAAGGATTTCCTTGTTGTTTGGAGGCAATAATCAATAATCAAATAATCGTTAAATTGCAATGTTTCTTCTCACATTAATTGTAAAACTAAATTTCACACAGTGATAACCCATGGCTAGATTGGTCAATAAGCGAAATAATTTGTATTTGCAGCACTAGTTACAAGGGTCTATGGAAAATAATTAGTTTGATCAGATTTTTGGTTTTGAAATGAACAATTTCACAGATTCAAGATGCCAAGGTTCACTCACATGGATCGATTGCTGAGGTTTGGCTGTGCTATATTCGCCGCAAATTTTATACTTAGAATTTAGACTGTTGAATTTGAGGGCTTGAAAATACATGCACTGAATATTCAGGAGGTGAATTTTTCTTTTAAAAAATGTAAACAGAAAATTTGAAATATATACAGCAAAATTCAGCAGGTTAAATTCACAACAGAAAAAATGAAAACATGTTTTTTCAGGGTTTAGGAATTGGGATATTCACCAGGATTTAAAATAAAAAATCTGATGAAACAAATGATTTTCCATGAAGGTCTGTATAGTTATTATAAAAGGTTAAAGTTGTACCCACAGTCTAAAGAAGTTAATAAATGTCTCTTAACACCTTTTCTCTTCTTGAATCCCTAGTGTACTCATGTGCTCTCCTCAGAGACATCCTCCTCCAGGGACGACTCTACATCTCCAGGCACTGGCTGTGTTTCTACGCCAACCTCTTCGGCAAAGACATCAAGGTGACAAAAGCAACAGTTACATTCTCTAACCAGCCGCTGTCTCAACCTGACAAGCTCACTTCTGACTTTACCAGTCAAACGCTCCCCAAAGTCTTCCATTCTTCAGAGATGGATTCTGGATAGTTCCCTTTGCCACAGGACTATTTAGTCTGAGGCAGTGCGTTGTTCCCAAAGTGCTCTCCTGAGGTCTGACTGACATGAGCATTTGTCTAAAATACATCACATCTTTCTCTTCGTTGTCACTGTCAGTGTCCCAGGACTGATAGCAATAAGTTATATTTCCTCCAGTAACTTTTGAAAGAGATCTGTGCTACATACATTCTAGTAACCATACCCTAATACACATATTATGATTTTTCTAGTATTTTGTGATAAACTGGCACAGACAGTCCCGATCAAAACTTTAAGACCAGTTGTATGGCAAAAGTCACATTTTACATTTTCCAAGGTTCCAAGTAGAGCTTCAATAAACAACAAGAAATGGGAGTGAAACTAAAAAAAAGTTTGACTAAACATTTTATTGAAAACAGCAATTAGGACCAAATGCCTTTAAAAGCTTTAAAAGAGGGTGCACGGTGGCAGAGCGGCTAGAGCTTCTGCCTCTCAATAAGGAGATCGTGGGTTCGAATCCCGCACCACCCCAACATCGTGGTTTCGAATTCTGAACCACCCTAACATCACACGATCTCTCTGGGTGGAGTCTGCATGTCCTCCCCGTGTTACCGTGGGTTCTCTCCGGGTTCTCCGGCTCCTCCCACCGTCCAAAGACATGACTGTGTAGGTTAATTGAGAACTCTAAATTGTCCCGAGTGAACGAATGTGAGAGTGAATGGTTGTCTGTCCTTGTCTGTCTCTCTGTGTCAGCCCTGCGACGAGTTGGCCACTGTCCAGGGTGTACCCAAAAGGCCCAAAGTCACTGGGATAGGCTCCAGTCACCCGCGACCCCTAACGGGAATAAGCGGTAGAAAATGAAAAAAAAAAAAAAAAAATGAATGAATGCCTTTAAAAGCCCAAATCTGTGCAAACATGTGGATTCAGTGTCATGTTCTGTCAGGTTTTCACACTGTCATTTTGAGGGCAAAGGAAAAAAACGTTCTCTTTTTGATCGTGGTTGGGATGTGGAGCTGCATAAGCCGGGCCTCTCTCCATCGCTGCTGAGGGACGCAGTAAGACAGTCATTTGGAATTTCTTAAAATATCCTGAGGGTTATGGAACCAAAAAGTCAAGTGGAAGAACCAAAAAATGACCCCAGCTCTGAGCTCTGAGGCCGTCCATCAAGACACTGGATGATCCTCGACCCAAATGAAGGCGTTACTGGTGCGACTGCAGCCAATAACATCAGACACATCTGACACTGAAGGACTTCAGAAACAAAACACGTCTTCAAAGGCCTCAACTCCTTGAACGCCACAGAACTGCAGCTTGGACTTTACAAGAGACACAAACATGGGACACAGAAAGGTGGAAGAACGTTACTGGCACGACAAGCACAGCCACCTGAGAGGTTTTCTACGCTCCACAGGGAGGGGGCGCCATAATGATCTGGGGGGCTATTTCCTTCAGTGGAACAATGGAGCTCCAGGTGGAGCAGGGGCCCCTGACTCTGTGCAGATGTTGCAGAGAGCATCCCTCATGACTGAGGGCCTCGTCTGTGGAACCACTGGGTTTTTCATCAGGACAACACTAAAGTTCACAAAGCCCCAGGACAAAGGACTTCAGGAGAAGAACATCCCTCTTTAGGACCGTCCTGTGTGTTCCCCTGATCTAAATCCAACTGAACCTTTGGGGACGGACGGCAAGGGACGTTTACACAAATGGAGCACAGTCCAGACAGAAGATGTCCTTCATGAGGCCGTCTGCACCACTTGGAGAAATGTTCCCTCTCACCTCCTGGAAACACTTGCTTCAAGCGCCACAATGAAGTTTTGAAGTGATCAACAATAACAGTGGAGCTACTCATTAGTTCATGTTTGTGTTGATGAGTTCATGTTGACGTTGATTTCTGTTGTGAGGGGGTTTAGGGGTTGTTTTTTGAGGTGTGCTCCTAAACTTTTGATCAGCTGCAGCTACAGCTTATTTCAGTTTAATTTTTGTTTTCAATAAAATGTTTACTCAAACTTTTTTGTTGTGTCACTCCCATTTCTTGTTACTTATTGAAATTCTACTTGGAACCTTGTTAAGCTCCAACCTGCAAAATGTGACTTTTGTCATTTTTTCAACTGGTCTTAAGCTTTTATTTGGGACTGTATATGTGGGTTTATTTAGCATTTTATTCATTGTAAAACACAGTATTAATATAAAACAACTTATTTATAGAAAGGTCAGTGGACTTCCGTTTCAGAACTGCTGAAAAGCAAAGTGGGTGGGCATAGAGGGCAGGTGAACAGCAGGATTACTCAAACACACATGAATAAATACAATTCAGAATACAAATAGAAATAAACTTACCATGAGGAAAAACATTGTTGCATGGTAAAAAGCTCTTTTAAATGATCTCTTTTATGATCTCTATGGAGTCTTTTTTTGGGAAATACCTGTTTGATAGCATATGAAACCTCTTAATATAATAATAATTCTATTGTCTCATTTATTCCATTTTGTGCACTATCTGATAAAAGAGAACTATCAAGCTCTCTGGCAGGGAAATTATGAAAAGAAACCTGTAACCCACTTATTTTTAGTCAAATCAACCATTCTGGGATCAATCACAATCAGTTTGTACTCTTAACTCACTTGTACTCTTGATGGAAAAAATATAAAAACTTTTTAAAACATATTTCAAGTCCCTGAATCTCATTTTTAGCGATATTGGCTTCAGCTCTGAAAAAGGAATTGTCAAAACCCAAGAAATACTCATACCTCCCAACAACAGCTTTACTTCTCTTTATATTTACCCCAAAAAAATCCAGACAGAATTTAAAATCCTCTGTGCTTTTGTATCAGGCACCAATAAAACTACATAGTCTGAGCTTCACAAAGAGTCCAGACATGTCTTTATGCTCCCCAGGGTTCAGAAACAGCTTCAGTTGGCTCATTTTAGTCAGAAAAATGATCAGGGGTTTGAAACCTGTGTGCTGCAGGTGGCCATCCCTGTGGTGTCGGTGAGGCTGGTGAAGAAGCACAAGACGGCAGGCCTGGTGCCCAACGGACTGGCCATCACCACGGACACCGGGCAGAAGGTGAGCACGAGGACCAGGGCTTCCACTCAGACATGCCCCGGGGTTTACGCGGGGTAAACACAGCCACTGGACTGTAAAACTAGTAAGGATGTGTACAGCCTTTCACTACATTGAGTCATACTGTTTACATAATATTCTAGTTCTGTAATATTACAAGCTTCAGGTCACTCAGTATCCCATAAACCAATTTTCTCAAGGCTTTGTGGACTGTTAAAAAGTGAATAAATGACTTCAGAGGTTAAATATTACACATTTTTATGCGGTGGAAGTGTCTGCTCAGAACGTTAAAGCCTGTGGGAGCTTATAAAATAGTATTGACTTCTCTAATGACTTACAGTGTGTCTGCTCACTGATGTCATGCATTCATAGACCACAGCATCTGGTTCTGCTTACAGTCCGACTGAAATATGTTCTTTTGTATCAGCGGTAAAGAGTTCATGCCTTTTACACAGCTGTTCTGTGCGATTACAGGATTTGCTGGTGTGCTAACCTGTTGACATGAAATTATTTACATTCTCACAAAGTCCAGGCTGTTGTGTGCGTCTACAATCTGATTGGAGAATGACTAAAGTCTATAATCATTTCTTTTACAGGCATTAGTCAAAAAGACACGAGCCAGGATTCCACTGATTCAGGATTGGAACGGTCTGAAAGGGTCTTAAGTGAACCAGTTTGTTTAAAGGGTCTGAGGCAGCGGTCTTTTTCGCTTTGGCTCCCAGAACACTTTATTGTGAGATGATTGGACAAAAGAGAGCGCAGACACAGGTGACAACAGGACGGCAAAAAGCTGATAGAAACAGCTAACAATCATTTCTCACCAAACTCTGACTTGATCTTGAAATAAACAGCTCAGCACACATTGACATCAGCTGTTTCGTGTTTATCGACAAGATCAAGATCGAAAATATTTCCAGGTCATAATGCATCTGACATTATCCAAAGCCAATGCATTACGTAAACAGAGGTTAAAACACGGCGTAGAGTCTTTTCAGAGAAGGGAAACAAATGAGGACAAACCAGAAGTAGTTTCCTGTTTACTCTAGCTTTAGGTTCATCTCACAATGACGCAAACTTGGAAATACTAAACGTCTTTTTGTAAATCGTTGAGAGTCTTATCTATACAATTTATACAGCAAGTTTATTCAATTACAAATGGCTTCATATGGGAATAAAAATGAATCGAGTATAAGGTAAAACATGAACCTTTGCTCTATAATTGAACGCGTCCCCTAAATCCCAGCTGTAATACGTTGTGTAAAGTGGATGAAAATGTGATTAGAGAAACTCAGTGTGTGCCCAGGCCCGGGCTAAAGCTCCATCTGACACACTTTGCTCATTTGACCCAAATGACTCTTTTTCTAGCAACATTTCAGGAGTAGCTTTTTGACTGCACAAACAAGGCCTCCTGTTTCTGTTTTTATAGTGACCTTGGAGCACATTTACAAAAGGGAATCTTAATGTCACATCTGTTTTTTATTGGATGAAATGAGAAACACTTAACTTGACCTGATGTGCTGTTAATCCTAAGCCTGGATCGTTTTCAGGTCCAGGTCGAGATTTAGGGCACGTTCACATTTGCCTGGATTTGGTTCTGATCAAGTCTTGTTTTAGTCCTGAGCGCTATAAGTCTTCCATTTGTTGTTCTGAAGTATTCTAAATGTGCAGACATGCTTCGTGTTAGTGTTCTAACGTCTAACGCAAATAATGTACACGCGGTACAAGTTTGTACGGAGGCAGTGGATGCAACATTTCCAACTAAGCACACTTGTGATACTTTTTCACATTCTCAAACTCCATACTGGGAGAGAAACATGATTTTGATCATTTAAGAAACTACAGCTGAGTTGAATTTGTTACTGTCTTGAATGCAAAAAAACGGCGCACTATTGGGTCCAAATTAAGTCTAATTAAGTTAGACTACACATTTCACTAAAACATTGTGAAAATGATCATATTTAAGATTTTCTAAAACATTTTACCTATTTGTCCTCAGTTTGACAGTTTCTGTTATGTTTATAATTGTACTTCTTGGTTGGTCATGGGCAGCAAATATGGCACAGATATAGGTAATTCTACAACTGTTACCTAGCAACCATTTTGAAAACAAGGGCCAAAATCCACATAAATGACACAATAGTTATCATTTGACAAATAATATTATCTGATAACACCTTAAGTTTGTTGAATGGCCGTTTAAACTGTAAAAATAAATTGTTAGTTGAGTGTAAATTGTTATTTTCAATGGCTTGTTGCTTTTTGATCACAGAGGGATTCTATTTTAGAACTCAACACTACTTCCTGTAATTTTTTACTTTTATTTTTCAAAATGTCCACACAAACTGCAACTTCACAGATGTAAAACTATAAATAAACAAATAAATATATATATATATTTACCACAGGTGCCCTCCCACCAAACTAAGTCAAAATTAGAACATCATGACACCTGTCTTACAGACTTTAAGTGTAAAGGTGTTGGAATAACCTGTGAGTCTACCTTGAAGGTGCTTGAAAAGTGCTTGAATTCTATATGCGGTGTACATAAAGGAGTACAAACTCTGCAGAAAACAGTCTGTTTCATTAACTTGTTTTCAACTTTTAAGGCAAAACACTACTGGCAAAACTCTTTTTTTTTAAATATGCTTTTGCTATTAAGTGGCTAGATGATAACATTAAGATTTGTATGAATCAAAGTGTCAAATAAATGAAATGAAATAAAGTGATGGTGTGACGGTATGCTGTGGTGCAGGTGTTGTATGTATAGCTGACTGTTCTCCTGACGTGTGTTGTTTCAGTACGTGTTTGTGTCGCTGCTCTCCAGGGACAGTGTGTACGACGTGCTCAGGAGGATCTGCACACATCTACAGGTCTGCACTCACACAGAGAATTACACACCAAAGAAAGTCTGCACATTCACTATGAGTAACGTAGTGATTATTATGCAGTGGAGTGGTGGAGGCTGAGCTGTAGAGCCTAAGATAAGGTCAAACTTGTGAAGGCAGCTTGTAATAATCAAGTGTAGGTAGCAAGAAAGGTGTGTCTGTAATCAAAATCAAGATAAGGCTAAAGATATTTACAGCCAATAATCTAATCTAATTATAATCAAAGTATATATCCCCATGTTGGCTTGGGCTGCAATGATGACATGTTGTTGAGTTGTATAATTGTGACTAAAATAGCTTGGGTGGAAATCAAACGAAGACTACTATATTATGTGATTTTGAATATTTAATATTCTCGTTAGTTGCAGCCCAGATATTGGCACTCTGCAACATTTGACTGGTTTTATTTAGGCCTGTCGTCCTCATATAGTAGTTTTATTTGTATTATACATTTTTTGAGCTATTACAACAAAGTAATTACTTCACACGCAGATCCATAAAGGAAAATGGTGAAATAGGTGAAAAACTATTATATATATATATAAAAAAGAACAGAATTCTGAAGCATGCAGTCCTCCAGATAACAAAACACTGTTATATTTGTTATATATATACAGTTATAAAACAAACTATTAGCATGTCAACGCTATCAATACAAATCCTAAAGTACTACAGATCTACAGGTACATATTTGCACAGTTTTGGTTAATGTTAAATGTAATAATATGAACATTTGTGGCAGATGTCTGTTAAAACTGAGTGATATAGTTTAAATAGTAAATAATCGAGCAAATAGCATTTCTAGGGCTGCAGAATGTATTGATGAAGCAAAATATATTGTAGGTCTTTTAACAGTTTGTAAAAATGTTGAAAAAGGCTAATTTGATTCCTAATCCAGTCCAAATAGGCTTTGATTTAGTCTTAATTTAGTCTTTATTTTGACAAATTTTGACAAATACATGACTGAGTTGAAATTATTGTGTCAAAAAGTATGTTCAAATGTTACAATAATATCAACATTGCTGTAGTTCAGTCTTCTATCACAATAGCTTCCAATATTGCGCAGCCCGTATCATTTGTTACATTCATTTTTGTACTTTTTTGTACATTAAGTTTACCTTAAAGTATGATTTGTAAATGGTTTGTTCTTGTGTGACCAGGTGAATGGGAAGAGCCTGAGCCTGAAGCAGCTGATGGAGGAACCCACTCTGTCCCTGGTCAGTCTGTGCGCTCTCTCTCTCTCTCTCTCTCTTTCTCTCAGATGCCCTGGCTGACAGCTGTCCCTCACTCTGACTCTCTGACTTACTTTCACATCAGTAGATCTCTTCATATCAGCGACTATTGCACCGACACGTGCCAGTCTTAGCTCAGGTTGTAGTGCATTCATGGTCTACTACTTTGCTAAATAAGTTTGGAATCACACTCACATAAAGCACAGCCAAACCACTCAGGTAGGATTTCATACACGCAGGAGGGAGTCATGTGATCGAGCGGGGTATTTATCGAACTGAGAGAAAATAAAACAAAACCCGTGTGAAGACCACATATGAATTGGTTTTGTCCGATATTTTAAGAGCCGTCACTAAACCACAGCCTGACACTGTTCGGCTGCTCTGACTGGCTGTTGTAAAGTTCATTGTAACATCTTAGAACCTTACGTTTTGTCAAATAGTAGTAACAGAGTCGCACTAATGCAGACATGAGGAGAACCACAGCAACTAATCTCTTACAAAAATCCTCTAGTGCAGAAGACTTAAGTTAGCATGATATATATCTGGTATTAATCATTATAAGTTTTATTATTGTCTATTCGTGGCATTAAATTGTTTTTATTTTAGTCTGCACACCTACTGGTTTAAAAAGGTTCCTCCACTCACGTCTGAGCGTGTGTAGGAGTTTAACCTGCCGATAAAGACACAGACAATGGCTTATGACTCATTTATTATTACATAAAGTGGAATTATGGCTTTCATATATTTCAGAGTTCAAATTATATTAAAAATCGCAGGTCAGATCTGAAGAGTTTCTGAGATCACATGAATGCAACATCATTTCACACTGGTTTGGGAGAGCCTCATGTTAGGCACAGTCTGCTTTCTGACACTGAATCAATTCTAATGTTTTTGTAATTAAGAATAAATCAATATTACAATTGTTCTCAGCAAAAGCTCTGTTTGATTTGAACATGTTTACCTCATAGAGAGTTCATGAAAATACAAATTCTACATACTCTACTCTTTTATATTTTGTGTGTGAACTAAATATTATATTGTTAATGTAATTTCAACTAAACTTTTTCAAGAATTGTATGGATTTCAGAGCATGTTCTTCATAAATCATGACCCTTAATCTAATCTACAGCATATTCAGCAGCTACATGTCTCCTAAATGACTGCAGCATTCTATTTTTGCTCTTATGGCGCTAAACCTTGCCGCTCTGTTGCTGCGCTCGTCCAGGATGAGTTCCCGGCTGCAGACGAGTTCCCTGTGGTGGATGAATTCCCGTCGGTGCTGAAGTGGAGACGGAAGCCCTCCGCAGTGTCCGTGTCCTCCTCGCTCCCTGACCTCCTGGGGAACTCTACGGGCAGCCTCTCCTCCCCCGACGCACCCTTCAAACCCGAGCCGCCGCTGGAAGGCGCGTACACAGGTGATAAAACTCAACTACTGAATGTGCCAGAGTTAAAGTCCAAGGCCGCCCTCCTCAAGGACACTCTTTAGATCAGCCGCCTATAAACAGTATGTCCCCTCCAGCTGGGATTACTCACTCAACAACACAACTGGCACCAAAGTGGGGATTACTGTGTAGTTTGAATACAAAGCTCTAGAGCGTTACACTTTTTATTTTAGGCTTATACGGCAAAAGCATGAGGTTAGTTTTATTGTTGTCAATACATTAATCCTGCATTGTCATTGTAGACCCACCATAGTCTTTCTGTAACTTTTTGTTTTGAAATGTTTCTTTTTTTTTCTTTTTTTCGTGTTCTCAATAGCCACGTTTCCACTGGTTCACTTTGGAGCAGATTATCTTTACTGTCCTAAGTGAACAGCAGCAGTCTATCTTAGTATCTTGGGCTTCAGGGGGGACCATTTCAGCTCCCAGAATGCTTTTGAGCAGGATGATTGGACAAGAGAGAACGCAGCCTCAGGTGAAAACAAGACGGCAAATACTGCAGTAGATATAAACAGAAAAGAATCATTTCTCACCCAGCACTGTGTGACACACAACACTGAATCAACTTTCAATATATGATATTTCCAGTGCATAATGCATCTAACATTATCCAAAGTCAATGCATTACATAAAGAGAGGTTAAAACGTGGTGTAGAGGCTTTGCAGAGAAGGGAATAAATGCAGAAAGAGCTGAAAAGAAACCCGGAGGTTGTTTCCTGTTTACTCTAGCGTTAGCCAACTCTCACAGCTACAAACTTGGAATGACTAAACGTCCTTTTGTGAATTGCTCACCTCATGATTCATGATTCAGTATAATTCACGTATGATTTATATTTTATTTAATAATAAAACATGTGTTATATTAAAGCGAACAGGTCTGGGAGATCCGGGCCAGTGGAAACGTGGCTAACACTACCTGGACTATTTGGTTTGGTTCCTATCTGTGCTGTTCAATGTGCCCAGGTCCCAGGGCCCTTAACCCCAAAGCAGACAATGTGGAAGGAGAAAAATGATCTGTATTGAATCTGCTGCATAACTCAATATTAATAGAGACAAAATGATATGATTCCATTGTGCTTTATCGTGGTGGTGATTGTGTGAGAGGAAGCAAAGGCAGAGTGATTGCTTTTAGACGGTAAAGTCGCTCTTACGTAACATCTCATTAAGCTCAAATGGAGATGGAATCATGGGGAGCTGCTATAAACAGCTTAGGCCCATGTAGATTAAAGGCAGATTATCACAACAATGTGGCCTTGGAGCAGACTGAGGACACTTCACTGCACATGCTTAAAGGATACCTCAGCTAACTGTGTCTGCATGGTTTATGGGTAATATCCCTGTGTTTACTGAGCCAAT